>QEOQ01000670.1:472537-595856 GCA_010279815.1 Brachionus plicatilis | reverse complement strand
AAAATTAAATGTATCACTTAATCGACTATGTTTGGTGCGTGGAAAAATTTAGCCAATACATAGACAAGGTGGGAGGCATCGGTGGCGCGCACCCGCCAGAGCACGTGTACCCGCTGTTGACGAGCCCGGTATTCGCGTACAAGAACACGCGCTGGGTGCTGAACCTGTACCCGGAGGGCCTGGGCGACCAGTCGAGCCAGGGCTACATATCGCTGTTCATCAAGTACGTGTCCGAGGACCCGGACTCGCTGAACGCCAAAGTAGAGCTCTCGCTGCTTAACAACAAGAACGAGCGGGTGTACTGCCGCGACACCGGCGACCACCAGTACCAGACGTTCATCGACTTTGGCTACAAGCAATTCCTCAAGATCCAGGACATCCGCGAGCAAAAGGACGAGCTGCTGTGCAACGGCATGCTCAAGATATTCACCCGGGTCGAGTTCGAGAGCTCCAGCATGCCCTCCAGTCTCACGTGGGCCCACTACGACCTGCTCTTGTTCAAAGAAAACTTCAAGGACCTGTACGAAAGCAAGAACTTGTACGACATCGTGATCAAAGTGTACAAAAAGAGGCCCGTTTGTGCCGAGCTGCAGATGCAGTTGGTTAGCTTGCCGCGGCTCAAGCGGCTCAAGACCGAGGAGGCGAGCGTGCAGCTGAGGTGGACGTGCGGCTGCTGCGACAGCTTTTTGGCCGACTACGACGAGTCCGTGGAGATCAAGGCGCACAAGTTTGTGCTGGCGAGCCGGTCGGGAAAATTCAGGGACCTGCTGAAGACCCAGTTGGTGAGGTCGGTGGCGTCGACGGCGGCGGCCAGCTCGTCGGCGAACGCGGGCCCGTCCAGCGCCGCCGCCTCCCCCTGCAACTGCTCGAACTGCGCCGACGCGCACCCTTGCACCGACTTTTTGTTCGTCGAGACCGACCGAAGCCCCAAAGTAATCGAGTACCTAATCCGCTACATGTACACGGGCTACTTGGACAGCCTGGACTCGTTCGCCAAAGACATCTACGAAATATCCAAGGAGTACAAAGTGCACGGTCTGACCAATCTTGCGCGCGATCACCTCATCAACGAGCTCAACGTGCACAACTGCTGCGACTATTTGATTTTTTGTGTGGTCAACAACGACTACGAGTTCAATGTCAAAGTGCACGGCTTCATCCAGGACAATTACGAGAAAATAATCAAGACCAACTCGTACAAACAGGCGAGGAGAAAGTACCGCGAGCTGTTCGAGAACACGTTTGGCGAAATATCCAGAAAAATTCCCAATTTGGCGGCGAGCGGACCGTTTTCGGTCGGCTCGTCGGCGCCCTCCGTCTCCTCCTCCTCGTCGTCTTCGTCCTCGTCCTTTGCCGCCCTCTCAGGCTCAGCTCAAAAATAAAATCTTTTTATTGTGCCACTTCTTTCTTTTTTAATTTTTTTTTCTTCTTCTTCTTCTTTTTTTGTTGCATATTTATTTACAAGTTTAACTTATGTTGATGTTGTTATAGCTTTTTTTTCTTTTTTTTTTATAAGCAAATTTGTATAAAGTTATTTTAAAAAGCTATTCTATAACCATAATTAAATAAAAATGTTCCGAATTTACACTTTTGCTTGGTCCAATTTGGTGGCCCAATCGACCCAGTCAATATTTTTTTTTCTAAAAATTTTATTGATTTTTTTTGAAGAGTCTTTTCTTAGATGGTTGGTTGTATCAGCCTGTACAATTTACAAAACCAATTTTGGATTGTTGGAAAAAAGATATAGATATTTAAAATTTTCTATCGGCTTTTTTTCTAAGGTAAACGTTCATAATAGAGAAAAAACTTTTTAGAGAATTTTTATTTTAGAGAAAAAAAAATATGATAGAGAAAGTAAATTAGAGAATTTTTTTTAGAGAAAAAAATAGCGACAAAAATTGATCAATTAGCAAATTAGAAAAGCCACGAATAAATAAATCTAAATTGTTTTATATCAATTACCTATAAAACAAAAAATAACACATATTAAATCTTTTAAATTTTAAGAATCATTTACTTTTTTAATCGACTTATGTAATTATTACATTTAGTAATTGTAAAATTTTTTTGAAATTCGAAAATTAAACTAGTTAATTCTTCATCATTTTGAGGATCATTTGCTCTAATAAATCTTCATTCATCATGCTTTTACCTGGGATTAATTTAGATGGGATCAAGAAATATCAAATATCCAAATCTATTGAGTAATTGCTACATAACAATTTCTTCTTTTTCCTAAACTATCAAATTTTTAAACATGTCTTACCTCTAGCTTATTCAAAATATTGTTTTTAATCATCTTTTTTTTTAATTTTTTTTTTCATTTTCTTAAATATTTTTTTATTCTGAAGAATCATTAGCTCGGTACAGATAAACAAATAAATAAAATTAGCACAAATAAAAATTTAGTGCAGTTCTTTTTATAAAAGATCCATAATCGGCTAAATTACACAATTTTACGTAATATTACATTATTTTTTATTAATCTTACGTGAATATTAGTTGGTAAGAACATGTATTTTTACTTAAAATTACGTTGGCTTACATTAAAAAACGTAACTTTTAGTTAAATTATTTCAAAATGCTGATGGCCAAAAAAATCAGGTTTTTGATAAGAAAATGTAAAAAAAAACTAAATACAAAGTTAAAAAAATTTTTTCTAACCGAAAAATTTTATTTATTACCGTTTTTTTAAATTAATAAATATTTAAAACTAATTTTTTTTTTTTATACTGATCGCTTTTCTGATAAAGTATTTCATCTCTATTGTAAATCTTAAGTCCGGACTTGGACTTTAATTTTAGTGATTTTGACTTTAACTAGGCCACCACATTAGCTATCTGAAATAGCAAAAAATTAATGCTATTCGGACTTCTTTTAAAAGATTTTAATTACAGGATTTGGACTTAATTTTTGGATTTTCAAACAACTCTGGTTTCAATTTAAGTTGGAAGCGAAAATATTGAATGATGTTAATAATTTTTTGGAAAAATATGGCCAATATGGTTTTTTTAATTCACAATGATTAATAGCTTTGTGATCAAGAGATCGATGTTGAATTATGCAACATTCAAATAAATATCAATTAATAATAATATCAATTTGATCTTTATTGACTCTCTAAAAATATTAAAAAAATTTGATCAAAATTTCTCAATTTTTTTTATTTAAGAAAAATAAATAATTGTTATTTTATTTTATAAAAAAATTAATTTTAAATGTTAAAAATTTTATTTAAATTAAATAAAATGGAATAAATCAATAAAATAAATTAAATAAATCTTTCATACGTTCGTTCAATTCATAATTTTTTTTCTCGTAGAATAGTTAGTTTGTAGGATTATTATTAAATTATTTTAAAGAGAAAATATATAGAAAAAAAATTCAAAAAGGTTATCTTTCTTTTTTTCAATAATAATAGTCTCTCGTAATTTTTGGTAGACAATAAATCGAAAAAATATTTAAAATTTTCCTTTATTCTACAGAAAAAAAAATATTTTAAGAGTTAATAAAACGAAATGCATTTAAAATTTGTTACTAAAAGACAATTTAATTTAATTTGATTCAATTGAAGTTTATGACATAATTTTCTGTTAACAAAAAAATTCAAAAAATTAAGTTTATTTCTTTGAAATATTTTCTACAAAATTATTCCATTTATTTTCTGCATGAATCTTATTAAAGAGAAATTAATCAATAATTTTAAAATTAGCTTTTAGATAATTTATTTTTTTATTTTTTATTTCGATTAAAAAATCAAAATACACTTAACACATTCAAAAATTCAAAATAATTTTAAATACATTGATTTATTTTGCTCTTTTTTGCCGTGCAGCAAACTTATTTGCTTTATTTGAATACGGATTCCATTTATGCTTCATCTGCACAATTGGCAATGGATAATCTTTATTCAGGATACAATTAAAACTTTTCTGCTCTACCAAACTCATCCTAAATGGACAATGAACGAATTCATCTGAAACGTTTTGCAATGCAGGTATCCAAAGCTTGACAAACTCTCCATTTTGATCATAATCATAAGCTTGTTTAATTACATTAAAATAGCGATCTGCTCTCGGATCAGTACCAACTCCGGCAACATATTGCCAATTGCCCCAGTTCGAGGTACAGTCATAATCAATAAGCATTGTTTCAAAATATTCAGCACCAAATCTCCAATCAATCTCCAAGTCTTTGGTCAAAAAACTTGCCACATTTTGTCGGCCTCGATTCGACATCCATCCTGTTTCCTTTAGCTCTTTCATATTGGCATCAACAAACGGATATCCAGTCTGTCCATTTATCCATTTTTCAAACAATCTTTGATCTTTTTTCCAGTTCATTTGGTAACCAGCAGCGCCTGTATAGCAACCATTTTGGTAAAATATTCTCTTACCGAATTTTAATGAATGATATTTAAAAAAATCTCTCCACAAAAGTTCGAATGCAAGACATTTAGTTGACTCATTGGAGCACTTCATTGTTTCGAACTCTTTAACTTTCCAGTACAAATATCTTGGACTGATACAACCAAGAGCCAACCACATGGATAACTTTGAAGAGTACTCTGTTCCAACTAGACCATTTCTGGTAGTTTTGTATTTAAATAAACCATCAGTTTTGAAAAAGTATTGCTGCATTCTTAATTCAGCCTGGTCTTCGCCACCTTTCATTCCTAAAATAGCTGATTTTGGCGATTCAGTGATCTTGGCTTTTTCTGGAACACTTTGACCAACAATATCATTTTGACTAAATGTTGGAAGGCTAAAATTTGATTCTATTTGAACACTTTTTCTCACATTATAATTCGATTCCTTTAGCTCAACACTTTTTCTAAACTGAGTGAACATATCCGGAGTTTTGCTGAAGTGTCCGAATGGCAGATCATCAGGATGAATCATTAAATTATCCCATAAGAAAAAATTTTTTATTCTCTTTGAATCTAAGTATTTTTTAACTTTGTTTTCTAAATCAACTTCATCTGATGGCACTTCGCGGCTTGCTATCAAGTACTCGATGTGGATACCGGGATTTTCGGTGAGGATTTTTTCTATTAATTTCTTGATCTCGACATCTTGCTCACCATAAAGGATACAGAGATTGCTGTTGAGTTTTTTTTGTAGCTTTTCCTTTAGGTTTTCAACGCTCTCGATTAAAAAATTGCGTCTAAATGGACCTAGTTTGGGAAGCTGGGCTTCGCGAGATCGACCCTCGAATAGAAGTTTGTCAAAACAATAAATAGGAAGAACAAGATCAAGTTTTTTTTCTTTAACTAGATGAATTGTTTTATCCAGAGATAAGTTATCGTTTAGGCGTAAGTCGTTACGGAACCACAAAATACCAAGTCTTTGCTTTTGGAGATCAGACATTTTCTGGACGTGAGTTCGAAAGCTGTTTTTAATGCAAGATAATTTTAGTTTAAAGATCATCAAAATTAATAAATTTTAAAACTTTTTCTTCATTTTGAATAAAAACGATTAAATTCATTATACAATTTATTATGTTGCATAAATATTTTAAGAGACTACACGTGCCATTATGATTTTTAGAATTTATTTATATAAGCTTCAATGTTGATTTCTCAAAATTAATGTGGACTAATGAAAAAAATACTAAATCGATTCCGAAGTTTGGAATCTTTTTAAGATGAAATTAATAACTGAATGCAAAATTGGTCTTTAAAAACTTTAATAAATGAAAAAAATTTGTGTTTTATTAAATTTTTTTACATTAATCATTTTAATTTTAAGTGAAATGAATAAAAAATAGCATAAAATCTATTTTAAAAAAAATAATTTAATTCCTATATTGAGAAAGTTTTTAAATTACACTTTTTAAACAGGCTTTTTTGAAAAATGATCATCAATTAATCAATTATAATTTTATTAAATTATATTTTTTAATAATTAAAATTTAGTTTTCTATTTTTTTTTTCTTTAGAATAAGCAATTTAGCTCTTTATAGAAAATTTATTTTCTGACTGTCACCATTAATTCATTAAAACAATTATTAGATAAATAAATATCATAATCCCGTGATTTTAAAAAATCTAGATATTCCTCAAATCTTAATATATAAAGATATCATAATTTTGATAAAATTACCATTTTTAGCAAATTTTGCAATAAAATTTCTATAAATTCAAAAATTATAGTTTGAGATTGAATGTGGTTGAAATTTTGGAAAAACAAAAATAATTGATCCTGGTTTAAGAATTAAGTATAGAGGGCATTTGGGTATTTGGGATTGTTGAAAGGCTAATACCAAGTCAACCATATCAGAGTAAATACAAAGCTATTCCTTCTTCAAATTAAAAAAACCAAAAATATTATTAACTTTAATTGTTTATTTTTTATCAGCTCGAAAATTAGACATTCTATTAAATAGCTTTATTCAGTTTGTTCACATAATCTAAAACAATGTTCACCTAATTCTATTTTGGTTCACCTTACTTGAACAAAAAAAAGGATTAACAAATAGCTCACAAAATCTGTGAACAAGAATTTTTCTAATCAAAGGTGAACGATGGTTCACCTAACCAATTCGAGCGAGATTTTCAGATATTGTTGAAAATTTTAATCAAAATGAATTATTTATCTTTTCTTTTTAATTTTTTTTCATATATTTTGAAGGGGCATTAACTTGGTAAAGATAAACAAATAAATAAATAAATAATTTAAAAGTTAAAAAAAGAATTTTCAATATTTTTTTCAAATTTCGAAATTAAAATTTATTTCTATTTCACTAAAGAGTTTAATTTCAAATATGAAAAAATTATTTATTTTTTGATTCTAAAAAAAATATTTGAAACATCGCACTTTTTCAATGTTATTTCAACATTGGATACATTTTATAATTCAAAAACAATAAATTAAATCATGAATGTTTGAATATGAAAGATAATATTTTGGTTTATTGAGTGATAAGTCCAAAACAAAAAGCATAATTTGACATAAAATCACTCGTTTAACATATTTTAATTTTTGAAAGTCAGGAAGTCTTTAGGTATTTTCTCTGATAAATGAAAAAAATTTATCATGTGGCAAATCATTAAGTCGGTGACCTTTTTTTTCAACGTTTATTTTATAGAAAATTCTTAAAGTCAATTATTATTTTTAAATTAATTTTAGATTTAAAAGAAACTTGATTTTTTTAGAAAATAAATATTCAACAAAATGGAACAAAACTTAATAAACTATGAAAAAATAGTAGTTGATCATTACGAAAGTTTGATGAATGATGTGGATTTATATTATGAAAACCTTAAACAAGGAGAATTCAAAAGTGAAAGAGAAGAAATTACTAAAAAAATTAAAGAATACAGAGAAAAAAATTTAAATCAATTGAATAATGTAAAGATAGATGAAGAAAAATTTGACAAGTTGTTTCCATTCGAAAAAAGAGAATTGTTAGATCGATTAATTTTTAAAGATGAATGTGTGTCATCTATTGTGTCGTCTGATTTTAAAAAAATTTTTATAATATATCCATTTTATCTTTCAAGAGGTGCTAAAAAGAGCCTAAGGTAAAACCAAGTTAAAAAAAATATTTATTTTTCGAATTATCTTTAAATCTAAAAGAAAAATGCTTTTTGAAAGTAATCAAGATTTTTATATAGATTTGAATACAAGGGTATTTTTTCGAATTATAGTTAATCATTTAAAAAAAGGTTTAAATATTTAATTAAGGATGCAATAATTGTTAGCTTAATTATCAATATCTACAAAACTACTAAATCTTCTATAATTGAAATTGGAAATTTTGAATGCGAAAATTTGTCTATTTGGAGTGAAGAAGACCATTTTCTGGTAAATGATCTAGCTGAATTTATGAAAAAATTCAAAATCAAATCTAACAACCTGATCTTAAATTCAACATTCATGACGAGTTTTCCTGATCAAATCCTAAGCGAAGATTTGAATTCTTTAAAAAAGTTACAAATTAACGATTCGCAAATAAGATTTTTAAATGATAATTTATTTTCCAATTTAAAGGATCTAGAGATACTAGTAATCAATCACTGTTATACGTATGTTATTAATGATGGGTTCCTAAATGGTCTGATTAAATTAAGAGAACTTCGCATTAGATTACAAATTATTTCAAGTTTGACTTCTGAAATTGAATTTCCGTATAATTTACGGCCCGAACAATTCAAAGATTTGAAAAATTTACAAATTCTTGAAATTACCAACGCAAATATAAATGTGATCAATGATTCAACTTTTATAAACCTAAATAACTTAGTGCACCTTGATCTTTCTAAAAATCATCTATTAGAAATTTTAGAAAAAACTTTTGAAGGTATGAACCAAATTTAATAATTAGAAAAATAACATTATAAATTGTTAATTTAAGGATTGAAAAATTTAAAATCTTTAAATTTGGAAAACAATAAAATTTTTTCAATTTATGACAAAGCTTTTAAAGATTCAAGAAATTTGGAAAAAATTAATTTAAGAAATAACAAAATTGAATTTTTGTTTGCAGATACTTTTGATGGTTTAGCAAGCTTAAAATATTTAAACATCGAGGGTAATTTGTTGCATCCGGATAATTATTTTCACATTAATGGATGCATCATAAATGTTTAAATTGAAGGTTTTTTTTTAAAAATAGATTTAAAAGTTCTTTAATAAATTGGCTATTTTGTTTTGCTTTACTTTTAGCTTTTTATTTAAATCAGCCCCGGTTGAATTTTTAATAAAAATTAGAATACCATTTTGTTTTTCAAAATTTTATTATATACACTTGTTCCATATAAAAAATATTCTTTGACATCACATTCTCAAATGATTTTTTTTTTCTGATTTATACTCTTTCTGGACCATGATAATCAATAATTTGTTTCTGAGTATTACAAAAAAATTATTGAAAAAATGAACCCTAAAAAATTGTTTCTAAAAACAGTTTCTTAATCTAAAACACAAATTGAAATCAGCTTTTTTAGATAAAAATAAAATAATTTATGGATATAAATATCTACTTTTTTTTAAATATTTATTAAATTCTTAATAAAACTAAATTTGTATATATATGAAATTGAAATTTTTTCAAGATGAAAATTTGAATAAAGTTTTAAGTAAATTATAAATGTTGATTAATAATTTTTAAAATAAAAAAAAGACAAATAGTAAAAAATTAATTCTTATTTTTATAAATTTTCTCTTTCAATAGTATGCTTCGTCGTCAAATTTAAAATGCTTGTGTAAAAATAGTTGGTCATTACAAAAAAAAAATAATTATCTTTTTTAATTAAAAAAAAATAAAATCGATTTTTCTAAAGTGAAAACTTAAAACTGTCCGATTTAAGACATAGCTAAAAGAAGAGGGTATATTAAAAATGACTGGACAGTTGGTTGTTTGACTAAAAAAATTGATGTTGTTGGGAATTGTATATGGCAGATACTAAGTCATTCTCAGGTTAAAATAATTGGATATTTTCTTCTAATTAAGATGTTGGTGACTCTTTATTGCTGCTTATTGTGCTTAATGAGCTGTGCGAGCCATTCGCTCCAGATGTTAATGACAAGCCACCACCATTACTTCCTGTATTATGATGACTGGTAAAAGTGTTATCCAAATCATCGTCATCCAAGTCTTGGGTCTCACTCAATATTTTCGCTATTCCGCTTGACTGTCTTACTTTGCTGGCAAACATTGATGAAGTTCTAAAAAAAATAGGGTCCAAAATTTAAAACAAAATAATAAATGTTTTTCTATTAGCGGTTAATTTAGTTACAAAAATCTAAACATGCAGCCATGACTAATTTAACTAAACTAATTGATTAAAAAAATAATAATTTTATTAAAAAAACTAAATAATAACAATTAAAAAATGTTTTTATTTATTGAAAACAAAAAACAAAAAATGGAATTTTACGTCTACAGTTACTTACGTTAATTTGCTACTATTTAAATTAAAAAAAAAAAAAAGTTAGAATTAACTATTAAATCTAAAAGTTTTTTGAGTGATGGTAGTGGTTAGGTTAAAAGACTTGGATTTTTAAATGACATCAATTTACCTTGGTCTGGAACGAAGTGTATTTATTTCTAGTTTTAGTTTATCAATTTGTTCGTTTAATTCATCAATGTCCCGGGTGGCTTTTCGATACCGACTTCTCAATTGTGTCATTTCTTCTTCATTTTCATCTATTGCCCGTTTATTTGTTTTAAGTTTAGTTTGTAATTTTTCAATCTTTTAATAAAAGAAATTGTAAAAAATTAATTTTCAAAACTAGAAATTTAATCTTTTTAGTGAAATATCCCGAATATTGGTAGCTTAAGAAATTCTTTTGATCCTAATAATTACTATTCTCTTTTGAAAAACCTCATAATTTATTGGATTTGAGTTTTTTTAATTTTATCTATTGTAATGTTATTTCAACATTGTATACATTTTGTAATTCAAGCACAAAAAATTAAACCTTATTTATTTGCAATTAATTTTTTGAATTTCTTTTTTAAATTTTATTTTAAGAATGCTAGATAAAAATCAAATAAACTTTACGAGAAATCAGTTAATACATTTAGGCAAATTGAAGTTTATGATCAAATGTAAATTTCAAATCAAAATTTTGAAACTTACAATTAAAATAAAAGGTCATTTTGATCAATTTTATAATAGCGAACGACTCAACTTTATTAAAAATGATTGTTTAATCTTTAACTAGATAAAAAAAATAATTTTCAATATTTTTTTCAAATTTCTAAATAAAAATTAAACTCATTGTTTTTCACTAAAGTGTTCAATTTCAAAAATGAAAATGCGCGCAATATTAACTTAAAATTATTTTTTTATTTGAAACTGAAAAAAACATTTGAAACATCGCACTTTTTCAATGTTATTTCAACAAAGAACAAAAACAAAAATTCGAAAATGAAATAGCTTTTTTACTCTGAGTCCAAAAATTGTTCTGCAAAATGCATCAGCTGATACAAACTTTGTACCACCAAAATTAAGTCTCTGCAATAACTCTGCAATTTAATTTTAATAATTTTCTGACACATTTAATGCTTTGCAGACTTGCAGAGATTTTGCAGAGACTTAATTTTTGTGGCACAAAGTTTGTATCGGCTGATACATTTTGCAGAAATAATTACGTTAATTTACGTAAAATTGCCAAATTAAAATTTAGTTAATATACGGTATTTTACGTAAATTTACTATATTTTTCGTAAAATATAGTAAAAAATAGTAAAAACCAAAGTGTCCAAAAAAAAACCGAAATTTTTACATTTTTTAAAAATTTTTTGTTTTTTTTTAGTTTATTATTTAAAAAAAAAAAAAAAATTTGTAAGTTTTACTTTTTTCTACCTTTTTTTCCGTAAATTTTGGTAAATTTAATTAAAAAGAGAAAAAATACGGAAAATAATGAAAATTTTTTAAAAAAAACTTATATACATTTTTAACTGTTTTTTATTAAACAAAATATTTAATCGCTAAAATTTTTAAAATTTAAAAAAACCGATAAAATATAAAGTAATGGTTCGACCATCCACCTTCTTTCTTAATAACCATTTTAATTACCTTAATTCAAATTGCTTAGAAAGAGTTTGAAAACACATTAACTCCCGAAAAGTGTCAGAATTATATAAATCACTTAAAAAAAGAAATAATTTTTGTAACTATAAAAACACAGCTTAAAATTAAATTAATAAACAATTTGAATTAAGGTAATTAAAATGGTTATTAAGAAAGAAGGTGGATGGTCGAACCATTACTTTATATTTTATCGATTTTTTAAAATTTTATAAATTTTAGCGATTAAATATTCTGTTTAAAAAAAAACAGTTAAAAATGTATATAAGTTTTTTTAAAAAAATGTTCATTATTTTCCGTATTTTTACTCTTTTTAATTAAAATTTACCAAAAATTACCATAATTTACGTAAAAAAAGGTGAAAAAAAAGTAATACTTACAAAATTTTTTTTTCTTTAAAAATAATAAACTAAAAAAAAAAACAAAAAAATTTTAAAAAATGTCAAAATTTCGGTTTTTTTTGGACATTTTGGTTTTTACAATTTTTTACTATATTTACGTAAAATACCGTAAATTTACAAAATTTTACTATGGCAATTTTACGTAAAATATAGTAAAAAATAGTAAAATACAGATATCTTAACACCACTGTAAAGATATCATTTTTGAATTGATCATCGACTTCAAGATGCCGGATTTTATTTCCTCTACATCATCAAAATCTCTTTCTTTATCTGTAAATCAAAAAGAAAAAAAAAAAAAAGGATGCCCAATACCTGTTCCTTGTAGTTGTCAGTGTGCCTTCGTTCCTCATCGACCTGAGCCTGCAAATCTCTGACTCGTTTGTCTGCCTTCTTAAGCTCACGCGAAAGCTTGTGTTTGTCAGCCGCCTCCAAATGCAGCTGTTCCTCAACAGTGGCTATTTTCTGCTCCAAATTGGCAATGACAGCCTTGGCCCTGACCTTGGCAGTTTCCTCAAGCTCAACTATTTTGTCCTTGAGCTCCCTATTCTGCCTCTCGAGCAAAATCTTAGCACTTTCGGCGCGCGACACACTCGACTTTTCGGCGAGCAAATCATTGGCCACCTTTTCCAAGTCCGCCTGCATTTTCTTCATCTTTTCGGCCATTTGCTCAGCATTGCTCTGCTCCTCTTCAAGCTCCTCTTCGAGCTCGATAAGCTTTGCCTCGAGGCGGCGCTTTTCTTCAGCGTGGGCGCTCTTGCCGCTCGCCACCGAGTCCAGCTCGTGCTGCAGCTCGTCGCGTTCGGCCGCCGCCTGCTTTCTCATCCTCTCAGCGGCCTCCTTCTCCTCCTGCAACTGCACCAGCTGCACATCAAACGCCTTCATCTTTTTCTCCCATTCCTTGCCACTGGCCATGGTCTCGTCCCTGCTCAGCCTCATCTCATCGCACTCGCGCGTCACCTCCTTCAAAGTGACGCTCAGCTTTTTGATCTGCTTGAACTGGTCGTCCTTGAGCCGGTTGGCCTCGTCCAGCTGGGCCCTCATGTCACTCCAGTCCATCTCGAACTTTTTGCGGGCGCTGGTGGCGGCGGCGCGCTGCTTGCGCTCGTCGTCCACGTCGGCCTCGAGGTCGCGCACCGTCTTCATTAGCGCCTTGAGCTTCTCCTCGGCCAAGTCGGCCGTCTCCTGCAGCTTCTTCTCCAGCTGGGCCTTGGTGGCCTGCTGATTGACCTCTAGACGGAGCTTGGCGTCCTCGGCCGCCTGCAGCTCGTCCTCGAGCTCCTCGGCGTGCAGCCGCTGTTCTTCCAGCTGCGCCTCCAGCTGCCGCTTTGCCTTCTCCAGCTCATGCACATTCTTGCCCACATCGTCCTTGTGTGACAATGTGTCCTCGTAGGCCAGCTTCAGTTGCTTGTACTTTTTTTCCATGTCAGCGAGCAGAGCGGTGCGCTCGTCGCTCTCGCGCTGCACTTGGAGCAGACGCGTCTCTTTTTCGCGCGAGTCCCGCTCGACGGCCTCCTTTTCGGCCGTCAGCTGCTCGCGTATGCCCCTCTCTTCAATCAGCTTTTTGTCAAAGTTCTTCTGCTGCTTTTCCAACTGCATGTACATGCTCTTGAATCTGTCCAGCTCGACAGTCACATCGGCATAGTCGTTTTGCAGCTTTTTTTTCGACTTGTCGAGCTTGTCGGCGAGCGTCCTGCTCTCGTCCAGCTCGCGCTCCATCAGCTCCAAGTCTTTGGCGTACTTTCGCTTGAGCTCGTCCACTTGTTCGAGCTCGGCCCGGTCCAGCTCGCTTTGTTTCTTGCTCAGGGCCTGTTGCTCCTGCAGTTGCTTGACACTTGCCTTCAGTTTGTCTTCTCGGTCATTTTTGTCGTCAAGGGCCTCGCGCAGCTGGTTGTTCTCGTCCTCTATTTGTCTTATCTTGGCCTGCAGCGACAGCTTTTGTCTTATTTCCTCCTGGTTGGCCTCCTGGGCCTCCATCAGCTGCGTCTTCAGCACGTTCACACTCTTCTCTGTCTGCACCACTCTGGACTCGGCGTCAATGCTGAACGTTCTGAACTGTTCGTTCTCGGCGTGCAATTTTTGAATGCGCTCGGCCATCTCCTGCTTGTAGCGGTCGCCATCGGCCACCTTGTAGTTCAACTCCTGCACACTGCTCTCGAGCAGTTTTCTCTTTCTCTCCGATTCGCCTCTCAGCTGGCTCAAATTTTTGACCTCGTTGGCCAGGTCGACGTTCTCGGCCTCCAGCAGCTGCTTCTGCTTGGCCATTTGAGTGCCACTCTTTCTCAAATTGTCTATTTCCACATTGAGCTCTTCGATTTGGCGATTGAAGCGGGTCTTGAGCTCGAGCACAGTGGCTTCCTTTAGCTGATTTTCCTCTTCCAATTTGCGCTTGAGCACGAACACCTCGTCATTTTGGCGCCTGAACTGCTCCTGGATGACCGAGCTGGTGTCGTTCTGGTCAGTGATTTCATTGCGGAGTGATTCCACCTCTTCCATCAGATCGCGCTTTTCTTTTTCAGCTCTTTTTCGAGCTTCCCTCTCCGACTCCAAGTCCTCTCTCAGGTCCTGCATCTGCGACTGGTGTTCGCGCAGCTCCCGCTGAATCCCGCTCTTCAAATTGGCCTCTTCCTCGGACTTGTTGAACACGGCAGTCAATTCTTGTTCGCGCTTCTGCAGCTGACACTGCAGTTCGTTCACTTGTTGGTTCCTTTCGCTCAGCTGGTCGCGCAGTTCGGACAGCTCGAGTTCCATTTGGCCCCGCTGACGCTCCAGCTTCTGCCTCAGCTCAGTTTCCTTGCGCAAGCGTTCTTCCAGATCGCCAATTTGGGACTCCAGCTTGGCCTTTAGTTTGAGCAGGTGCTTGATTTTTTCGCCATCCTCGCTCTGGCTGCTCAGCACATTGTTCAGCTTGTCCTCCAGGTTCTTCTTTTCCTTGGCCACCTTGGTGCCCAGCTCGGCGTGGACGGCCAAGTCCTGTTCCAGCGTTTTGAGCTTGTTCTCGAATTGAATCTTTTCCAGCTGGTACTTTTGTCTGGTCTGCTCTTCTTCTTCCAGCTGCTCGGTCAAGTCCTGGATGTTTTGTTGGAGTTTGCGTTTTTCGACGAGCACTTCTTGGACTCGCGAGTCAGACTCTTCCAGCTTGGCCACATAGTCCTGGAGCATTTCTTCCAGCTCTTGTTTGCGCGCCACACTCCTGTTCTTGGTCTCCTCGGTCTCTGCGTGCGCCTCGATCTCCTGCTGCAGCTGTTCGGCCAGCGACAGCTTTTCCTGCATCAAACTGGCGGAGCGAATCTCCAGCTCTCTGCACTGGCTTGTCTGCTTGTCGTATTCCATTTTGAACTTTTTTATTTCCTCCTCCTTCTTGAATATTTCCTCGTCCTGGCGAGTCACTTGGAGCAAGGGCTTTATTTTGGTGAATAGACGCCACCAGTGCCAATTTTTGAGCTTGAGAAAAGCTCGACCATTGCGCTGGATGATGCGCATGGCGTTCACTTGTTGGATTTTTTTCTGGTAGTTTTTTCTGGCGAGGAGGCCGCGACACACGGCCTGTAGCTGCACGATCACATCGGTGAGCTTCATGTCGCGTTCCTCTTCCAGGTGAGCGAGCACGCCCGCTCTGAAAAACAGCTTGGACTGTCCCACTCGGAACAGGTTCTCGTCCAGCTCAAGGTCTTTGATCATTTTTTCGCACGCCAACTTGGCGTCCATGAAGCCCTTGGGTATCACGTTGGGACACAGAATTTCGTAGCGCTGGCGAAATTCCTGGAAGGGGATGCGATTGGGAAAGCCTTGGCGGCATATGCGGATTCCTTCTAGGACACCGTTGCATCTAAGCTGGTCGAGGACCAGCGGCGAGTCTATTTTGCCAGCTCGCTTCTCGTGGTTTGGTATTATGCAGCGCACAAAATTCGGGTTGGTATTGCGCAGGGTGGACATCAATTTGAACAATTGCTCCTTGTAAAGTTGGCCTACTGTTCTGAACATGCCTTTTTTGGTTCTTTGGCCGAATGTCGGATTATCTGCGCCTTCTGTCACTGCCATGCCGACTATTTCGGCTGAAAAAAAAAATTTTAAATTATTTTTTAGCTTTGCACAAAAATTTGTATCTATTCAAAAAAAATTCTAATTTTTCTTCATTTTAAAATTAAAAAATAAAAAAAAATTATTTTATAAAAATTGTTTGTATTTCAAGTTAAAAGAATTTTTTTATTAATTTAAATTTCTTATTTTACTATATTTTTTAGATTTAACAATAAAATAATTTTTTTAATATACAATTATCTAGTTTAATTACTATCTTTGTGGCAACTTGAAGTTCATGATCATGATCAAAAGATCAAAACTTAATTGATTAAAATCTTAAAAAAATTTCTAAATTAGCTTTTTTTAATTTGTTTTAATATTAAACATAAGAAGCTTATAATTTTAATTGAAAAAAAAATAAGTATTTTTTTTTCTATTTGATTTTTTTTCTTTTTTTTCTATTTTTACAAATCTTTTTTTATTGATTGTTCTTAAATAGTTATTTGAAAACTTTTAAGACAAATTTAAAATCGACATTGAGTTATCAAAATCATGGCTTTAAATGATATTTTAATATTAATTAAAATTAATCAAAAACCAAAAATTTTGATTTGAAATTTACATTTGATCATGAACTTCAATTTGCCTATCTTTGTATAAAATTTGTATCTATTCAAAAAAAATTCTAATGTTTCCTCATTTTAAAATTAAAAAAATAAAAAAAAATTATTTTATAAAAATTTTTTGTTTTTCAAGTTAAAAGAATTTTTTTATTAATTTAAATTTCTTATTTTACTCTATTTTTTAGATGTTAAAATAAAATATTTTTTTAATATACAATTATCTAGTTTAATTACTATCTTTGTATAAAATTTGTATCTATTAAATAAAAATTTTAATTATTGGGGAAAAAAAATTTTTTCTTTATTTTTTATCTATGTTAAAGTATTTCTATTAGCTTGAAAATTTCTAATTTTACTTAATTTTAATATTTAGAAATATAATAATTATTGGGCGATGGATTTTGATAAATAAAAAAAACTATAGAATGAAGAAAAACTTTATAGAATAAGGAAATAAAATGTAGCATAAATTTATTTATTTTTATTAAGTATAACATTTGCAACTATAGTATAAAAACTTTGCAATATAGCTATTTTTTTTGTAAAATTACAAAAAAATTTAAAATGCCAAAAAACAAGGTAGAATGGGATAAAGTCAAGGTATTGACCAATATTACTGAACTTTAAGAATTTCTCAGGATCGATTCACATCGAAAAAAATCAAAAACTGGTTCACATTCTCTTAAATATAACGAATGCCAACTAGAAATTAGTGTTGAAAATGAGGCTAAAAGAAAAAGAGGTCGTGGACGTCCAAGAAAAAGGAAAGCTGAAGATGAGGTTGTTGATTTAAATAAACCATCAAAAATGAAACCAGACCACTTGAGAATTGATTTTTTTTAAACTCTAGCTATTATTTTTTATTCTTTAATGTATGAAAGTATTTTTAGATATATATTTTTATTCAATAGTTCAAATTTAATTGAATTTTTATGCTATAATAATTTGTTTTTTATACTTCAAAGAATTTTTTTTATTCTATAGATATTTTTTATTTAAGTTTAAGTATTTTTATTTAATTAAAATTTTCTAATTTACTTAATTTTAATATTTAGTTATATAATAATTATCTCAATAAACAATTATCCTTGCACATAATTTGTATCTTTTCAAAAATAATTCAAATGTTTTCTCATTTTAATATTTAGAAAAAAAAATTTAAATTATTAAAAGTAATTTTTTTTGCTTATTTATTATCTAAGTATAAGAGTTTTTTTATTTAATGAAAATTTATAATTTTAATAAATTTTTAAATTTAGCAATAAAATAATCTTTTATCATTTCGCTCCAATCCATAAACTTACTGTTAAGTTTATCAATTTTTAATATTTTTAAAGCTCTAACTAAGTAAATAATTATTAAGAAAAGAAATTTAACAATTAGCAAAAGTAATTGGCTTTTATTTAAAAAAAAAAAATCAAATAGTTAGGTTGAGTCTCGCAAAATTATTAGATTTGAAATTAAATTGGTACGCTACGGTTCATATTTGGTGAAAATGTATTTTAAAAAAAAATGCTAGAAAGGAACAGGATTAATTTGCAGAATGTTAATAATATCTTTCTGTAAACAAATTTCAAATTGCTTAAGTGGAAGACAGATATTTTAAATTTTAAATAAAGTCATATTCTGCAAAAACTTTACAAATGTAATTTTTTTTTGGTACTTAATCGTTTACATGGCATGCTCAGATTTTTTGTAGAATATGAATTTAAAATTTAAAAATATGATTTCATTTAATTTCTATCTTTTTATAAAATATTTTAATCTTTCCTCAATTAAAAATTTAGCAATAAAAAAATTTAATTCTAAAAAAAAAATTTAAATGTTTTTATTACTTCATTTTTATAAAATTTTTTAGTCGTAAATATAAAAAATTCTGGTGATCACTTAATTTATAATTGAGAAAAAATCAAAAATATTTTATTTCACAAAATAAAGATTTTGTGAAATTCAGTACAAAATGATAAAAAGAACAGAAATAAATAGTAAAAAATTGAAAAACTTTTTTTCTTTAAGTTAAAAATTAGTTTCGTGATTTCAATGTGTTCATGCACAGTGCATTTTGCAGATATTTTGCACATCATTAGCAGACTTTGACAGTTGATGCAACTCTGAATGTCGCAACATGTTGCATTTACTAATTATTTGGCACTAATTTTAAACTTTTAGCAAAAAGTTATTCAGTTTTATATAATTTGTTCTGTTCTTTTGTACTGAACTTCACAAAACCCAAAATATTGTCTGTATTATCTATGACTAAAAATTAATTTCATTTTATCACCATCAAGCCAAAAAAATGCAATTTAATTTAAAAATTTTAAATTGAAAAGTCTCAAAAGAAAAAAAAAAATTTCATTATTCCAAGTACAAAATGACATAAATTCAGTATCACTCAAACATGCAGACAAAATCCAAATTCAAACATTCAAAACCACATTTGTACTTACTATAATCAGGTACTATTGATCGAGTCACTCGTCTGGGTATAATACCCCAAACAACGACTGTAAAATTTGAAATAAAAAAAAAATTTTTTTAAAAGCAAAGTAAAAAAACAATTATTTAAAATTAAAATTCTAATAAATTTTTTTCAAATATGTATTCTTCAATGTATTCCTCATTTTTATCTTGAACAAAAAAAAAAAATTCCCAACACTTACCATCTTTCCATATTTCTCTAGTGAACGAATCACTTGAAGCTTGTAGCAGCGCGACAATATTATCATTGAGTGGGTCCATATTTTTCATGAGCCATTGATCGGCCGAATAGTCCACCTTGCCAGCGTAATGAATGATGCTGAAGTCATAGGTTGACTTAAAAGATGGTTTGCCGAATTTGGGATGAGTGGCATGTGAGGCGACCAATTTGTCGCAGTAAGTTCGATCAGTGGCCTTAGGGAAGAGGCACTCTTCGTCCAAAAGGCTCAAAATTCCCATCGGCTTTTCAATCAAGTCAATGGTGGGCTGTAAGTCGAGGCCAAAGTCAATATACTTCCATTCTAGACCCTCGCGTTTGTACTCCTCCTGTTCCAGTATGAACATGGTGTGATTGAACAATTGTTGAAGTTTTTCATTAGTGTAATTGATGCACAATTGTTCGAATGAATTTAGCTGAAATATCTCAAAGCCAGCAATGTCCAAAATGCCGATGAACGAGGCGCCTTGTCTCTTCGATCTGTCTAGGGATTTATTGATGCGCTGGACTATCCACTTGAACATGCGCTCATAGATCGCCTTGGCAATCGCTTCGACAGCAAACTCAACTTGCTCTTTGTTTTGTGCTTTGGTCACAAAATCGCGTCCCACTTTAAGCTTTGGCTTAAGCAATGAGCGCGTAAAATCGGTGACATTGAGGCCGAAAAGATAGCAGACTTTTTGCGCAACAGTATTGTCCGGCAGAGTGGCCTGGTCCGATTGACGCTCTTGCTTAAACTGCAAATTTCCCATTTGTAAAACTCCAGACACAGTTCGTACTATGGATATGATGTCATCGTTGTTGATGCCCATTATGTGCATGGCCTTTATTGTGTTGTTGTATTCCTCGACTTCGTCGACTCCTTGTATTGGTATGTACGGATTGGACATGTATGTGTAAGACTTGAGGTCGTCAAGCAAGTATTCTTGGCGGTCTTTGGCAGATGCGCCGCGCAATAACTGGTAAAATATGTGAAATGTGCGCTCATCTTTGGCCTGGCGAATTGCTCGCGATTTTTCTAGTAAATAGGTTTCGATATTGGCACCGGCAATGAAACCTGATTGATCAAAATTTATGCGTATAAATTTACCCTTTTAAAATAAATATAATCTTTATTAAATAAATTGTAAAATAAAATTGTAAAATTAAATTGTTATTTTGTTTTTTAAATAATATTTCAATTAATAATTCAAAATAAATAGATAAATATTGAAGTTAGATTTCTGAAATTGTTTATATGACTGAAAGAACTAATAAACAAGACAAGTAAAACGAAACATATAAAAAGATATAAAAAACATAAATTCTTATGAAAATTTTTTTAATTTTTTTAATTAGCAGAATTAATCCATTGTTTACTAAAATAACAAAATTAAATTTTTCTTTCGATTTGCATAAAGCAATGTGCAAAAAGACGAATTAAGTCTTTTACGTAAATTTACAAGCATTTTATCACATTTTTTTCTATCTTCATTAATTGGCAAAATGTAGAAAATTTAATATTTTTACATTTTCATATTTTTAGATTTTTTGTGCAATTTTTCGCAAAATTTTTATTTTAAATTTTGGTAACAAAATAATTTAGAAGAGTTTTTTTTATTTTCTAAAAAATTTAAAAATATAAAAATGTAAAAATTTTTAATTATTTTAATTTTTGCCCATTGATTAAAATAATTAAAAAAAAAAAAAAACTTAGAAATTTTTCAAAGTGAAAGGTTCAAATTTTTTTTTAACAATTCTTGAATTAAACCAGTCTGAATTTTGTATCATTGGAACTATTAAAGTTTTTTCTTAAATAATTTATGTTTGATCTCTTTGTCATTTTATAAAGTTTATGTTTTTTTTTTCTCTCATTATATAAGCTATTTTTGTTGAATTGATTATATATTTTTTCTCTCTTTTTATGTTTTTTTTTCTACCTCATCCAATGCATTCAATTTAAAGCAAACAGGAGAATTAAAACAAAAATTGTAATTGTGTTACAAAAAAAATTTCAAAGAAGCTTTTTCGTGGACAATTACTAATTTGATAGAAGATATAATAATAGATTTATATAATTTTTTTTTACTAAATAAAATTTTTTAGCTTATATTTAATTTGGTTAAATCCCAAATATGAAAATTAAGGGTAGCTATAATTTAACTAAAGGAGATGGAATTTTTAACCAAGGTAAACATTTTAAGGAAAATGTAACAACTATCTAATAAAAAATTCTAACTATTGATTTAAGAAATAAAAATGAGCCTGTCAAAAAATTTTAAAATAATTATTATTCTAAGAAAATTTTTTATTCATACCAATTCAATTTCAAAATATTTGTTCAAATTCTAAAATTAAAAGATATCGCACCTTGTTTGTTAATTTTTGGTCAGATAGATTGTTTAGAAAGTAAAAAATCAAAATAACATATTTTTGTCTTTTTGTTTATTTTTTAATGTAACACTAATTAGCCTTTTTTGAGATTAAATAAATCCAAGCCATCAAATAAAACTATCAATTATTTATCTTTTATTAATATTTATAAGAAGAAATTTTATCTAATAAAATGTAAAAAGCGGAACGACAATTCGCTTAAATAAATCTAAATTAGCGAATATCAGAGAAGCTTTTTTAAAATTTTTCTAGGCCAATTGGTGACATGTCCGACTCTCAATAGCCTAATTAGAGTGAACCAAAAGCACCTTGGTCTTAAAAAGTTTATTAAGCAAAAAAACTTACAAATCGTGATGAGTTATCATTTTTGACTGTTTTCGCGTTTCCAAATGCTTCCAATATCGGATTTGCTTGAAGCAATTGAGCCTCTAATTCTCCCTTAAAGCAAAAAAAAAAGATTAAAAATTTGCCAACTATTCAAAGGTGTCTAATCTCTAGGCGGGTTTAAATCACTCAACAAATCATTCAGTTAATTTCTAAAGAGCATTTTTTTTTTTAAGTTAAAATAAATTATAAAATTTTTACACAAAGAAAAGAGCCCGATAAGGATTCGACCATCGACGAGCCGTCTGTATAAAACAGCCCGCTCGACGACGCCGAATGACTTACAGTCGACACATTTAACTTTTTTAAAAATTTTTAAGTCAAAATTTAATTAAATTTAAGAGAAAAATTTATTTAAAAAAAAAAAAAAAAAAGTGTCTTACTGCATCTTTGAGATGACCAGTTGTTTTAGTGCTAGCCTTGGCGGCCACATGGGCCAAATATTGAATGACTTTTTTTGTATTCTCTGTTTTTCCAGCACCAGACTCGCCGGTACACAAAATAGACTGGTCCTCTCTCTCGGTCAACATGGACCTGTATGCCTTGTCAGCAATGGCAAACACGTGAGGCGGCATCTCGTGTCTCTTTTTACCTTTGTACAAATTGACTATTTTTTCTGTGTAAATGGGCAGGTTCTTGTACGGATTTACGACCACACAAAACAGTCCCGAATAAGTCTATGCACAGATATTAGGAATAAGGAGACAAGTGGTGATTTAAAAAAATGTTTACATAGATCAGGCCAGAGTAGTATCGGTCCTTTAGGTTGTAGAGGACCGATGCTTCGTTCAGACACGTCAGCTCCGCCATGTCCTCTACTTTGCTGAATTTAGGCGGGTTCATGCGCTGTATGTCGTCTTTGTGCACCTTGAGCTGCTTGCCATTGTCCAGGACACAGATGCATTCCTCGCCAAGCTCCTGCTTGACCGAGGCGCGCACAAATCCCTCGCTGTCGTCCGGCACCCACACATACTTCTTGGCCGTCCAGTCGGCCTGCGAAGCCGGGTCAGAGACTGCGCCCTTGTGCTCCTGCGGCTTCAGATACTTCAGCTCGGACGCGTACTCCGCGTCGTTTAGACTCGGCACTGTCTCTATTATCGGGTTTATTGACTGGTAAGAGTTCATGGTTGGATTGGGCGCCTTGGACGCATTCGGTGATAGACCTACTTTAATCATAAAAAATTTTTCCCGTTATAAAAAAAATAACTATCAGTGTTTAATCAAACTTTAGCTCTAAAATAATTATAAAGATTTTATTAAAACAAAAAAGTGTATATTTATTCAATGTACATGGTTGGTAATTGTTAGCAGCGAGACTGGCTGACTAGCATACAGAAAGCCAAGTCAGCATCCAAATGAAACTAAGAGAAAAAAAATTTAAATTTGTAATATGCTTTGAAATTTTTTTTTTTTTTTCAAAAGCAACTAGAAATTTTGTTTTCTTTTGTATATTTGGATTTTCTTTAAAGCTATTTAAATGATCTACCTTGACCTCGTTTTTTAAAGCCATTTTATATTTCTTATAAAATTTAAAATGATCCAAGTATAAAATTGTTTTTTTTTTTTTTTAGAAAAAAAAAAATCTTCTTCAAAATTTGCACCTTGATAATTATTGGCAATTTTTGTCACCATCGATCAATTGATTGTATATTTGAATTTGCGGACTTGGGCTCATCTAAATTGCTACATTTAACTTGGTTAATAAAACATGCTTCGTAAATCTAGCCCGAGCGGTTTTAATTAAAATAAACTTAATTATTCAATACATGTCATTCTTTTTTTTGTTGAAGATAAAATTGAAATCTTATTTCTTATCTACTTATATGGTAATATGAAAATAAAATAAAAGCGTAGATTTGATATTTCGCTCTTAAATTGACAAAAAATTAGGCATTTAAAAAAAAACAAGACGATTTAACTTGGAACTTAAGTTTTTTTTTTCAAGATTATACTGTTTGAAATTTATTAAATTAAATAAAATTTTTTTTTTTCATTTAAACAAAATGTAACAAGCTAAAATTCTTAAATTAATACAAATCTCAAATAACAATTAAACAGACAATTACTTAATTTTTTTACAAATTTTAATGAAAAAACTAAGAATATCGGATTTTAAAATTGGTAATTTAAAATAAAAAATCGAAATTCTTCTTTTTTCTTAATCTAAATTATTTAAACTTTCGCAATTGAATTAATCACTTGACTCTCAAAACAGATTTTTTTTCAACTACTGCTCCAAAAATAAGGTGTTTTAAAAAAAATTAAAAAAAAGCTCTTTAACTTCAAAATTTTGAAATTACTTAGACAAGTGATTGATTAAAAATTAATTTAAAAAAATATTCATCCAAATTTCACTAAACGAATTGAGATGAAAACAAATGACAAAACTAGCTTTTAATTCCTGCATTTTTGAACATAAAGACATTTTCAAAAGTACCATGTTTGAATGGTGCTGCTGTTGCCATTAGGCACAAGCAAATTGTGTGATTAAATGGCGAGCCAAGTCAGCTCGTTTAAGAAGATTCATTTAAACTATGTTTAGTTTATGGTCGGTATTAATAAAACATTTAAATCAAAACTTCCCTCATATTTTTTTTAATTAAAGTCATATTTACCAAAATTATAAAAAGCCTCCACTCTGATCAACATATGCATTAATTGAATCGGAAAAATCATCTACATTTTAATGTAAAATGAACCAAACTTTAATTAATATCAGCAATAAATTTCTGATGCAGTTAAAAGCAAGGTCTCTCTTTTTGATCAACTCCACTTAACACTAATAAAAATAAATTTGCAGGCAATTGCTGAATGGTAAGGAATAATATTTTTGTAAATGATAACTTCTGTTTATTGTCACCACAAAGTAGTTGAGAAACAAAAAACAACAACAACAACAAAATAATTGGAATAGATGGTAAAAACAAAATGCGATTTTGCTCAATAATTTAAATAAGATTGTGGACTCCTAGTTCGATACGTCCCGCATTCAGTTGCTTTTTGCCAAGCATACACACAACTTGTTTATTCGCTACAAATTAATTTTCTTCTAATCTTTTTAATTAATCAAAAATTTTAATTTGTTTTTTTTTTTTTTAAATTTATCTGATCGTCAAAAAAGAGGGTGAAAAACAATATGGGAACGAAAGCAAGAATAATTTCTCATATTTCAGGTATTTAGTTACAACCTAGCTTTACGCGTCACCATAATGATATTGTAATGATAGAAAATTAAATTTTTTTTTTTTTTTTCTAAACATAAACAAATAAATTGAGAAATTTTCTGCCTGGCCGATTGCTTTCTTTCAGACTGCATTGCTAAATTTTTCATCCAAATATTTTGTTCTTGGTACACATACCAAATTTAAAAAGCAAACTTTAAAAATCAGTTTTGAAATTTTGGCACACTCGAAAAT
The DNA here is from genome assembly GCA_010279815.1 of Brachionus plicatilis. Taxonomy (NCBI): domain Eukaryota; kingdom Metazoa; phylum Rotifera; class Eurotatoria; order Ploima; family Brachionidae; genus Brachionus; species Brachionus plicatilis. The sequence continues at coordinate 570,399 of QEOQ01000670.1, read as the reverse complement.
AATAAATAACTCTCACCAATTAGTTAATCTTAGTTGATCCCGGCTAGATTACACAATCCGTGGGCCTAACTTGTCAATTTTTTTCTTTTTCTTCACAAAAATTTAAAACCTTTTAATAAATATAAAATAGGTAACCATGGAAAATGTGACAAATGTCGAATTAAGACCATGAGCCCGCAGTACCAAAGGCTCTAATTAATTATGAGAACATAATTTATTAAAATTTTGTTTAAATTGGACTTATCTGGGTGTCGAGTGGCATTGAGAATAGGCCCTAGTTGAAAAAAAATTCCTATTCTCAAACTTTAAAATTACTTCAGAAAACTAATTAAAATTTTAGATAAAGCGAAAAAAAAAGCTATTTATTTGTTTAGAGTGGAAAATGAAACATAATTTTTTTTAAAGGTGATTTTAATGTGAGTTTTCTCATTGAAGAATGTTAAGGTGTCAAAAAAAGCGTTTTTGAAGATGAGGCCGATATTAGAAAAAAAACGAGAGGTAATATTCATAAAATATAATGATTGCTCGGAATATAAAAAACAAAAATAGATAAAATAAATTTGTACATTTAACCTAAAATCATAAATCCAACTAAACTGCATTTTGTATCGCAAGACCTAGTTTTAGATTTTCAACGCTATTTTCAACTGGTCTTTATCTAAATGCGAGTATTGTTTTCTATCAGAACAGCTAAGGGCACAAAAGTGCGCAGTCTAATACTCCCTCCAAATACCATCTACCTGTTAATGCATCTTCAATTATAAAATTAACAAAAAATATTTTTCGTAAAACTAGATAACAAAAAATTTAAATTTAAATTCAAATACTTTGTTATTTTGTTTTTTAATGTAATAAGTTTTAGAATGTCAATCGGTCTTAGCAATGCATGTATAGAACAGAGCTATTAACTAAATTTTTTTTTTTTTTTAATAAATGATAAAAGTATTCACTCGTCTAAAAAAAATTATTTTTTTTTTAATTTTAAAAAGAATTAGTTCAAAAAAATGCTTCATTTAAATAACTTGAAGGCATTTTTAAAGCTTCGTCTATAAAATTGTTTAAGAGTCAAAATTCGATACTCAAATTTTTTTAGGTTTTATTCTTAAGTTTTCGAAAAAACTGGGCTTAGAGCTTTTATTACTGTTAAATACCGAGATTGACTCAAATTTACTCATAATAATAAAATAAACACTTTGAATCAATACATAAACTTAGAAAAATATTAATTCTTAATTTTGGGCCTCTTTAAAATTGATATTATCTAATGAGAAAAAAATTGGATTTAATAAATTTGACTTAAAGTATTTATCAGATTGTTAGATAATCAAGAAAATATATTAGCTTGGTTTACAAACCTCTGGTAAGATAATACTTAGCTAAAAACAAGATTTATTCTAAAGCTGTTCATATTTAATTTTAAATGAGAAATACCTAAAGAATTTATTTTTTGTATTGATGACATTTACTTGAATTATTAGTAATGATCTAAAATTACCTTCATTTTAAAAAAATTTAATCATCAAGGTAGTGATCAAAATTTTAGTCACTAAAATGTAGTAACTATGAGAGTTTAAGTATTATCAAAAATAAAACTAGCAGTGATTAAAAATGCAATCAACAAAATTTGATATTTTTTCAAAAATTTATTTTTTCCAATTAAATAAAAGTTAATTAAAATATTTTTGATAATTAAATTTTAAATTTTTATTTAAATTAAAACATTCATAACTTGCTATATTAATTAAAAATTACTAAGCCTTAATATAACCTGGCTTTTAAATTGTCTTAGGAGTGAAGCTGAGCTAAAAAAGAAAAACTAATAAATAATTTTACTAAAACAAAACAAACGCAAAAAACAACAGCATGAAAAATTGAGCTAGTCTAGGTCCTTTGAGACAATTATTGGCACCACCGATTCCGTAACGAGTACCACGGTAGTCTTTTGGCAAAAATTTAGAAGTCTTTCTCCAACTAGGTGTTATGAACTTGGTTCTATTGGTTGTTGATTGGACTGGTTTGGTGGTCGGTTTTGGGGTTGTTGTGCACACTATTTTTTCATCTTTTATTGTCTCGTAAACCTTGGTCATTAGCGGAAATTTTCCATCATTGCATGCATAACCAGTATTGTCATCTTGATCAACCGACCATATCAAAATACCACCTAAGCCACGCTGTAAAGTATAATTAAGTTTTATGCCAAGACTTTGTGGATCATCATATCCAATCATGATATTTCCTTGAAATATAAATGGAACTTGCTGATCCTCAACCCACACTCTTTTCCATTTACTGTTCAAATAGCCGCATATTTGTTTATACGAGACAAAGTCGCCGAATTTAGCTGGACCTCCGATCATGCGGGTATCACTATTCCAAATAAAGCTTTTTCCATACATAGCTAAACCAAGATTCAATTTTTCCGGAGGAGCTCCGTTACTAATAAAATAGTTCACAACCCAGTCTAAATTGAATACCTTTTGCTCGCCTTCTTCATATGAGCCCGGATAAAGAGCACTGTGATGTGATGCAAATTCGTCCATAGAACCCCTCAAATCATAAGACATCAAATTCAAAAAGTCCAAATATCTTTAAAATATGATCTTATTTTTAATTAATATTTTAATAAAATTTTTTAATTTTTATACTGAGAAATTTTATCTATTTCATATCCATTATCTATGTCTGGTTTACGACATCCCAAAGCTGCACTCAATAGCAGACGATTGCCATCTGTCGACTCAGAGTCGAATTTTTCCCTCAATTCTTTGATCAAGAGAGTAAACCGCTGTTTATCTTCTGGTGGAGAGAATCGATTCGATTCAGTCATGTTAATACCAGGATCTAAAAAGTTTGGGTTAAAAAAAAACTAATTAACAAAAATTTTTTCTTAACCCACATTCAAAGTCTAAATCAAGACCATCAAAATCGAATTTGCGCAAAAATCCAACCGAATGGTCAACAAATTTCTTTCTCGAAGATTCATCTTTGAGCATTTCTGTCATTTTAGTGACCCCAAAACCCCAACCACCTACTGCAACCATTAGTTTAAGCTCTGGATTGTCTTTTTTTAGTTCTTTGAGTGGATTTGACCAAACACCATCTAGTACTCCATTTTCCATTTTAGCGAAAGAGTGAACTACATGGGTACAGTGCTGTGGCAAAGGTTTGATGCCTCCCCATGAGGTATAGTAGCAAACTCGGCGCAATGTTTCGCCACAGCAGTTCACCTTCAGTATTATAACTGATATCAGACTCAGTGAAATGAGAGCATGTAACATTTTATCTCTACACTAATTTGATTAATAATTGAGAATTTGCCGTAATTTTTAAATGAAAAAATTGACTTTTTACCAGGCTTAGTTGTGTTCGAGAGACTAAAAAAATAGAAATGGATAAATATCAATTTCAGTTCAATAAGATGACACGAGAGATTAGTTAAAGATGGTAAATATTTAATGATAGACTAATTATTTGAAGATTAATTGATCGAGGCTTGTTAATTAGTAAATAATTGTTTAAAAAAAGGTCAATTGTCAAGATGGACTGGAAAAATTTGGTTTAATTTCCTAATTTGAAAATTTTTAACCCAATCCTTTTCCAAAAATATTGAAAATTTTTGATTTTCAAAGTTTAAATAATATTTTTCTGAGGATTTAAGATGAGAAAGCTTTAGTCAGCTGATGATTTTTTGAAAATGTTTTTAAAAATTTTGTTTGTAGAAGCTTTTGCATCAAGAGTAGGATGTTCATGTCTAGGTAAAGTAGAAAAAAAATGTTTCTTTATCAACTATCCGGTTTAGAAACGCCTAAATTTCAAAATTATACTGTTGATTCATCAAATAATATCTAGTTAAAATACAATTCAAGCTGATGACGGTTTAAAAAAATCTTCTTTTTTGCTTTTTCAAAGGAATTTAAATTAAAAAAAACTCAAAGGTCGGATGAGTTTTTTCGAGCATTTTTAATTATTCTTTTCTGTTCTTATTCAATAAATTTAATATTTTTTTTTAATTTTATTTTTCAATAAAATCTAAACTAAAAAAAAATATAATTCTTTGAGTATTAAAAACAAATGTTCAACATGAAGCTTGAATGCATTAATTTGATTTTAGAAAAACTTCACTCAGCAAATTAATTTCCAATTGATTGAATATCTATTAAAATATTTAAACATTCATTTTATTTTATTAAATAAAGATGTGTGAAATTTAAAATTTTCTAATGCAAAATTTTTAATCTTTTATTTGCTTTTTGTTTTAAATGGCCTTGGAGTTAAATATTTAAAAAAGATTTTTAAAATTAATCATAATGACGAATATGATTAGTAGTAAAAAGAATAATACTCTGAACTTTAAAACTCGTCTAGTTTTTTTAAATATTAGAATTTGAATAAAAAAATTTTGTTACCTCACGTAATTTAAAAAAAACTAATTCATGGTCATGAAAAAGTCATGACATTTTATAACAAAAATTTATTTAAATTATTTCTTTAAACTCAAAATATTTAAGTTTTAAATTGATGATTTGTTTTTTTAAATATTTTTTTTAAAAAAATTTTAAAAACAGATAATTGGTACCAATCTAATTAGTTTCTAAGACTTTTTAGTTTTTTTTTAGTTGTGATATTTAAAAACCAAAGCAAAATAAATTTTTAATCAGAGGTATATTCAGAAAAATCTGATTTTTTTAAAATTATTTAACAAAAATTATTTAATGTATTAGCTTAATCTTATGTAATAATAAAATTTCTTAAAATACATAAATTAAAAAATTTTAAATCCATTGACCAAATATTTTTTTTTCTTGTAAACATCACTTATAACTACCAACTTAGATTTCGAATTTTGTAATACATTCTTTCATAAGTAAATTATCAAGATTTTTTATTTAAAAATTTGATTATTTTTTTGTTCAAAACAATTGATTCGATAATTTAGTTATTTTGTTTACTCGAATTTAAACTAAAATATTTAATTTTCCAATTTAACAAAATTTAAAAAACAGCCTGGATCATGCTCTTTTTTGTTATGCTTATTTCATTCCAAAAACATTAACCTAGACTTCAATAAGTTATTGCTAATTTTTATAAAAATTAAAATTCTTTATTCAAAAAAATCAAAAAAAAAAAGTTGAGAATTATTCTAGACAAAAATTTAATTACAATGTACACCTTAACTAGTTGCGATTGATTTAATTCTAAATATTCGTTTAAGAATAGAGTTACTTAGAATTGTATAATTTGCTAACATAATCACCAAGTCTAGCTACCAATTCATTCCTAGAACCATCTTCGACTTTAAATTTAATTTCATTGAAAATTTTTCTCACTGCATCCAATTTAGTCTCACAATTCACACTAACCAAGTCAAGTTTTTGTTCCAAATTTTCCAACTCTTGATCACCACTTTGCTCATTTTGGTCGCATTTTTTTTCCACCAGCAAACTAATCAAATCACAAATGATCTCAGTACTGTTTTCGCTAGGCTCTTGGACTTTCTTTTTGGTAGTTCGACCTTTCGGATCAAATTGGTTCAGTTGGCTTATTTTCATTGAATTTTCTTTGTTACCGTTTATTGAGTTCTTCATCCGCTCAGTACTTTTGACACGTTTGCGCTTTGGACTCGGCTCTAGTTTTTCCTCAACAACCGGTTTTGGTTCAATTTTGCACAGATCAACTGGCCAAAGCTTGCACTGCTCAAATGTACTGATCATTTTTTCGCGAAACGCACTCACACTCGACAAATTAAGACTTTGATTGACATCCTCATTTCCAATTTCTTCAATACAATTCTGAAAAGTGTCCATGAACAGATTAAAAAATTGTTGTCTCGACTTACACTTGAACTGATGGGACAATTTAAGCTTGGAAGTTACCTTGCGCCAAGAGTCCAGAAACAAATCAACAGGACGGTTGCGGGATACTCTGGTAAATAGTGAGTTAAATGGCTTGATAGCGTCGGTACATATTGTGAACAAACGGAGTTTGTTTTTGATGCTTTCCTCGCTTAAAGTGGTCCACAAAATTCGGTCCATAATGGACAATTTGGCACAGTAGAGCAGCAAAACTTGACCATTTGTCTGGCCAATATAAGGAAGAAAAACATTCAGCAGCCAATTGGAGAATATTTTTGGTGTCACATAACCATTTATGGAAAAGCACTCGTGACTGCTGTTCTCGGCATTGTCTTCGGCTAAATTTTGCGGAAAGACAAAATATGGCTGAAGATAATCGCCGGCAGCATTGTACGCGAACAAGACACTAATTCTTGGTTTGGAATTTTTGGGTCTGTCCGCGTCCCTTTCTGGCTGGCGCAAATTGTTAGTGCTAAGGATAAATGGAAATGTGATTATCTCAAAATTCCACAATTTGTCACCTTTTTCTATCTTAAGCTCGTTCAGGACCAAATTAGAATATTTTTGTCTCCATTCATCCAAATTCATTGTTCTTAGCAAATATTCACTTTCAGTCATTAGGCCAATCGAGCTCTGATATTTGAATTTGGCGCGATTTTTTGAGATAAAATCATTCCAGCGCTTCTCCGGACACAAATACTCTTTTTTGTTCTGAACATCCGCTTTGTTTCGGACATGTAAATCGCGCAAAAAAGTATGCTTTATGCAAACGCTGCCTATTTTGGACATTTCGTCAATCCAATGACAAAAAGACTCGACTTCCGAGTCGCTCAGTTTGTAATTTTCCACATCCTGCATCTCCTGGTCTTGTGCCACATTTAACAGTCTTGTACCACTATTTTCAGCCTCTTCTTCCAATCCAGCGCATCCACTAAACTCCAATTTGTTCTCTTCAATCAACAGATCAAACACCTGAGCTCTGTACTGTTGGCAAAATTGTCTGCACGACTGCTTCAAAACAAACAAAAAAGCCAAGTCACTGTTCGGGTTGTCCCTCTGGCTGTACTCGACCAAATTTTTGGTGAAAATTTCATTAAAGTTGTTGATCAAAAACTCGTTTAGTTTGGCCTCAAATGGAAAGAAAAGAAAGTAAATTTGGTTTTGGACCAGTTTTTGTTTTAGCACAGGAAACAAGTCTTGGTCCAATAAAGTCCTTAGCTTGACCATTAGGTACTTATTGGCAAAAAGGAATTTTGGCATCGATCGATCATTTTGCTCGATGAATAAATCGAGCCAGTTGATAAAAAAATCTATTGATGTTAAATCTCCGTTTTTAGATTGACTTTGGCAAATAGTGTTTTTGATCGCTGGATTTTTGTCGCTTGCATCGAAGGGATCAGAGCTGGGAAAGACTACCAAAGGACAAGTCAATTGTCCAAGCTGGTCAAAAGCGTTCAGTGTGTATATGAAGTTGGATTTTGGCGGGATTTTTAAAATTTCTGTTGATTGTATTTGGTTGATGCTGTCAATAGATAGGAATTCGTTTTCCGGGTCTAGATCAAGGTTGGCTTTTACTGGGGGAAATTTTTTTTTGGAGAAAATTGATGCTGAAGTCTCGCAGTCAAAAAAACGCAGCGACACAAGGCCATCATCGTCAGTGCTGTTGCTTGCACAACTCTGTACTGGAACTAGTAGCTCGTGTAGGAACCAGATGGAAAATTTTGGATTTGACTTGGACGCAAATGCGGACTCTGGAATGCTAAACTTTTTAGTCAAAATTTTAACATTACTAAGAAAAGTTTTATTAATAAAATCAATTAGATTTATTTCTTGAAAATCATTTTCAGCCGATTTCTCGTTTTCAACTTGCATTTTTTTAAATTAAATTTAAAATTTTCAATTATTATTTCTTGGCTAGGCTCACTCGTTTTAATATTTTGTTGATGAAATAATTTTAGTCTTTTTTTTTAACTGGAAAAATTTTCTTACTTCAATTTATTAAAATTTTTTTTTACATAGTAAAATTCTACGGTCGTAATACTAAAAACTTTTTTTCTCAAAATTTCTTTTTCTTGTTTTATTTTTTTTTTTAATTTAAGCTCGAAAATTCTAAAAAATACTTTTTTTATGTCACACACCATCGGGTATCTCTAAAGTTTTGTTTCAATAATTTTATTTTGTTTTAAATTTAGATTTCAAGTAAAAATTGTTTCTTCTGTCATTTTTTTATTTATTATATTATTACAAGGGTTGATTATCGAAAGGAACTTCGCTAATCGATTAAAAAAAATCATTATCGAACTGTTTAAACTAAACGGTAAATTTTTGTAACGATAAAATTATATCGAAAAAATTCGATAAAATTTTATAGATCGATTTCTTCTTTAGTCGATCAAGTTCATTTTTATTTTATTTATTCGAATTAACTGATCGAATATTGATATCGAATATATTAGTCGATTTTAATCTATCAAGCTTCATGTTCGAAACATTTTTTTTGAAAAAAATTATTACTTCATTGATATGAAAATACTATAAAGGAAAATAATGTTAAATTTGTTTCAATAATATTTCAATTATAAAGACTTGATTTTTAAAACTTATTTAGTTAGAATTTAATTTTAAAAAAAAGCAATAAATTTAAAAAAATTAAATTTTTATCAAAATAAAATGGCACTTAAAAATAATTCACGAAAAAGAAAACGTGATAAAATATCTTGGGTTTGGAAATTTTTTGAGTATGATAAAACTACTGAAATAGCAAAATGTACAAGATGTAGTTTCAGCAGAAAACACAACAATTCAACAACTTATTTAAGAAATAACCTGGCTACACTTGATATTTTTGAGGAAAAAAGTCAAGAAAAATTAAAAATTGCCGCAGCGGTTTTTTCCGATTCTGGAGAAGAATATAGTAGTGATTCTAATGGTGAATCAAATGATGAAAGGATTAAAAAAGCCAAGTTTTCTGAAAATAAAGCTATGAGGCTTAAAGAAAAATTAATAAATTTTTTGGTCTTAACAAACCAACCAGCTAGCTTGGTTGAAAATAAAGTATTTAGAGATTTTTGTAAGGAACTTAATTCGTCATATCAACCTCCATGTAGGACTACTTTTGATAACATAATTAATTTTCAAAGATTTTTAAACAATTTTTTAATTTTTATTTAATTTCGTAACTTATTTAATGATTTTTTAAATTAATTTTTCAAGTTTTTTTTAGTTTCGTAAATTACTTATCTTTTTAAAATATCGAATACATTTTTTTTTACACTTTTGAACACATTTTCGATAAAGTTAAAATTTCATCGAATGTAAATTTAACCGATTTAATCGATTAACGCTTAGTCGATTCACAACCCTAATTATTACATTATATGGTAATCCTCTCATTATTGAAGAATTAATCGAGAAAGAGAATTAATTTTTCTATTAGAAAAATGTATATTTATTTTCCAACACAATCAAAACTAAAGCAGAAATTTTTTTGAAAATTTCACCTAATTATTTTATTTTAAATTAGATCCCAGAGGACTCACATAGACTATATTTTCTACTTATTTATATTGATTCAGAATCTAGATATAAAAGAGATATTAAAAAATTTTTTTGGCTTTGTTAAAACGAAAATTAATTGAAGATTAAGAAAATACATTATCATATCAATCCAAGGCTCACTATAAGTGCTTTATATAAGTCTCATCTATTCTAAATTCTATTCTGTTTTTTTCAAAATTCTTTCTGGTCAAACATGGTAGAAAAAAGGCCAAGGAGTAGTATTTTTGGGCATAATCTTTTTCAAGTATCTTAATAAAAAATAAACTAAATTTTTTTGGATAGCCTTAATTTTAGATATAGAATTTTAAAAAAATAAATGATCTGTCATTTTTATGAAATTTAATAAAAATTGGTGATTTTTCAGAAATTTTGGTGAATTAATTAAAAATTCTTAAAATATTCAATTAAATTTTGAAATGACATCTATTTGATTAAATAAATAAAAATTTTGTTAGACAATTTAAAAAAAATGAGAGGCATTGTGAAATTTCATACAAAACTTCTAGTACAAAAATAAAAATTTTTTATAACTTTTGTACTAAATGGTAAAAAACTTGTTCTGCAGATGAAACAAATTGAATCGACTTTTGTTTCACCTAGTGCAAAAGTTTGCAAAATCTGTGCAAATTAATTTCGTTTTATTTTTTATAATTTTAAATAGGGTTCAATTTTGCAGAATTTTGCTAAAATTTTTTCAGACTTCTGCCGTAGGTGAAACAAAAGTTGTTTTACTTTGTTTCATTTACAGAACAAGTTTTTGAAAATCCGAACAAAAGTTTTAAATTTTTTATTTTTGTAAGGGAGTAAAATTTTTAAAAATATCATTCATTTTTAAAGACTTTTTTCATTAATTCATTAAAACCATTTAAGAGTTCTTTTCTTGAACAAAACGATTTTCATTTAAAACTATTCATCAGTTTATTAATTCCTGAATTTGATGTTTTTCCATTAAAATGGTTCCCTAGTGAAACCAGGAGAGCAGTCAAGTCATGCAACACTATTTAAGTATAAACAATTTTTTAAATTTTGTCTTATAGCGAATAAAATTTGAATAAAATCTCTAGAAACGCAAAGCTCAAAAGGCCTGAATAATTAACCATTTTGAATATTAAACAAATTAGAAAAAAAAAAGCCGAATAAATAATTTTTAATTTTGATCAAAATACTTCAGATCGCATTTAAAATCTCAATATAATTTTTATTTTAATATAGAATTAAAATTTAGTTTACAATTATTAAATGTAGAGTAAACAAATGTTTAAACAATATTCCCCAAATAAGACTAATAGGCAACAAAAAAAAATCCAATTTCGTAAAATATATAAAATTTAATTAATTTTTTCAAGTTTAATTAACAATTGATTAAATAAAAAAAAATTTTTATATAACAAAAAAAAAAGAAAAGAAAAAACTATTGATTATTAATTTTAAAAATAAATTTCTACCCATAAGCACAGTAACTCGGCAATATTCGATTAAGACTCTAGATGTAAAACTGCATGATTAAAGCTTTTAATTAATTTTTTTCGAATTTGTGTTGGAAAGAGTGTTGCTTGGCGACACGGTCGAACAGCCATTTAAAATTGACTGCTTGATGGAATTCGATTCTGGAAAGCTGACACCACCACCATTCACATATATACTTGACGGATTCAGCTCGTTTATAACAACCGGTTTGGGTGACTGTTGATTTTGAATGTTCTCCGTATTTTGAAGTTTTTCCTCAAGGATACTAGAGTACACAGTGTACCTTTGTATCTCAAATTGAAGATAATTGTATTTATCTTTGTCAAAGTGGACTATTGGAGTGTGAGTTTGTGGATTATTGAAAGCACCTGCGGCCGATTCCAGGCGACTGAGATCGCTCTTGAGCTGTTTTAAATGTTTTTTGTGATACTCGTACTGTTCCTGAATTGAGTATCGGGTTGTGGACACAGGCAGCAGAGGCCGCTGGAACGATTTGTTTGAGCCGATCGCCCCTGGCAAAGGTGGACTGGAAAACATGGCTGCTATTAAATTGATTGTGCCTACCCATTCAAACAACTCGTTTGAATTGGCCGTCTGGAATAAATACTCGGCCCAGTCGGCCGTTTTTAAACGAAATACGAATTGTTTTTTCTTGTAGTCGGATGCCACGCTGGCATATGCGTGATGGATACGGATTGCATTGGTGATGTTATCAAAATTGTTGCTTTTGAACACTTTGTCGTCTTTGTGCAGATAAAGTACCATGTCGCGTAGACTGGCGTAGAACATTTTCCAACTACGCTTTAGAAAAGCCGACTTTTTGCCGTCCGAATCAATGCAACACTTTCTCAGCAGCCATCCGAATTTGTATTCCTTGGCTGTTTGCGGGTCTGGCAGTTGTAAAAATGGATTTGAGCTCAGTGGACGAAGGGTGTAGTTGCCGCTCATTTGATGATTCGATCCGGCACAATTTACCTCGTCATAATCATCATTGTCCAAGCTTATAGAATTAAAAATTAAAAAAAAAATTTCAGATTTTTTAAAGAAAAAATTTTCATTTTTTTTCCAGTAAATAAATCGGGTCTTGTTGGTAATGTTACCATCTATTAAGTGATGAGTAAAATATTTTATTTTTTTAATATTAATTTTTTTTATTATTTATGCTAGAATAAATATTAAGAATTTTTTATGCTTGTTTGGAATACCTTGAAATGTTTGTTTCAGAGCTGTCAAATTGGCAAATTGAAGTTTTAGATCAAGATCAAAGAATCAAAATATAAAATAAAAATTTCCTTTTTTAACAACAGAGAAAAAATAATTTTTTTCAAAAGCAATTACTTGACATTTCATGTCAAGTTTATTTTCATATTTAAATTTTAAATGTCCCTTTTTATTGAACTTTAATAAGTTTAAATATTTTAATTGAATTTTATGAAAACTTACTTTTAAAGACAAAAAAATTAACTGTTTTAAAATCTAAAATTTATTAAAGTAGAAAAATAAAATTATTTCAGTTTGAATGAATGGATATAAAAGTTATAAATTTGAATTTTTGAATTAAACTTAACCTGAATTATTTAAATTATTGATTGTTTTTGTTAAATAAATAAGAGATCAATCATTCTGATGTAAATTTGATAATGAACCATTATTAGACATAACATGTCTAGTAATGCTTAGTATTTATTTCTTAAAAATTATCAAAATCATTAGATTAATTAAGTTTTGAAATTTTAAATGATCGTTTTGATCTTAAAATTTGATCTAAAACTTCAATTTGCCGTCAAATTCATATTTTCACGCTTTTTTGCAATTTTCTTTGGAACACTGCTGCATGAAATATTGAGCCTAATGCTCCAAGTTTATTAAAAAAATTGCTGTCTTCAATTTCTTTTATTTTTAGAAAATTATAAAAGGTAAATAAAAAATTTAAATTAGCAGAATTAGGAACTAAATTCACGTAAATTTACCAAACTTTACGTAATTGTACGTATAAATAGTATAAAATTATAGATAAATTTTATTTTTTTGAAGTGTCAAATGAAAGAAAAAAATTTAAGAAAATTTTGATTTTATTAAATATAGGAAAAAAAATATATAAACAAATATAGAATATGAATTATTATAGGATATAAAGAATATAGAAATAAATTAATTGATTATTTTTTTTTAATTATTCTTTTACTTTATCGTCCAATAAATTAAAGATTCCATTTAAAAAAAATCCAAATTTTATACACTACTTTATAGTGCTTTTTAGGCCTGAATTTAGTTTTTAGAGGCGAAGAAGTTAGTTCTAAAATATAAATTTTGACACTAAGTTATAATTGTTAAATAAAACACTCAAAAAAAATTCTAACTATTTAAATTTCTATAATAATTTTTTTTCTTTAGTTGAAATTCTTTAATTTAGAATTTTATATTTTTTTCTATCTTTTGATAGTTCACCTCTATGTAAAATTACTACATATTACTTATTTTTACTATTGGCTATTTTAATTTATACGTAAATTTTGGTAAATTTACAAAGGTTACATAGCAGGACTGTTCTTTTTATTTTGATTTTATTCTCATTTTCTAAATAACATAAAAACAAAAATTTTAAATAAATATTCAACTTCAACTCTTAATTTATTTTATAAATATGCAACTTCAAAATAGAATGCAATGAACCTTCCATTTGAAAGAAAAACACCGAGCAGTTCGTCCAAAACTAACAGCAATGGCATCAACAAAATAGCTAACTGAAATTCAAGAAATCAAGGAATACGCTTCATCAGTTGTGAAGATTCTGAAATAGAAGAGATGGTCAAGCAAGCACCTGCAAAAAAGAAAACAATATAACAAAATCAACTCATAAACCGGGTTGTTAAAAGTCACAAGTCTCAAGTCAAGTCCAGGTCCGGACTTAAAAGGGACTGAAAAGAAGGCTTTTAGAATATTCTTAACTTTTCAACAGTCACGACACTTAAATTATTAACGTAATTGCTCGATTTTAGTGACATGTTCTAATGTAAGTATTGAACAAAAATAATATCTTTTTTATTAATTAAAATTAAAGTTAATAAAAAACATTTAAAAATATACTTTGTTGCACCTTTTTTGCCCAAAATAATTTTTCTGATTTAAACAAAGACAGAATAAAACACCAATAAGATTTAAATTGATGTATTGATTTTATTTAATAAAAAAAAATAAAAATTTTTTTCTAACCAAAAATGGCGCAACTAAGTATGTTGAACTATGTATGTAGCATTTTTTTTAAATATTTTTTATTACTTCTAATTTAATTTATCAAAAAAGGAATTTGTATTTAAATTCCACAATACTCTTATATATCCTCCTAAAGTGGCTATCACTAAGTATCACTAAGTCCAAAAAAAAACATAAAAAAGATTTTTTAACTGATTTATTTATTTTTTATTATTTTTTGCCTGAAGGACGAGAAAGTGTTTTACAATTAAGAAATTTATTTTTATTTTATGAATTTTACGCAAGCATATAAATCAGAAATTAGACTATTAAAGTAAAAACAGTTATATTCTAAAGATTTAAAAACATTTTAATGTTATTTAAAAATTGGACAATAAAATGAATCATTTTGTTTAAAACACTTTATCCAAAAATTTCCACCAATTCATGTTTTGGCTTTTTTGGCAAATTGAAGTTTGAGATCAAGATCAAAAGTTCAAATATAAATTGTAATATTTTTTTAAAAAATAGAGAAAAAATAAATTTTTTCCAAAGAAATTACTTGACATGTCATGTCAAAATTATTTTCATATTTAAATTTTAAATATCCCTTTTTATTGAACTAAAATTTATTTATTTATTTAAAAAATAATTTGGGACAAAATCTGCTGGCTGTTTGGAATGAATACTAATTCTCCCTTTCAGCCACATTAGCGTTAATTTTGGGATTTGTAAAAGTTATTTTTGATTTTTTAAAAAATTGAAAAAACACATAAATTAGAGCAAAAAGTAAATGTTATACAAAAAATTGAATAATTTTGAGTTAATTAAATTAAATATTCTTGAAAAATTGCCTGAAAAATAAAAATTGTAAAAACATAAAAGATTGTTTATTTTATTTGAATTTTGAACTTAAATAAGTTTAAATATTTTAATTGAATTTTATGAAAACTTACTTTTAAAAACAAAAAAATTAACTGTTTTAAAATCTAAAATTTATTAAACAAGAAAAATAAAATTATTTCAGTTTGAATGAATGGATCTAATAGCTATAAATTTGAATTTTTGAATTAAACTTATCTTGAATTATTTAAATTATTGATTGTTTTTGTTAAATAAATTAGAGATCGATCATTTTGATGTTAATTTGATAATGAACTATTATTAGACATTACATGTCTAGTAATGTTTAGTATTTATTTCTTAAAAATTATTAAAATCATTAGATTAATTAAGCTTTTAAATTTTAAATGATCGTTTTGATCTTAAAATTTGATCTGAAACTTCAATTTGCCCATTTTTTATATGAAATCCAAGTATCTTTTTCGGGACTAGATTTTAAAATAAAATCTAGCGTAAAATGTACTTTTTAAATACCTCATGTTATAACTATAAAATGTGTGCTGAGCAGTTATATGAGTCTCACTAATTACACTAAAATCGAGCAACGTTGTTTAAATAAAAATAAAACCTGCAAAAAAAGAAGAAATTAGAAGAAAAAATCAAGAAATTATTTAGAATAAACGGACATAACTTTATTATATTTTACTTTAAAAAATAATTAAATAAATAATTTTGTTCTAAATTCAGTATCATGGTTCTTTTTTTGCATAAAATAGACACATTTTATAATTATAAGCATTTTTGTATTTAAAATTTAGAAATTTAAGTGACCACGTCACTAATATCACTTAGCATGTGACCAGTCCAAAAATAGCTAGTCTCTAGATCGGCTTAAAAAACTTGATCACACAACAGACAAGACCCAAGGTATCATTATTAAAATTGCAAAAAAAATATTTTATTCTAGATTTTTTTTCTTTAGTTGAATTTGTAAAAAATATTAAAATATTGAAAAAAAAAATTACCAGGCAAATTCTAGGGGCTCATTCTTAATAGCACTGTACAAAGACTCAAGTAAAACATCGGGAAAGTTATAACCATTGTTTAGGCCTTTTAAATTTTCAATAAACTCATTTAGGCTCATTTTATTTTGTATTTTCTATTTTAATTAATTTAAAAAAAAATAAAAAATTTAATTTTTAATTATTTCTAATTACTGGATCATGTAAGTCCGTATTGAGAAGCATTATAGCACATGTAAGAGTGTGACAACTGTCGACATCGGTGAAAGTTGTGTTATTGGCATCTACATAGCGTTTGGCAAAGTACATGAGTACGCGTTCCTTTTCCTGGGCATCGCCAACCAACTGGAATTGTTTGAGAAACTTTCTCAATGCGGCATCTAGTGTAAGACTCTGGAAATTGAAAAGCCTCAAGTATTCCTCGGCAACCAGCGAGCTAAAGTCGTTTCTGAAAAAAAAAAATTTTAATTTTGTTCTATTGCAATGCTGAGCTAACCCAGATTCAGCCGAGCTGCAACACATCAGATGAAATTTTGGTTTCGAAAATTTAAGCTATTTATTTTTGAACATTCTTTTTTTTTGTGTGTGCTAATGCTTCAAAAAGCAAATATAAAATTTCAAGTCGGTAAATATATACATTGGTTGGTTTACCGAGTTTGTCAAAATCTACTAAAAATTTATGATTTACTCATTGCGTAATCAATTGAAAAAGAAAAGAAAGAAATTATTCTACTGAATAGGGAATAATTTGAATGATAAGGCTTAATTCAAAATTAATGAATAGAATTTTTGAAAAGAAAATAAATAAAATCCGGGTCCCTCTAGTCCTCTATCTGAGCAAATAAATTATTTTTTTGTTTCTCCTTTGTATTTGCTCAAATAAACAATAATCTTTTTCGTAATTGAATTTTGATTAAAATTAAACTTGGTCTCAAAAAAGATCAGTCATGCTCTTGTTATCGAGTCATCGATTTTCTAAATTTTCATTCATCACAGCCAGTCTAGAAATCATTTATTTTTGCACTTGAATAAATTCGCTAATTTACTCCGGCACTTACTTCCCATCCGAGATCATTAATATCTGAGCAGATTGCTATTTAGAATAAAGATTAAAAAATTGACTTGTAATTAATTAACTAGATTTAATACTGAACAAGTTAAATGGAAAATGCTCAAAATCGAATACATTATTTACACCTTTCTAATCCTTTCACTTCAATGGGCATTCGCATGGTTTTGAAATGACATTAATGTCCACACACTGACCAAAAATTTGTCTTACTGTCAAAAAATATTCATTTGTTTTCAAAGACATCAAATTTAAACACACAATGGTGACACTAATTTTGTCCTAATTTGAAAACTGACCTAGACTATTTGAATTTTTTTCCATTAAATCATAAATAAACTGTGACTATGCAAAAAATTCCACTCAGCACAACATCTAAACTGAAAATTAAAAATTTGGATAGTTATTTATCATTTTGGGTCTTCGAAGCTTGTGCACATGTTACAAGTGTGTTGTGGTTCATGGGCGTTGAAAAGCATAAACCCGGACAGTTAGATAAAAAGAGAAGAAATCTCCTCCTTTAATTTATTTTGGACTGTGATAAGGATAAATTAGAAAGAGAAGATTCATTGATATTAAATAATGAATGTGATTCTAGTGATGAATAAATAAATGATAAAAAATTATAAATAGCTATCCAAATTTTTAATTTTTACAAATAAAAAACAAATTAATTACGTTTTTTAAATTTTGATCTTATCTAAAGGAATGAAGCGAATGTTTCCGGTCTTAGCATTTTTAATATATTGTTAAGAGACAAAAAATAAGTAAAAAAAAGTATCTTTGAAAATTTTTGAGTTGGGGATATTTTACTCCAGAGACTCTAAAAGACAAACACCTTTTATTTTGTTTAAATTAGTTTATTTTGATAAAACTATAAGTTACCAAAATATAAATTTAATTTTCAGATTCCTTAAAAAAATTTGTTCAAGAAAACTTTTTACCAGTAAAAAATAAGTATCCATATCACCTTTATAGAACTAAAAAGAAAGATTCCCGGCTAAAATGTGCCAAAACTTTGATTGATTATAAAGCATGAAAAATTCAATCATATTGAACTAAATTACATAAATTCAAAATCAGCACATTCAAATTTATAAGAATATTTGAAAAAAAAATTGTCTGAGGCATATTTCACATCTTCAACAAGTATTGCCCCATATCCTTTGTTTTCAAAGACATCAAATTTAACAATGGTGACACTAATTTTGTCCTAATTTAAAAAAACTGACCTAGACTACTTAAATTTTTTTCCATTAAATCATATATAAATTGTGACTGAACAAAAAATTCCACTCAGCCTAACATCTAAACTGAAAAAAAATTTTTTTTTCTCTTAAACCATGATCGACTGAGATTGGCACAAAACCAATTTAAGTAAAAAGAAAAATTCAAAATAGGGATCCGGTAGTAGAAGTATCTGAATACTGGAGCTTCAAAAACACAATCACTAAATTACAATATTTCTTTATTCTCATTCTTTATTGTTCAAATTAGGCTTCCTCCAAAATGAACAACACTTAGAACTAATTCAAAAAACTTGTCGAAAACTTTTCTTTGCTTAAGTACTCATTGAGTCATTGAACCCTGGTGATTAATAACTGAATTGAGAATTTTCAATACATCAGCGATATATTCGCCAGCCAAATCCATTTCTAGCTTCCTAATTACCAAGTCAAATTAATGTAGTGACAATGCGCATAAAACGCCGACCAAAGATTGGTTCTAAGCGCAAAGAGAAAAAAAATAGTGAAACAAAAATCCAAGTAATTTGAAATTTATTGATTTTTTTCCTCATTTGCTCGTCTTTTTTCTTGGTTCTGTTCTAAAGTATGAAAGAAATTAATTATTAATTTTCAAATAGCATAATTAATCGAAACTACTTGAATTTTGTGATCGTGACTAAATTTACTACAAGGTGAAAATCCGCGGACCAAAGCCCCACGGACACCAAAGACCCCAAGGATGGCTTAGTTTTAAATTTCACTAAATGACGCGAATTAAACTAATCAAGCTTAAGAGAAAATAATTAAAAAAAATAATCTTAATTTCATGACTAGAGTAAATTAAATTCAAAATTTTTGATTAGTTTAATTTGGTTGTCGGCTCAGGCTAGCTGTCGAACAGACAAAAAAATGTACTTACTTTTTTGATAGATGTCTGACCACATCGCTTGACCTAAAGCCGTCCAGATAGTACAGTCGCTTGGCAAGTCGCTGTGCAGACGGCAAGTCGACTCCCTTCGGTGTGTATACTTGCACTTCGGAGTCCGAGTCCGAGTCTCCTGTTTCACATTCTTTGAGTTTTTCATCTATTTTTTGCTTGACAAAATCGTCAATTTCCAGTTGAAAGTTGAGAGGTGGCGAAGTGTTTGTCTGCATTAGTGATAGATCTGTGGGCATTTTGGCGTTCAGTTGGTTGTCGTACACATGTTCGCTGTGCGTTTCGGATTCGGTGATGCAGTCAGATGAATCGTGTGAGCTTATTGGAGAATTGGATGACTGGTCGGTTTGATCGTGTGTGACTGTGTCTGTCAGAGATTTGTCCAGTATTTTGTTATGAATCGATCCGGTCGACTCTGATGCAGATGTCGAGTTGTCCAATGTGGTCGAAGACAAATTTTGAACAGTTGTCGAATTGGTCAGGAATGAATAGTTATCACAGCTTTTATTGCTACCAAGTGTCAAACTATCTAAGCTACTCAAATTTTCTGTTTGCTTAAGAATCTCGTTTAGTCTTTGTCTGTAGTCGGAGTCTGGAAAAAAATTAATAATTAGTCCACTTTAAAAATCAGCTTCTCAAATTGTACTGAAGTAAAAAATATTTCTTAATAAATGACTAAAAGAACTTTCCTTCGGGATACCTCCTAAAAAATATTTTTCAGATTTATTAGTCTGAAATTTCTGCTTAAGTGATCAGAAATACTATTGCCTTTTTTAGTAATCACCTTCATTTTGTCCTCTAGGATACACAATTGACAAATTTAAAAAAAAAATTTTCTTCAGAAGCATGATTTGACCATTATTTTGTCTTTAAGGATAAAAATACAATAGCCTTTTTTAATGACGACCGTAATTTTGTCCTCTAGGATACCAAATTGACAAAATCAGAAAAATCTCTTTTAAGGAATAAGTTAAAAAAATACTAAAATTTTTACAACTTTACATTTGTCCTCTAGGGCAAGAAAAAGATTGTCACAATAAAAAAAGTATTTCACAATAATTGACCAAATTGAAATAAATTGCTTTAAAATTATCTTTTTCTTGAAAATAAAAAATCTTAAGTTTTTTTTTACAATTTAGATATTTACGGGTGTTGTAAATTTCAAATACAAATTAAACAGAAATTCTTAATTTTTTGACAAATTAAAGTTAAAATTAATAAAAATATCAGAAAAAATATAAAAACATACTTTGTTGCAACTTTTTTACTTAAAATAATTTTCTCATGTAAATAATACAATAAAAAACATCAATAAAATTTAAAGTTATTATTGATTACATTTACTAAAAATAAAGAAAAAAAAATTATTTTAGATGATAAAAGTGCAAAAAAATATGCTGCACTATATTACCGTATTTTTTCTAATATTTTTTATTAACCTTAATTTAATTTATCAAAAAATTAATAATTTCTGTTTAATTTGTATTCGAAATTCAGAATACCTCTAAATATCCAAAAAAAAAAATTTTCGGTTTGATACTTTGAAACGTCTCTAAGAAAAAATATTGCCTATAGCGACTTAACAATAGAAGTACCAAAATTTATCATTTTTGCTTATTATCAATATTTACGAATTTTTTGCATTAAATATTGAATCGAGTTAATTTTTTTTTTATAATTTATGTTTTTTATTAAATAAAAAAAGGAATTATCTAAAACTGGGAGTCGGAAAATTTAAAATTTCTGTTCACTTCATCTAGTGGTTAAATTTTGTCTTTAATCCGGGTCTTAATTTGATTTTTAAATCGCTAGTCTCGTGTAAAAGCGGGCTCCTAATTAATTAAACAATAAAACTTCTGAAATGTTACCTAAAAATCTTGAAATTGACATTTAGATTTTTTTAATTAATATTAAGAGTATTTGGAAAGAATTTTTAATTTCCTTTACAAGAGAAAGCAATTTTTTATAAAAAGAAATTAACTTCCGCATATATTTTTAGGCCCATTGTGTCTTCAATCAAACAAAATGATAATTAAGACCACTATTTACTTTATTTGTTGTGCATAAATTTGATTTGAAAAATTTATTAATTACATTTACACTAAATAAAAAGATTAAACTTATCATTTTTTTGATTTTATTAAGTTAAAAAAATGATGATTGCTTTCATAAAGGAAATTATATGTACAAAACCCCTGGATTCTTTTATTTCTAAAAAATTTTTTTCTAAATTACACTCTTTATTTTAATTAGAAACCTTTTTTTAGAAAGGATTATGAAAAAAAATTTCCTAAGGATTAATAATTACCTGATTTTATTTTCAAATATATTCGATTTCCACAGCACCTTAATTGCTTGTAGACTTAAAATACCAAATTTAAAAAAAACAAACGGCTTTAATTCATTAATTTAAATACTTTCTTTTAATGTCATGTGTCGTGTACAAATACCATTTATTTCGAGTATAATATCACCTTCTTCAACCTATAAAAAATGAATCTTTATCTATGTAAGTTTAAAAAAAAACTTTGTAGTACTTTGGGGGTCTTGCCATTTTGATTCATTATGTCCACAATGGTAATGGGCAACTCAGTTGAATAGCCCCCAATTAGGCTAAAGCCGAGCAAGTGGTAGATTTGACTCGATTTTGTTTCGTCATCTGTTTGTCCGCTTGTATTCAACAAATTGGTTGATGAATTGTTTCGATATATTTCGACCACTTTGAATGTGGTTTTTGATGAGTTTGCACATGCCATTTTTTGTCCACAGTTAAATCACATTTATTCTTCTATTTAAAATAAAATCTAAATTTTAATAAAAATTGTATTTAATTTTTTTTCTAAATCCTAAATAATTTGGATGAGAATTGCTTGAAAAACAACAAAATCAAGAGTTGAGATAATTTAGAAAAGATAAATTCAATTTCAGGACATGGTCTTAATAATTAGTCAACTTTTCTAAAAATGAAAATACTAAAAATTGAGTCATTTCTAGTCTTGTTTTTCTGGATACATTTATTAAATGAATATTCATGATTTAAAAAAAGCTTTTAGCTACATTAAAAGTATGAGGTTAGATCATTTAATTTAGGAATGGAATAATTTAAATAGTACCTAAATATTCCGATTAAACTTCCATTCTGATAAAAATTTCGAATTTTAATAAATTATGAAACCAAACAAATTATTGATTTTAAATTAAATGAAAAAAAAAAACTACCCCGGGCCACTAAAATCATGAGAAATTTTTGCTCGAATTGGCGCAAATTGAGCGCATTGATAGCTAATCTTGTTTGACATTTGATAAGAATGGAACATTTAGGTGTTGTTTAGGTGTTGAGCTTTAAAATCATAAATTAGCAAAAAATAACCTTTTATTTTTAAATAAATTTTTTTAGACAGTGTATACTTTAATTTAAATTAATTTAAAATTGATGCTAAAACTTTTGTCTTGATGAAAAAATTAAGAACTTTTGCTCAATTCCCTAGGGTACCATTGCAAAAAAATGACGCATCATTTTGTCGAATTGAACCAAGATTCGAACACTGTCCAGCTATTTCTGCTACTTTCAATAACTAAAATTGTCATCGGTTTAAAATTTTTGAGTTTGCGTTTGGCGTCAAACATGATAAACTTAGAAATGCTCATTAAAATTTAACCATGGATTACATTAAGTTCGTAAAGCCTATTTAACTAAGCTCGTTTTATTTAAACAAAAAATATTTAAAAAAAAAAAAAACAATTTGCTCTTAGATAATAGGGGATTTGGTTTTTTAGGAAAAAAATTTATCTCTAAAAATGTGATTTATTTACCTTTTATTTTGAAATAATCATCTTTTGTAAATAATTATTTAAGTGCTTTATCTACAACAGCGCGCATATCATACTCTAATAAAAATTTTAAATATTTTTTTTTATATTACTGCTATATCTAACTAATTTTAACCCGTCTACTAAAAATTTAGGTCGATTGAGATTAAAAAATGGAAAATAGTTATCGACAAAATTTTTTAAAAATGTGTCTATTATTAATTTATTATTTATAAAAAAATAAATTTTTTAGAAGAAAATTAACCATTGGAGCAAAAGTTCGATTATAGTTCAAAAGATAAAAATATTGAGCTTAAAATTTAGAAAGGGTGCAGATATATCCAAGGTTAAGTTTCAGGAAGCCATTTTTTATCTTAAAATATTTTATTGCATATAAACCAATCAATAGATTAATTATATAATTCTTGTTAAAAAATTAATTTTAAAAGTCATAAATTACAATCCACGCATTTAATCTTAAAATACTGATTATTTTTTCCAAGATCCTTGATGAGTGTTGAATTTCTGAGAAGCGTAAGCCGGTACTTTTGCCTCGAAATTACCACAGTACCTGAAAATTAAAAGAAAATCGATAAATAATGAATGAAGTTTATTCAATTTTTGTTTAGATAGAAATTACTAGTCATAAATTTCCTACGCATGACTATAAATTATAAAATTATATCTGATTAGGAAGTTGATCCAAATATTGTATCAAATTACGTTAACAAAAGAATCACGATTTAAATTTTTGAACAAAATTATCTCATTAAGTTTCTTTTTTAAGAAATTAATTAAGAAAGAAAAAACTTCAATCAAAAAGATAAATTTATTGACTTTGTGGAAGAAATTTAAAAAATTTTTTGATTTGAGAATTTTTTTCAGGAATACTCCAAGTCGCTTCTACTAAAACATAATTGAGTGCACAGTTTAATGAATTATTTAAAGATATTTTGATTTAAGATTTGTGTCTGACTCATTTTAATTATAATTTTGTTTGAGCAAGTGCTTAATCGGTTTTAACAAGATCAATATTTTGCGATTATTTTATTTAATAATTAAATAGAATTTGTTTAAAAAAATTATAAACGGAATTGAAATTATAAATAAATTTAAGCTTTTTAATTATCTGTTTTCTTTCCGCTTAACAATTTTGGGAGACTCGCTCAAGCTTTGTTTGATCAACACCTGAAGAATTTAGGAGTCTCTTCAAATGTTCAATTTTTGCTTCATCTAGTTCTTTGCTTCGAGACAAGATCCAAGCAGCTTCAAATTTAATAAAGCCTAGGATAATGTCGCATGAATAAACTAGAGAATAATTGTCATAATCAGTTAACCAAACATGGTAATTGGCTGCATTTTTTCTATCAGAATGTTTTCCGATATTTCTAAAATCTACATATAATTTATTAGGTTCTTCATCTGCATTGGGAGCATGGGCTTCGCCAATCACCGAAGTAGATTTTCCATTTCTAAATATGATAAACCTTAAATTTATTGTCATTTAATTTTGTTTATTACTTCATAATTCCAGAATTTTTTACAGATATTTTACTGTCTGATAACAAATCATAATTAGCTGTGACACAGTTTAACCCTCTCTCAAAAAACATCGGTATACGCTCAATTTCGTACCATGTTCCAAGATACTAGAAAAATTTAATTATTTTTATAATTTTTATTAAAAGCAAAAATAAAATAAATTACTCTTGAAATATCGAAATCTGAAATAACCGGGACTTGCGAGCAGCTGCTGCCAAACGAAAAGCCATATATACTAGCTCTGGTTTGGTACAAGTGACTGAATGCCAAAAAAATTACAAAAATTTGTCTTAACATCTTTTAATAAAAATTGCTAAAAAATATTTTAAAATTTTCAAAATTTGGTATAAATTTTATTAAACAATTAATAATTAAAGCTTAGAACGCAAAATATACAAAAACACATAAAACTAGTCTAAATTTATATTTTAACATATGTTTAATTAGATAGATTAAGTTCGTTTGGATTCTTGTATGAATGAGATGCCAAGACAGACATTGCGTTTTTTTGAGCTTTTTCAATTAATTCATTAACTTGTTCCATATGATTTCTATTCGCTCTAAAGATAAAATTAATAGAAAACAAATTTTAAATTTTATCTTTTGTTTTCTCACTTGTCAGGATTTATATTCTTTCTGCTATTGTACAAGAGAGTTTTTCGCAAGTTTTGATTGTCCTGATCGACCAATTTGAACTTCATTTCTAAAGATTCATTTTGAAGTTTTTCATGGTTTAATTTCATATGCAAATCGTGAATCTAAAAAATAGATTTTTTTATTTCTCATGTTTCTTATATGTAACTAAAAATCATTATCTATTTTCCATTCATGCGAAATGAGTTTCATTTTTTTCTTATTTTAATTCATTACAAAAAAATTATTTTTTTTAAAATTATTTTATCTTATGCAATTTAAAAATGTAAAATAAAAACATCTGGTTGAAAGAAATTTGCGGCATTAATTAAAAAACGATAAAAACTAAATGGAAAATAATGAATTCTGTTTTTTATCACTAGCTTTAATCGTAATTTTGTGCAATATTTAATAATCTTTGTTTATTTTGAAATGGTAATGGAATTTTAAACTGATTTGAACAAAATGATCGGAATATTTTTCATTCAGATAAATGAACACATAAAATTGAGAAAAAGTAGCAAAAATTAAATTTTAAACAACATTTTTTTCATTTTTTGCAAAATTAAAATTTCTCTCTAATTTATCTAAATTTGGTTATTTTTTTAAATTTACTTTAGCGTTGAAATAATATTGCAACAAATAAATTTTTAATTTAATTTTTTTTTAAATCTTAAATTAAATTAAATAATTCGTTCTTAAAAATAAATTTTAGTTACTAAAAAAATTATTACAAGCAGGTATCTCCTTTTTTAACTAATTATTATCAAAAAAATATTTTTTTGTTAAGATTTTTCAGATTTGTAATTAAATAGATTGATAATTTAAATAATTTGTTAGGCTTTTTACTTTTAATCTTAGTTCCTCAATTTCGTTCTGGGTGCTCAAATTTCTAAGGTTTAGATGTTCGTGGATTATGTACTTTAAGTTATCAATTATATTTTCATAATTGGAATCTGTTGAATTGGAAATAAAATTGGCATCATTAGCAAATCCTTTTGAGATGAGCTCGTTCTGTAATTGATGTAATTTATCTTGAACATGTTGACTCGATTTAATCTGATAATTCAGCTTGTGCTCCGTATCAGAGTATTTTTCTTTTAGGTCATCTAATTCGACTAGTGATCGCTGCAAGCGATCAATCTCGTCACATTTAACTCTGTAATCCAAACGAGAACTATTTAGTTCAATTTCCAATTTTTTGATGTCTTTGTTCATTAAAGATATCTCGTTTTCATAAACTATAATTTTTCTTTTTAATTCTTCATTTGAGTTAGCATGCTCTTGTTTTAGGCTATACATTTCATTGATCAATTTCTCATTTTCATTCTTATAATTTTCATTTTCTAATTTAATTTTAGATAATTCAAGGGTATAATTTGATATTTCTGAATTGCATTCAGCACTTAAATATTTTTAATTAAAAATTTTAGTAATTTAAATTTTTTGAACTTGGTACCTTCTTTTTATCGATTCATTTAAATTTTTGTTTATTGTCTCACTCAATTCGTCGCATCGTTGCTGAAGTTTGTCATTTTCAATCCGAAGCACTTCCATGTCATTTTTAACTTTATTTACTTGTGAATTACATTGATTTATTTTGTCTTCATAATTTTCACTTAAAATAAATTTTTTTGAATTATTAGATAGTTTATTTGATTATAATTAATATTTTACAAAAAGCTAAATTGAAACAGAAAAAAATATTTGCTTTAACTGACCAAGTTAGATTAGAATTTATGAAAAGCCAAATTCCACTAGAAAATTTTAAATTTAAGCTTTCATAAGTCCAATTTTTCTACAATTCATTTGAAAAAAAAACGTCGAGAAATTTTTTTTTTTAAATCTCAATCAATTAAAGATTTAAAGAATTTAAAATTATAATTTTTTAATTTTATACAATTAAGCATTTAAAACATTAGATAACCGAAAAAATACTTAAAAATTAAGCCAATTTTTTCAATCTTTAAGAATGTTAAATATTAAATTAATAAAGTTTGTACGTACTGGAATTGAACATTTTATATTAGTCCTAATATGAACTGATATTATATGTAAAAATCAATACCTTTTAAAACTTCATATTTCCCTGTTTCAAAAAATAGAAAAAATTATGAAGCTTTTGCAGAATCGAAGAGAATCTTTGTGAACTAACGTTCTAGAGAACAACCAAAAGTTCGGTATTTTGAAATTCACCTTAATTAAAAGATGGTGCTACAAAGAAACCGAATTTATTTAACTCAAATTTTATAGAATCAAGTTTATGATCAAATTTAATCATAATTCCCTAAAATTATAGTCCAAAAAGATTTTTAAGCATTTTAATTACAAAATTAAATTCAGTATTTGCTTAATTCTGCATGTATAATATTTTTGTAGAGATTTGCAGGTAAAAAATTCTTTAAACATTGAATGTTTACCAAGATATTTTTGGCGATAATAAATCAAAAATTACTTGAAAATCTTCTTTTAATAAAATTTTTTAAGAATAATCATTTAAATTTGATCATGAATTTCAAATTGCCGAGAAATTTTTAAATATTAAAAAAATTTAAACTTCTAGAATTAAAAATTTGCAAATATTTTTAATATATTTGAAAAATAAATAAATTTTGTCTTAATTTAATATTTTAAAATAATTGTTTAAAATTACTTACATTAGCTGAGTTAGTTCACTGTTATTTCTAGTTTGTTGTAATCTAAGTTGATTATTTTCATTTTTTAATCGTACTGTTTCTTCCTGAGAAGAAAAAATTAAATTTTAATTAAATTTAAATTTAAATTACTTGAAAACTGTTGATTTGTTCATTTAAAAGCTGAATTTGAGTCTCTTGTTTGTTAGCAAGATTATAATTTTCATTTTGAAGCTGTTTTAACTCTGACAATAGAGATATTAACTTTTGATCAGCAGTACACTTTTCAGCTTTTATTTTATCCAATTGTTCGGTCAAATTTTCATACTTAAGCCGAAGCTCTTTGTCTTTTTTCAAATTTTTCATCAATTCCCCATCAATTTGGGTCTCTTTTTCAGCTTTTTCCACTTTTTTTAACTCAGACTTGCATCTATTTACGGAAATATTTTCAACATTTTCAGTATCTACGGCATAGAATGATGAATTGTCATGTGATGGAATTGTAATAGTTCGACTTGTTACAAATTCAGCTGTGCTGGTATAAATTGGAATATTCTGACTCAGAGTGTCCTCCTCGATTGCCGAGTCTTCAATTTTCTCCCGAATCATAAAATTAATCTTATTCTCAGGTTTTTTGTTCAACTCGTCATTCAGGCTAAAAATTTGACGCCTGTATTCGTCCTGTTGAACCCTCATTTCTAATTTATTTAGCTCAATTTTTTGTTTTAGTTGCTGAATTTCGTGCTGATAAGACTTCATCTCGGTGAACAACAGCTAAAAATTTTAAATTCAATAAAAAATAATTTAATTTATTTATTAAGCAGACTTTCATGGCATCCAAAGGATCTTGACCAATATCTGGATTAATCTCCTGAATGTAAAAAGTAAAATCCTTCAGCTGTCTCAGAGCGTTCATTTTTTGCTTATATAAATGAATTATAATCTCGCGGTAATTGCTCGTTTCTTGGCTAAGACCCTGCGATTTTAAATTTTCTAATATTTCACTGTAAAGTTTATCATTCTTAAAAAAAATCCAAACAGGTTATAAAAACACTATTTGTGAAAAAAATAAAAACAAAAGCTTACATTTTTGTGAGACGAATTTTCAAGTGTATTTTCAAACGAGCTCATTGAATGATGGAGAGTTCTTTTTAATTCAAATATTTGATCATTTAGTTCATTGATTTTTAATTTTTCATTCTCAAGACTTTGCTTTAGAATACTTTCTGATGCCTAGGAAATTTTAAAAGTTGAATAAAAATAAACTTTTGTTTTATTTAAAAAATACTTGAAATTTGGTTATTTGATTCACTAATTCAAACTGATTACTTAACGCCGAGTTCGGCTCTGAATTCGATATTTTCTAATTAAACAAAAAAATTTTAATATGATTTAACTTAAGGGATTTCTTCCAAAATACTTCTAGCATATCGAGTCTATTTTGCAATATTTGATTGCGTTCCATGTCACCCTTTCTCATTTGTTGACTCTGGTCCAGCATCATTTTGACTCTAATCAACTCTTCCTAGAAGATAAAATTAGAATTTTTAAAATTTCATTCCTCATGCTCTCTATTAAAACGATTTTAATATATTTTTTTTTTGTTTTTATTTTCCTTTATATTATTTTATTTTATTTTTAGTGCTTGATTGTTTGCTTGATTTAAAGCTAGAAATTATTAAAAAGTATTATTCCAATATTTACTGGTTTAGATTAAATAGGTTATAAAAATCAAATAAAAACCTTTAAAGCCTCATATCGAATTTTTTATTTCAATGTTTTGTTCTTTAAAAATAATAAAAACTTAATGGATTTTATAATAACCTAAATTAAGTTTCAAATAATTTTTTTAAAAGAAATAATTAAAATTTATCTTCACAAAAAAATCTATTTTCTATGCATAAATTTAGCTTGTCAAACATTTTATAAATACTTTATTATTTTATTGATTATCCAATTTTTTATTTTAATTAGTAAATTAATTTTAAAAATCATAGCCGTTAAAGTGAATCCTTTTGATTATTTTTTGTTTTTGTCTGTAAAATCAATATGTAATGACCATTTATCAATAAATACTTTACAATTTAATAAAAAATTAAAAAAAATATTTTACTAAAAAATAAAATTTATTATTAGAAAAATTATATTTAAAAGTTGAAAATTTTTATTTCAAATATATTTTAGTTAATATAAGTATGTAGTTGTGATACTATTTTCAAGAAGAATCAGTAAAAAGCGGATTCATAGGAATAATAAAGTTACTAACAATATAGCACTAGCATAAAATTTTTTGTGAAGACCTGTTAAATAAAAAAGAGTAAAAGTTTTCAAAAAATTAAATTTCAACTACTCAATAATTATGAAGGCTAATTTTGCGTTTTTTTACGGTGTTCAAATATCAGAGAAAATTCACAGTTTTTGCAGAAGCTACTTCTAGGAATAAAAATTTAGACTTCAAACTAGCTAAATTTTGTTTTTTAAACTTCAAGAACTAATTTTATAATCCTTATCAAATTTTTTTTGGTTTAATTCTTTCTGATTCAAATTTATAAAAACTAATTTTCTATTTGAATTAAAAATTTTAAAAATGATTCCAAAGCTTTTCAAAAAAATTTGGTGATATTTTTAAAATTCATTTTTCTCTAATAACTTTTTACCAAAATGTACTTAATAAAAATAATGACTAATCACTTTGTCTGAGCATTTAACATAAAATCTTGATATATTTTACAAAAAATTAGACTCCTGACCTGCTTTAAGTCCATATCAACTGATAATAAAACTCACTTAAAATCTCGAGAGCAATTGAATGAGTACAAGTCTTAAAGGTCTAAATTATTCAATATTACCTGAAGAACATAAATTTTTTTGTTTAGCTGAAAACACTTGTTGTCATTGGAATCTTGTTCTTTTTTTGCATCTTCCATATTTTTCACACTGTCTCTCAGCTTTGAGATCAAATTTTTTAAATAAGAATTTTCATTTTTTAGCTGAAAATTTTCTTTTTCGCATTTAATCACTTCATTGTCACATGAATCCTTGACAAAAAAAATTAAAAAAATATTACTCTTAAGCAGTATCTACGGACTCGGACGATTCGAAGCTCAGGCTTCGCATAATCGTCATCTTCTTGGTCATTTTCTAGCTTAATTGGCAAAAAATAGCATGATTTAGTATAGCTACGGTTAAAACTAAAGCTCATTTTTATTTTTACAATTGAGCATAAAAAATTAGATTTATATAGAGCTTTAAACTTAAGAAACATGAAATAGATCAATTACTATGGAATTGTTGTTTAATGATTTGGTGTTTAGTAGTTTATTTTTTCGCTTGTATCGAGGCTCTTCAAGTTTGTTCGTAGTTATTATTTTAACTACGGATACGACGCCTCTTGGGTGCTGCTCGCTACTGCTGCACTTTGATTTTACTTTTTTTTCTGAGTTCTCTTTTTGGAGGAAAATTACGCAATGTTTCGTGATTAAATGGATAAAAAAGCTCACCATTAAGGTACACTGGGTATTCATTGTTCACTTTTGTGTTAGCTTGACTCATTTTTAAAAAAATGGTTTTGTGTGATTGAGAATTGAGAAAATTTGTAAAAAATTCTTTGTTTTTTCTAATTTTTAAAAAAAAATTATGACTGAGTATAGTTTGATTTTGCATGCCACCAGACAATGGCTTAAGCTCATTGAAAACATCATTTAAATCAATTAAAACAGTTGAAGTTAAACACCTTAGAAATGAAAAAAATTAGGGTTTTAAAATTATAAGTTACTCTCTCGACAATAACTTATTATTTTCGAAAAGCTTATCAAAAATTTTTTTTATCGTCATTCATTTAAATTTTTATGACTTAAAATGTCCAATATAAAAAATAATTTTCTCCAAATTAAATCATGGTTACCATGCTACCACTTGGTTGATATTTAACTGCTAGCTTAATTTTATCTCTTTTTGTTTCCAAGTTGCTTTGTGAACTTATCGTTTATAGCAATAAAACAAAATATTGTCTTTGGCGCTTAATTCAGCACAAATTTACTAAAAAAACAAATTCTTTTAAATTTTTTAAAATATTATTTTATTTATCTATAAATTTTTAACAATAAACTGGAACTGTTTAATAAAGTAAAAATTAAATTATTAAATGTACATTTTTTTAATTAACTAATTGATTAAAATTTTAATAAATTATAATAAAATTTAGAAAATCAAATAAAATGTTATAATGACAAATTTGAAAAAAAATCTGTAAGAAAAAAAATTTAAATATCGAAAACTAGACTTTAATATTTATAAATAATTCACGTTATTGAGGATTTTGGAACTTAATTTTTAAGTTAATGATAAATCATTTTAAAAAGAATTAATTATCACAAAATTAAGTAATATTAAAATCTTTAATTATTTTTGAAAAATATCCAATAGAAGATAAAAAAGATAAAAAAAAAAAAAATTATAAATTTTTTTTAAAAAATTGAAATTCAAAATTTCAATTTAATTCGATATATGTATGAAATCTAAACAAAACTAAAATTTAAACTTTAAAAGCTTAAAACTAAAGAAAAAGAACTAATTATTGCTTTTAAGAAAAAAACTAAAGACAAAAAAACTTGAAAAGAAAATTAAAAAATTTGGTCCAGCGATAAAAATATTGTTGCGAGAATATAAAAAAAAACAGGAAAATGCACAATTTAACATGCATGGAAATGAATACATTTCGGACCGAAGTTCATATTTGATGGCAATTGACAAAAAGCATTTAAACGCAAGAAGACAACTACAAATTCAAAGTCTGCATGGAAATGAATACATTTGGGACTGAACTTAACCAA
This sequence comes from Brachionus plicatilis, assembly GCA_010279815.1. Lineage (NCBI taxonomy): Eukaryota > Metazoa > Rotifera > Eurotatoria > Ploima > Brachionidae > Brachionus > Brachionus plicatilis. Next base: position 537,783 of record QEOQ01000670.1, on the reverse strand, counting down.
GTTTATATTTGATGGTAATTGACAAAAAGCAATTAAACGCAAGAAGACAACTTCAAATTCAAAGTCTGCATGGAAATGAATACATTTCGGACCGAACTTACCCTAGTTTATATATGATGGTAATTGACAAAAAGAAATGAAACGCAAGAAGACAACTTCAAATTCAAAGTCTGCATGGAAATGAATACATTTCGGACTGAACTTAACCAAGTTCATATTTGATGGTAACTGACAATAAGCATTTAAACGCAAGAAGACAACTTCAAATTCAAAGTCAGCATGGAAATGAATTCATTTCGGACTGAACTTACCCAAGTTTAAATTTGATGGTAATTGACAAAAAGCATTTAAACGCAAGAAGACAACTACAAATTCAAAATCTGCATGGAAATGAATACATTTCGGACCGAACTTACCAAAGTTTATATTTGATGGTAATTGACAAAAAGCATTTAAACACAAAAAGACAACTACAAATTCAAAGTCTGCATGGAAATGAATACATTTCGGACTGATTTTACCCAAGTTTTTATTTGATGATAACTGACAATAAGCATTTAAACGCAAGAAGACAACTACAAATTCAAAGTCTGCATGGAAATGAATACATTTCGGACTGATTTTACCCAAGTTTATATTTGATGGTAACTGACAAAAAGCATTTATACACAAAAAGACAACTACAAATTCAAAGTCTGCATGGAAATGAATACATTTCGGACTGATTTTACCCAAGTTTATATTTGATGGTAACTGACAATAAGCATTTAAACGCAACAAGACAACTACAAATTCAAAGTCTGCATGGAAATGAATACATTTCGGACTGAACTTACCCAAGTTCATATTTGATGGTAACTGACAATAAGCATTTAAACGCAAGAAGACAACTACAAATTCAAAGTCTGCATGGAAATGAATACATTTCGGACCGAACTTACCCAAGTTTATATTTGATGGTAACTGACAAAAAGCATTTATACACAAAAAGACAACTACAAATTCAAAGTCTGCATGGAAATGAATACATTTCGGACTGATTTTACCCAAGTTTATATTTGATGGTAACTGACAATAAGCATTTTAACGCAACAAGACAACTACAAATTCAAAGTCTGCATGGAAATGAATACATTTCGGACTGAACTTAACCAAGTTTATATATGATGGTAATTGACAAAAAGAAATTAAACGCAAGAAGACAACTTCAAATTCAAAGTCTGCATGGAAATGAATACATTTCGGACTGAACTTAACCAAGTTCATATTTGATGGTAACTGACAATAAGCATTTAAACGCAAGAAGACAACTACAAATTCAAAGTCTGCATGGAAATGAATACATTTCGGACTGAACTTAACCAAGTTCATATTTGATGGTAACTGACAATAAGCGTTTAAACGCAAGAAGACAACTACAAATTCAAAGTCTGCATGGAAATGAATACATTTCGGACCGAACTTACCCAAGTTCATATTTGAAGGTAACTGACAATAAGCATTTAAACGCAAGAAGACAACTACAAATTCAAAGTCTGCATGGAAATGAATACATTTCGGACCGAACTTACCCAAGTTTTTATTTGATGGTAACTGACAATAATCATTTAAACGCAAGAAGACAACTACAAATTCAAAGTCTGCATGGAAATGAATACATTTCGGACCGAACTTACCCAAGTTCATATTTGATGGTAACTGATAATTAGCAATTCTCATTTTTTATTTAGTTTTTTTAAAGTACAACTTGTTAATTATCAAAATGAACTTTTAACTTCTCTCTAATTTTACTATATTAATTAATTAATGTATTTTGATAATATTTTTGTTATTTAATGTTTCTTTTTAATTGTTAAAAATAAAAAAAAAAATTTCTTTTTTGTAAATTTCTTATTTAAAAAGAACTTAATTCAACGAAGGTGTAATTTTTAAAATTATCAACACTTAAATTGATTGCATTTGATAATCTCTTTATTTTCAATATAATCTATTTGTGAATGACCAAAAATATTTTGAATACTTTAAATCTTAGAATCATTCCACTTTCATTATTGCATGGTAGAGCCAAAACTACAGTATTCATTTGAGACCATGCTTTTTTTAAATTTCGTGGAAAAATCAAATACATTGTTTGAGAGATTTCTTGTGAAAGCTTTAAAGCTCACTTTGTATTCAAACACTTAGCTCGTGTTTAAAAACATGCTTAGACCATGTGTTTAAAAGACCTTCTTTAATAGAAGCCTACGCATTTTTAAAAGAATTTGTTTTAGAAATAGTTAGCAAAAATAAATTTAAGCTTAAAAATTTCAAAGATTTATTTTTTCAAGCGATTTTTTTTTCAAAATTACGATTTCATTGGATTTAAATTTTATAAGGCTTCTTAACAATTAAAAAGTATTTTTGATCGTAATTTGATAAATTTGAGAGGGGAAAATATTTTAGGAAAAGAGACTTTAGATTTTATGAAATCTGGCATTGGATTTTACAAAAATTTGATTGCAGATTTATTTGGTATGTACCATTTTTTACGTTAATTTCGTAATTTGTCAAAATATTATGATATTTCATGTAAATTAACGTAAATTAGTGATTTTTTTTCAGTATTTTAAAGTAATCTATTTGAATTATCGTAAAGTTAAGTCAAATCACGAAAATTAGCGTACAATTTGGTAGAATCCTTGTATCCATTCACTCCTGTATTTTTGGGACATACTGAAATGTCAAAAAATTTGTTAATAATGTTTTGCTACTGAAAAAAATTGTAAAAAATTTAATTTAACTAAAAGTAAAATGAAGATTTTTTGAATAATTCTAAATGATTCGTAATAGTCAGTCAAATTTGTCTTCGAGCACACATAAGTCTGGTACATCGGACCTTATTTGTCGAATTAAATACCAAAACAAGCTTCCTGATATACCTTTTGAACCAAAATCAATAGTTTACCCATTTGATTCAAATCGGTACATAGAATACAAATCCACATCTTTGGAAAAAAATTTCAAATGGGACATTTTAAACGAGCAAGACTTGGGAATACGCATTGATCTAATTAACCAAGATTATAACAAATTGGACCAAGATGCACAATTGCATCCCAATGATGAAAAGTTACTTGAAGAAGACAATGTGTCCGCTGCGGATCTTAAAAGAGCCGAGCAGCATAACAAGACCGTGTCATGGATGAGAAGAAATGAATACATCTCAGCCGAAAACACTAGATTCCAGCCTAAACAATATGATTCAGCTGAATCAAAGTAAAATTTTTGAATTTATTCATTTTTTTAAAAATTTTTAATAAAAAAGAGTTGGATATTCGGTTAAAAAGAAACTTAAAGATACTGATTATTACAAAGACAGAGAAAGTCAAATAGCTGCGATCGAGCAGGGCTTTGAGGCAACTAAAAAACAAGTGACCAAACACTACAGCAAACCAGGAGTTTTTGCTCAGCAGGAACTTCAAATATTCCCTGATTTTGATGTAGAAAAGATTGTCAGAATTTTTAGGAATAAATTTTTTAAATTTTTGCTTTAGCTGTGGCGTCATTCAAGTGCCCAGGTGCTTTTTGATGATGATCCGACAATTAAGTCCGATTCGGAAAGAAAACAGCATGCAGAAATGTCTCAGGCATTGATCAAAGGTTTAGTGGATAAAAATGGTGAACAATTTGTTGCCTATTTTCTTCCGACACAAGAAACTGTTCACAAAAGGCATCGTGATGACCAGAATGAGACCGAATACGACGCAGATGATGAGTATGAATTCAAGTTATCAAGAGAATATACTTGGAACATCAAATCCAAGTCGTCTTATGGATATGAGGAAAACTATTACTTTATTATCAAAGATAATGGCGTTTTTTACAATGAGCTGGATACGAGGTTAGTTGAAAAAAAAATTGCCAAAGAATTGCCATTTTTTTAATTAAAATTAAGAGTCCGATTGAGTAAAAGACGTACCAAATTAGGTAAAGTTGGAAACACTAAAATGAATGTTCGGTATAGACCGTTCACTAGACAGGAAGAAAAAAATCAGGTTTTTTTTAAAACTAAAATTTGTGTAAAAAGTAATTTAATTTTTTGATTTGAAAGCGAACTCGACTTCGAGATTTGGAGAACATTAGTGGGGAAGAAGAAAGCGAAGAAGAGGAGGAACAAGGTATTTTTTTAAAAATCTATTTAAACCGATTTTAGTATTAAAATTTAAATTAAAGCTATTGAACCAAATGAAGAGAGTCCAGACACTGGTGATGATACTGCTGAACAACACACTGTCGAAGAAGAGACACAAAATGAAACTGAGGAAAACTCAGATTAAAATATTTCTAATTAAAATATTAAATTTTGATTATCTGTTATATACTCTTTGTTCATAAATAATAAAATTTTTAAGATTCGAATTTTTTTTTTAAAATAAGCAAATTTTAGAATTTTTTGAAATAAAGAAAAAAAAATATTAACACAACTGTAAAGAATATAGTTGAGATGTAATAGCAATAGTTTGAATATTTAACTTAAATGGTTATATAAAAAAAATGATTGGAAAAGAGATCAATTTACAAATTAATTTATTTTTAAATAGCTAAAAGAAATATTTTCGCTTTAAGTGTGATTAGAAAGCATAGATATTCTTAAATTCTCTGGGAAGAAGATTAAAAAAACATATAAAATGTTAATCTTAAAAAACAGAACATAAAGAAAAAATTGAGATTTTAACTTTGTAAAAGAGTGAAGTAAAACATAAATTCGAACATTATTAACTTAAAATGTGACTAAAACATATACACTTTTTGCTAAATGTGAATAAAACATAAATGACTAAATAAATTATTCAAAAAGTGAATAAAACATATCGAAATAAAAAAAAACTAACTTGAAATTATTTTGAAGAAAAGTGATTGAAACATAAACCTTTAATTTAGATATTTAATTTTTTTTTCAACCATGAAAAGAAAAATCGAATGGATTTTTATAATTGAAGACCTTATTTAAGATCAAATTTAGACTTTATTTCTCTTGGTAAGGACGAATCTTTCTATTTTGGGGCTGAAATAAATGAGGGAAGTGAAGAAAAACATTTTCATTTAGGAATAACAAGCCTTGCGCTCCTTTCTAATGTCAATAATTTGTACATATAAAATTGATCAAATTGACTTAAATTTTTTTTATACTTTGTATAAATTTATATGTTTTGGATCACTTTTTGATAAATTTAATTTATGTTTTATTCACAGAATTTAAAAATAAGTTTATGTTTTGATTCACATTTTTATAAAATAAAAATAGTTTTATGCTTGATTCACTTTTTATATGTTTTAGTAACATTTTATATGTTTTTTTAATCTTCATCCAATTCTCTGTAGTAAATTTTGTTTTAAATTTAAGTTTATTAAAATTACCAAAAAGAATCTCATTAAAGGTTCAAGAAAATTAATTTTATTTATTAATTAATATGGATTGATTTATTTTAAAATAGTTTAAATAAAAATTTTTTTATTAATTTTTTATTTAAAAGCTTTAAAACAATTACTTTAATTAATTCAAAAATTGTTATTTAAATTGAATAATACATCAATTTTTTATCTACACCATAAAGCATACTTAAATCATCAAAAACATGAATACTTGGTATTTCTGAATAGAGTTGATTTGGCTCTTTTTGTTCAGGAGAAATAATTGTTTTTATTAATTTTTTTGATATGGTATTAAAAACTCTTATATGCCCGTCTTTCGCCACTTAGTAATAAAATTTAATTAAAATTTAAAAATTTAAAATAAAATTTTTACTTGTATATAAATAGTCTCCAGAGTTGTCTAATTTAATTGAACACCTTGAATTACATTGTTGACTGGTCGAAAATTTAGCAGCACTATTTTTAGAGTATCTAACATCCCACAAGTTAACCTTTAAGTCAAAAATTAAAATTAACAATTTTTTTTAGATAATTTACCTCTCCAGTGAAATCACTAACAAATAAATAATTTGAATTTTTCGGACAAAAAATCAAATCATTCACACATGATCCATGTTCCATTTCACAAATTGGATTATTTACTTTGCTTCTTAAATCATAACCAAACAAATGCTTGCTTTTACAGCCTTAAAATTTTTAAATCAAATTTTAATTTAAAAAAGTTTCTTTTATACCCGTAAATACTTGGTCTGATTCTGGCTTAAATTGAATGCAAAAAACATCACTTCGATATGTATTTAGTCTATAAAATTGGTTATCGTGAAGATTGTTTACTTCACCTCCTTGATGAAGCCCAACAGCACATCTAGTCATCTCTTTGTTTACATTACTACACCATAATGGGTACGTGTAGCTCTTGAAATACTTTGGAATTTGGATTAAAAATTCTGATTCACTATCATAAGTACTTATTTGACTAATTTTTAATTTATAAGGCTTATTGTCATTGTGATCAAGTGACTGAAAAGTTGATACAATATGATTTTTACTGGTCATGAAAGCTGGTAAATTTGACTGTTTTTGACCTATTGGACCTGTTATGATCCCACTATTGCTTTGGTCAACAAAAATTAATTTTTTTAGTAGCTGGCTTTTGGTCAAATTTTCATTTTTTTTAAAAGATTCTGTACAAATTTTAAATATACTATAATAAAATGGAACACCAACAAAATTAGCCAAAAAATAAAGAAAATTTTTTCCATCAGAAAACAAACTGGAAGATAATACTTCAATTTTTTTAATAGTCGAGTTCGATTCGAAGGAAGTCAATTCTTTTAGCTTGGATTTTATGATCAGATTGTCTGTAAAATCCAGCCTCAGAAAATTATCTGTTCCATACATCTCTTTTTGTATCATATAATCTACAAAATTATTTCGCTTCAGTAGCTGTTTTCTGCATTCGTTTTCCAATTTTTGTTCATCAATCTTTTTTTTTATCGTTTCTTCAGTCGGAACATTTTGAACTCTGAAAGCATTCGGTTGGATTTTAAAATATTTATTTTTAACTGGATCATAGTAAAAGCCTGGTATTTCCGTAGTCTCCGATGAGGCACTTGGACCTGTCTCGGATTGATCTTGTGTACCAGACACGTTACCTTCTTTGTCACTTAGGTAATGATATTTTTTTTGCTTTTTGCTATGATGGCGTTTTGAACCCATTATCTAACAAAATTATTCTTATATAAATATTCTAATAATACGGTTTAACTCGCACATAAAAAAATATTTTTTTTTAAATTTTTAATTCAATAATGAAAAAAAAGTAATTTCTTATCAATTTATTTATCGAGAATTATTTTTTTACTCATATTTTGTCAATTTTGTATCTTTATTGATGGCTCTTATAAGAAAATGTTATCCTAAATTTTTAATTTGATAGTCGGTAAAGAGAATTTCTGATTTCTGTATTAATAATCCTACTTAAATTCTTCAACATTGAAAACTTAAATTAGAAATACGAATTTCGAATTGCTCAATATTTAGAAAATTCAAAATTTTAATTTAAATTAACAAAAAAACAATTATGAAAAAGCTCTTTATTTTGTCTTATGCAATAGATTTTTTTGAATATTTATTAAATTAAAGAAAAACATCAAAGTCCCATCACACACCATAAAATCAAAGCCATTAGAAACATTTAATGATAAAAAGTCATTTTTTTCAAAATAAAAATATTGAAAAACAACTATCAAGAAAACTATTATTAATGAATAAAAAGATTTTGAAGATCGAGGGAAAAGCAAAGTGATGATGTAAATCTAAAAATTTGTTAAATGATCGCAAAAACTGCTAAGGATCTTGTTGAAGCCTACGCTTTTAGTTAAAGAAGGTTTTGGCTCAAAAAGAAGTCTTTCTAAAATTCAAGCTTTAAAAATCAAGTGTTTATAGATTAAGAAAAAGTTTAGAAAAATTGAATAAAATAAATTAAATCATTTAATAATAGTTATTCAAGATCGCATTCGTAATAAAATGGTTATCATAAATTAAAAATTGAAATCAAAAAGCTTTAGAATTAAAAAAGACATTAAAAAATCAGCTATTCACATTTAGATAGTAGGAATTAAAAGTTTAAATTACAAAGAAAAAAATGTGAAATAAATCGGAGAAGCTTAGGCAAAAAAATAAAAAATTGAAAAGAAGGTTAATAGCAATAATTCAAAAAAACGGTATTTATTTATTTATTTAGCCTAATGCCAAGGCCGCTATGCGACCACTTTCCGGTACGCTGTAAAATAAAGCGTACCAATTACAAAAATAAAAAAGTAAAAAAAAGATAAAAAAATAAAAATAAAAATAGGTGTCTTTTACGTAGAAAGAAAAAATTTGTACAGAGATAGGTAAAGTTTAAAATTTTATAATTTCGAAGATTTTTTTTGATAATTCCTGTCTGTTTTTTGTGTTGAATAGTTTGTTCAGTTCTGTTACGTTCGGATTATTAAGCTTAGTGGCTTTGAACTCAGTTTTGGTGTGGTATTTTATCGTTTGGCATACAGTATGCAATTCTGATTCGTTGATGTTATAAGCTGAGTTTATTTCGTTAATTTCGTTTGGCAAACTTTCTTCTAAGATTTCTATAGATTCAAAGAGCGCGTTTGTATAACTATTATTCTTTAAACGCAAGTAAAAGTCGCATTTTAGCGCGTCTAAACGTTTCATTGTTGGTTCGATTTTGAGCGCACACAAAAGATCAGTAGATCAGTAGATAAAAAAACGGTATTATCCATAGATTTGGTATTATCCATATAAAAGCAAATTGTTCCCTCAAAACAATGATATTATTGGAAGTGTACAAGGAAGTCAAATGGTAAATCAAAAAAACGGCTCAGGTGTTTTTCATGATTATCCATATAAAAGCAAATTGTTCCCTCAAAACAATTATATTATTGGAAGTGTACAAGGAAGTCAAATGGTAAATCAAAAAAACGGCTCAGGTGTTTTTCATGATTATCCATATAATACCAAATTGTTCCCTCAAAACAATTATATTATTGGAAGTGTACAAGGAAGTCAAATGGTAAATCAAAAAAACGGCTCAGGTGTTTTTCATGATTATCCATATAATAGCAAATTGTTCCCTCAAAACAATTATATTATTGGAAGTGTACAAGGAAGTCAAATGGTAAATCAAAAAAACGGCTCAGGTGTTTTTCATGATTATCCATATAATACCAAATTGTTCCCTCAAAACAATTATATTATTGGAAGTGTACAAGGAAGTCAAATGGTAAATCAAAAAAACGGCTCAGGTGTTTTTCATGATTATCCATATAATACCAAATTGTTCCCTCAAAACAATTATATTATTGGAAGTGTACAAGGAAGTCAAATGGTAAATCAAAAAAACGGCTCAGGTGTTTTTCATGATTATCCATATAATACCAAATTGTTCCCTCAAAACAATTATATTATTGGAAGTGTACAAGGAAGTCAAATGGTAAATCAAAAAAACGGCTCAGGTGTTTTTCATGATTATCCATATAATACCAAATTGTTCCCTCAAAACAATTATATTATTGGAAGTGTACAAGGAAGTCAAATGGTAAATCAAAAAAACGGCTCAGGTGTTTTTCATGATTATCCATATAATACCAAATTGTTCCCTCAAAACAATTATATTATTGGAAGTGTACAAGGAAGTCAAATGGTAAATCAAAAAAACGGCTCAGGTGTTTTTCATGATTATCCATATAATACCAAATTGTTCCCTCAAAACAATTATATTATTGGAAGTGTACAAGGAAGTCAAATGGTAAATCAAAAAAACGGCTCAGGTGTTTTTCATGATTATCCATATAATAGCAAATTGTTCCCTCAAAACAATTATATTATTGGAAGTGTACAAGGAAGTCAAATGGTAAATCAAAAAAACGGCTCAGGTGTTTTTCATGATTATCCATATAATACCAAATTGTTCCCTCAAAACAATTATATTATTGGAAGTGTACAAGGAAGTCAAATGGTAAATCAAAAAAACGGCTCAGGTGTTTTTCATGATTATCCATATAATACCAAATTGTTCCCTCAAAACAATTATATTATTGGAAGTGTACAAGGAAGTCAAATGGTAAATCAAAAAAACGGCTCAGGTGTTTTTCATGATTATCCATATAATACCAAATTGTTCCCTCAAAACAATTATATTATTGGAAGTGTACAAGGAAGTCAAATGGTAAATCAAAAAAACGGCTCAGGTGTTTTTCATGATTATCCATATAATACCAAATTGTTCCCTCAAAACAATTATATTATTGGAAGTGTACAAGGAAGTCAAATGGTAAATCAAAAAAACGGCTCAGGTGTTTTTCATGATTATCCATATAATACCAAATTGTTCCCTCAAAACAATTATATTATTGGAAGTGTACAAGGAAGTCAAATGGTAAATCAAAAAAACGGCTCAGGTGTTTTTCATGATTATCCATATAATAGCAAATTGTTCCCTCAAAACAATTATATTATTGGAAGTGTACAAGGAAGTCAAATGGTAAATCAAAAAAACGGCTCAGGTGTTTTTCATGATTATCCATATAATACCAAATTGTTCCCTCAAAACAATTATATTATTGGAAGTGTACAAGGAAGTCAAATGGTAAATCAAAAAAACGGCTCAGGTGTTTTTCATGATTATCCATATAATACCAAATTGTTCCCTCAAAACAATTATATTATTGGAAGTGTACAAGGAAGTCAAATGGTAAATCAAAAAAACGGCTCAGGTGTTTTTCATGATTATCCATATAATACCAAATTGTTCCCTCAAAACAATTATATTATTGGAAGTGTACAAGGAAGTCAAATGGTAAATCAAAAAAACGGCTCAGGTGTTTTTCATGATTATCCATATAATACCAAATTGTTCCCTCAAAACAATTATATTATTGGAAGTGTACAAGGAAGTCAAATGGTAAATCAAAAAAACGGCTCAGGTGTTTTTCATGATTATCCATATAATACCAAATTGTTCCCTCAAAACAATTATATTATTGGAAGTGTACAAGGAAGTCAAATGGTAAATCAAAAAAACGGCTCAGGTGTTTTTCATGATTATCCATATAATAGCAAATTGTTCCCTCAAAACAATTATATTATTGGAAGTGTACAAGGAAGTCAAATGGTAAATCAAAAAAACGGCTCAGGTGTTTTTCATGATTATCCATATAATACCAAATTGTTCCCTCAAAACAATTATATTATTGGAAGTGTACAAGGAAGTCAAATGGTAAATCAAAAAAACGGCTCAGGTGTTTTTCATGATTATCCATATAATACCAAATTGTTCCCTCAAAACAATTATATTATTGGAAGTGTACAAGGAAGTCAAATGGTAAATCAAAAAAACGGCTCAGGTGTTTTTCATGATTATCCATATAATACCAAATTGTTCCCTCAAAACAATTATATTATTGGAAGTGTACAAGGAAGTCAAATGGTAAATCAAAAAAACGGCTCAGGTGTTTTTCATGATTATCCATATAATACCAAATTGTTCCCTCAAAACAATTATATTATTGGAAGTGTACAAGGAAGTCAAATGGTAAATCAAAAAAACGGCTCAGGTGTTTTTCATGATTATCCATATAATACCAAATTGTTCCCTCAAAACAATTATATTATTGGAAGTGTACAAGGAAGTCAAATGGTAAATCAAAAAAACGGCTCAGGTGTTTTTCATGATTATCCATATAATAGCAAATTGTTCCCTCAAAACAATTATATTATTGGAAGTGTACAAGGAAGTCAAATGGTAAATCAAAAAAACGGCTCAGGTGTTTTTCATGATTATCCATATAATACCAAATTGTTCCCTCAAAACAATTATATTATTGGAAGTGTACAAGGAAGTCAAATGGTAAATCAAAAAAACGGCTCAGGTGTTTTTCATGATTATCCATATAATACCAAATTGTTCCCTCAAAACAATTATATTATTGGAAGTGTACAAGGAAGTCAAATGGTAAATCAAAAAAACGGCTCAGGTGTTTTTCATGATTATCCATATAATACCAAATTGTTCCCTCAAAACAATTATATTATTGGAAGTGTACAAGGAAGTCAAATGGTAAATCAAAAAAACGGCTCAGGTGTTTTTCATGATTATCCATATAATACCAAATTGTTCCCTCAAAACAATTATATTATTGGAAGTGTACAAGGAAGTCAAATGGTAAATCAAAAAAACGGCTCAGGTGTTTTTCATGATTATCCATATAATACCAAATTGTTCCCTCAAAACAATTATATTATTGGAAGTGTACAAGGAAGTCAAATGGTAAATCAAAAAAACGGCTCAGGTGTTTTTCATGATTATCCATATAATAGCAAATTGTTCCCTCAAAACAATTATATTATTGGAAGTGTACAAGGAAGTCAAATGGTAAATCAAAAAAACGGCTCAGGTGTTTTTCATGATTATCCATATAATACCAAATTGTTCCCTCAAAACAATTATATTATTGGAAGTGTACAAGGAAGTCAAATGGTAAATCAAAAAAACGGCTCAGGTGTTTTTCATGATTATCCATATAATACCAAATTGTTCCCTCAAAACAATTATATTATTGGAAGTGTACAAGGAAGTCAAATGGTAAATCAAAAAAACGGCTCAGGTGTTTTTCATGATTATCCATATAATACCAAATTGTTCCCTCAAAACAATTATATTATTGGAAGTGTACAAGGAAGTCAAATGGTAAATCAAAAAAACGGCTCAGGTGTTTTTCATGATTATCCATATAATACCAAATTGTTCCCTCAAAACAATTATATTATTGGAAGTGTACAAGGAAGTCAAATGGTAAATCAAAAAAACGGCTCAGGTGTTTTTCATGATTATCCATATAATACCAAATTGTTCCCTCAAAACAATTATATTATTGGAAGTGTACAAGGAAGTCAAATGGTAAATCAAAAAAACGGCTCAGGTGTTTTTCATGATTATCCATATAATAGCAAATTGTTCCCTCAAAACAATTATATTATTGGAAGTGTACAAGGAAGTCAAATGGTAAATCAAAAAAACGGCTCAGGTGTTTTTCATGATTATCCATATAATACCAAATTGTTCCCTCAAAACAATTATATTATTGGAAGTGTACAAGGAAGTCAAATGGTAAATCAAAAAAACGGCTCAGGTGTTTTTCATGATTATCCATATAATACCAAATTGTTCCCTCAAAACAATTATATTATTGGAAGTGTACAAGGAAGTCAAATGGTAAATCAAAAAAACGGCTCAGGTGTTTTTCATGATTATCCATATAATACCAAATTGTTCCCTCAAAACAATTATATTATTGGAAGTGTACAAGGAAGTCAAATGGTAAATCAAAAAAACGGCTCAGGTGTTTTTCATGATTATCCATATAATACCAAATTGTTCCCTCAAAACAATTATATTATTGGAAGTGTACAAGGAAGTCAAATGGTAAATCAAAAAAACGGCTCAGGTGTTTTTCATGATTATCCATATAATACCAAATTGTTCCCTCAAAACAATTATATTATTGGAAGTGTACAAGGAAGTCAAATGGTAAATCAAAAAAACGGCTCAGGTGTTTTTCATGATTATCCATATAATAGCAAATTGTTCCCTCAAAACAATTATATTATTGGAAGTGTACAAGGAAGTCAAATGGTAAATCAAAAAAACGGCTCAGGTGTTTTTCATGATTATCCATATAATACCAAATTGTTCCCTCAAAACAATTATATTATTGGAAGTGTACAAGGAAGTCAAATGGTAAATCAAAAAAACGGCTCAGGTGTTTTTCATGATTATCCATATAATACCAAATTGTTCCCTCAAAACAATTATATTATTGGAAGTGTACAAGGAAGTCAAATGGTAAATCAAAAAAACGGCTCAGGTGTTTTTCATGATTATCCATATAATACCAAATTGTTCCCTCAAAACAATTATATTATTGGAAGTGTACAAGGAAGTCAAATGGTAAATCAAAAAAACGGCTCAGGTGTTTTTCATGATTATCCATATAATACCAAATTGTTCCCTCAAAACAATTATATTATTGGAAGTGTACAAGGAAGTCAAATGGTAAATCAAAAAAACGGCTCAGGTGTTTTTCATGATTATCCATATAATACCAAATTGTTCCCTCAAAACAATTATATTATTGGAAGTGTACAAGGAAGTCAAATGGTAAATCAAAAAAACGGCTCAGGTGTTTTTCATGATTATCCATATAATAGCAAATTGTTCCCTCAAAACAATTATATTATTGGAAGTGTACAAGGAAGTCAAATGGTAAATCAAAAAAACGGCTCAGGTGTTTTTCATGATTATCCATATAATACCAAATTGTTCCCTCAAAACAATTATATTATTGGAAGTGTACAAGGAAGTCAAATGGTAAATCAAAAAAACGGCTCAGGTGTTTTTCATGATTATCCATATAATACCAAATTGTTCCCTCAAAACAATTATATTATTGGAAGTGTACAAGGAAGTCAAATGGTAAATCAAAAAAACGGCTCAGGTGTTTTTCATGATTATCCATATAATACCAAATTGTTCCCTCAAAACAATTATATTATTGGAAGTGTACAAGGAAGTCAAATGGTAAATCAAAAAAACGGCTCAGGTGTTTTTCATGATTATCCATATAATACCAAATTGTTCCCTCAAAACAATTATATTATTGGAAGTGTACAAGGAAGTCAAATGGTAAATCAAAAAAACGGCTCAGGTGTTTTTCATGATTATCCATATAATACCAAATTGTTCCCTCAAAACAATTATATTATTGGAAGTGTACAAGGAAGTCAAATGGTAAATCAAAAAAACGGCTCAGGTGTTTTTCATGATTATCCATATAATAGCAAATTGTTCCCTCAAAACAATTATATTATTGGAAGTGTACAAGGAAGTCAAATGGTAAATCAAAAAAACGGCTCAGGTGTTTTTCATGATTATCCATATAATACCAAATTGTTCCCTCAAAACAATTATATTATTGGAAGTGTACAAGGAAGTCAAATGGTAAATCAAAAAAACGGCTCAGGTGTTTTTCATGATTATCCATATAATACCAAATTGTTCCCTCAAAACAATTATATTATTGGAAGTGTACAAGGAAGTCAAATGGTAAATCAAAAAAACGGCTCAGGTGTTTTTCATGATTATCCATATAATACCAAATTGTTCCCTCAAAACAATTATATTATTGGAAGTGTACAAGGAAGTCAAATGGTAAATCAAAAAAACGGCTCAGGTGTTTTTCATGATTATCCATATAATACCAAATTGTTCCCTCAAAACAATTATATTATTGGAAGTGTACAAGGAAGTCAAATGGTAAATCAAAAAAACGGCTCAGGTGTTTTTCATGATTATCCATATAATACCAAATTGTTCCCTCAAAACAATTATATTATTGGAAGTGTACAAGGAAGTCAAATGGTAAATCAAAAAAACGGCTCAGGTGTTTTTCATGATTATCCATATAATACCAAATTGTTCCCTCAAAACAATTATATTATTGGAAGTGTACAAGGAAGTCAAATGGTAAATCAAAAAAACGGCTCAGGTGTTTTTCATGATTATCCATATAATACCAAATTGTTCCCTCAAAACAATTATATTATTGGAAGTGTACAAGGAAGTCAAATGGTAAATCAAAAAAACGGCTCAGGTGTTTTTCATGATTATCCATATAATACCAAATTGTTCCCTCAAAACAATTATATTATTGGAAGTGTACAAGGAAGTCAAATGGTAAATCAAAAAAACGGCTCAGGTGTTTTTCATGATTATCCATATAATACCAAATTGTTCCCTCAAAACAATTATATTATTGGAAGTGTACAAGGAAGTCAAATGGTAAATCAAAAAAACGGCTCAGGTGTTTTTCATGATTATCCATATAATACCAAATTGTTCCCTCAAAACAATTATATTATTGGAAGTGTACAAGGAAGTCAAATGGTAAATCAAAAAAACGGCTCAGGTGTTTTTCATGATTATCCATATAATACCAAATTGTTCCCTCAAAACAATTATATTATTGGAAGTGTACAAGGAAGTCAAATGGTAAATCAAAAAAACGGCTCAGGTGTTTTTCATGATTATCCATATAATACCAAATTGTTCCCTCAAAACAATTATATTATTGGAAGTGTACAAGGAAGTCAAATGGTAAATCAAAAAAACGGCTCAGGTGTTTTTCATGATTATCCATATAATACCAAATTGTTCCCTCAAAACAATTATATTATTGGAAGTGTACAAGGAAGTCAAATGGTAAATCAAAAAAACGGCTCAGGTGTTTTTCATGATTATCCATATAATACCAAATTGTTCCCTCAAAACAATTATATTATTGGAAGTGTACAAGGAAGTCAAATGGTAAATCAAAAAAACGGCTCAGGTGTTTTTCATGATTATCCATATAATACCAAATTGTTCCCTCAAAACAATTATATTATTGGAAGTGTACAAGGAAGTCAAATGGTAAATCAAAAAAACGGCTCAGGTGTTTTTCATGATTATCCATATAATACCAAATTGTTCCCTCAAAACAATTATATTATTGGAAGTGTACAAGGAAGTCAAATGGTAAATCAAAAAAACGGCTCAGGTGTTTTTCATGATTATCCATATAATACCAAATTGTTCCCTCAAAACAATTATATTATTGGAAGTGTACAAGGAAGTCAAATGGTAAATCAAAAAAACGGCTCAGGTGTTTTTCATGATTATCCATATAATACCAAATTGTTCCCTCAAAACAATTATATTATTGGAAGTGTACAAGGAAGTCAAATGGTAAATCAAAAAAACGGCTCAGGTGTTTTTCATGATTATCCATATAATACCAAATTGTTCCCTCAAAACAATTATATTATTGGAAGTGTACAAGGAAGTCAAATGGTAAATCAAAAAAACGGCTCAGGTGTTTTTCATGATTATCCATATAATACCAAATTGTTCCCTCAAAACAATTATATTATTGGAAGTGTACAAGGAAGTCAAATGGTAAATCAAAAAAACGGCTCAGGTGTTTTTCATGATTATCCATATAATA
Organism: Brachionus plicatilis; assembly: GCA_010279815.1. NCBI lineage: Eukaryota > Metazoa > Rotifera > Eurotatoria > Ploima > Brachionidae > Brachionus > Brachionus plicatilis. The sequence continues at coordinate 520,768 of QEOQ01000670.1, read as the reverse complement.
CCAAATTGTTCCCTCAAAACAATTATATTATTGGAAGTGTACAAGGAAGTCAAATGGTAAATCAAAAAAACGGCTCAGGTGTTTTTCATGATTATCCATATAATACCAAATTGTTCCCTCAAAACAATTATATTATTGGAAGTGTACAAGGAAGTCAAATGGTAAATCAAAAAAACGGCTCAGGTGTTTTTCATGATTATCCATATAATACCAAATTGTTCCCTCAAAACAATTATATTATTGGAAGTGTACAAGGAAGTCAAATGGTAAATCAAAAAAACGGCTCAGGTGTTTTTCATGATTATCCATATAATACCAAATTGTTCCCTCAAAACAATTATATTATTGGAAGTGTACAAGGAAGTCAAATGGTAAATCAAAAAAACGGCTCAGGTGTTTTTCATGATTATCCATATAATACCAAATTGTTCCCTCAAAACAATTATATTATTGGAAGTGTACAAGGAAGTCAAATGGTAAATCAAAAAAACGGCTCAGGTGTTTTTCATGATTATCCATATAATACCAAATTGTTCCCTCAAAACAATTATATTATTGGAAGTGTACAAGGAAGTCAAATGGTAAATCAAAAAAACGGCTCAGGTGTTTTTCATGATTATCCATATAATACCAAATTGTTCCCTCAAAACAATTATATTATTGGAAGTGTACAAGGAAGTCAAATGGTAAATCAAAAAAACGGCTCAGGTGTTTTTCATGATTATCCATATAATACCAAATTGTTCCCTCAAAACAATTATATTATTGGAAGTGTACAAGGAAGTCAAATGGTAAATCAAAAAAACGGCTCAGGTGTTTTTCATGATTATCCATATAATACCAAATTGTTCCCTCAAAACAATTATATTATTGGAAGTGTACAAGGAAGTCAAATGGTAAATCAAAAAAACGGCTCAGGTGTTTTTCATGATTATCCATATAATACCAAATTGTTCCCTCAAAACAATTATATTATTGGAAGTGTACAAGGAAGTCAAATGGTAAATCAAAAAAACGGCTCAGGTGTTTTTCATGATTATCCATATAATACCAAATTGTTCCCTCAAAACAATTATATTATTGGAAGTGTACAAGGAAGTCAAATGGTAAATCAAAAAAACGGCTCAGGTGTTTTTCATGATTATCCATATAATACCAAATTGTTCCCTCAAAACAATTATATTATTGGAAGTGTACAAGGAAGTCAAATGGTAAATCAAAAAAACGGCTCAGGTGTTTTTCATGATTATCCATATAATACCAAATTGTTCCCTCAAAACAATTATATTATTGGAAGTGTACAAGGAAGTCAAATGGTAAATCAAAAAAACGGCTCAGGTGTTTTTCATGATTATCCATATAATACCAAATTGTTCCCTCAAAACAATTATATTATTGGAAGTGTACAAGGAAGTCAAATGGTAAATCAAAAAAACGGCTCAGGTGTTTTTCATGATTATCCATATAATACCAAATTGTTCCCTCAAAACAATTATATTATTGGAAGTGTACAAGGAAGTCAAATGGTAAATCAAAAAAACGGCTCAGGTGTTTTTCATGATTATCCATATAATACCAAATTGTTCCCTCAAAACAATTATATTATTGGAAGTGTACAAGGAAGTCAAATGGTAAATCAAAAAAACGGCTCAGGTGTTTTTCATGATTATCCATATAATAGCAAATTGTTCCCTCAAAACAATTATATTATTGGAAGTGTACAAGGAAGTCAAATGGTAAATCAAAAAAACGGCTCAGGTGTTTTCAATGATTATCCATATAATACCAAATTGTTCCCTCAAAACAATGATATTATTGGAAGTGTACAAGGAAGTCGAATGGTAAATCAAAAAAACGGCTTAGGTGTTTTTCATGATTATCCATCTAATACCAAATTGTTCCCTCAAAACAATGATATTATTGGAAGTGTACAAGGAAGTCAAATGGTAAATCAAAAAAACGGCTCAGGTGTTTTCCATGATTATCCATATAATACCAAATTGTTCCCTCAAAACAATGATATTATCGGAAGTATACAAGGAAGTCAAATGGTAAATCAAAAAAACGGCTCAGGTGTTTTTCATGATTATCCATATAATGGTGTTTTTTCTTGTTTTTAATTAGTTTTATTTCATAATTTCTTTTTTTTGTCAATTATAAATTGTTAATTGTTTTAATGAATTTTTTGGTCTGAATCTTTATTTAAAGGTTTATATAGTTTTTAATAAGTCATTTTTTTGCTTTATTTTTGCTTGTTTTTGTCTTTTAAATTTGATTTTCTTCAAACTTGTTAATTATTATTATTTTTTGTCAATTTAGCAAATTAAAATTGTATTTTGTTAACTTAAAGTTTATCTTTTTTATATTGTAATCTTTCAGTCAAAATGTCAAAAATAAGTCTTTTGTACTTATAAATCAATTAATCTGTCAAAATAGATTCACAAAGTTCATTTTCCGACTTTTAAAAATGTTTAATTGTGATAATTTATTAGAAAAATTGTTTCAAAATTTTATTAATCAGTTTTAATTTAAAAAGCTTTATTTTTATAAATTTATTTTGTGAAGTAGGGTTTTTTTTTAATAATTGGTTTGTATTTCTTTGAGTACCATAAACTTGTTACTGCAGTGTTTCGTTCAGGAAAAGCGTCTTTGCCATTGAAGAATCTATCGGTTTCGGGATTATAGCGGTTGTATTCTAAATTAATGTGTAGATTCTTTGGTAGATCTTGTTGGTGGTAAATATCTTCGAGTGGACTAGTGTCTTTGATTTCAGTCATGTAATACTTAATCAAATCCTGGACATTTTTTATATCATTTAGAATTGTGTTAGGTATATTGTGTCCAAAGGTTGAGATACATTTGGTCAATAAATCAAATTTTATACCAGAGTCTGAGAGAGATAAATTTTGATAATTTTGATCATCAAAGGCACTGCCAAATGATTCATGACAAATTTTTTTTATCAATTCTTCCACATTGACTGGTGGCTTATAAGCTTTTACTCGAACTAATCTCGTCGTTCTTTTAATTAGAATTTATTTTAAAAAAAATGATAAATTAAAAAACAAATGTAACTCAGTATTTTTTATGGCTTCAAAATCAGAAGTAATTAATATTTCGTTCTGATTATTTGTTTCGGAAATCTCGGATTTTTCTTTTGAGCCGAATAAGTCTTTAAAGGACACTAGACTCCTAGTTGCACTCTAACAAACAAACTTTTAATTAATTCAGAATTTTTTTTATTTTTTCAATATATTAACCTCTGATTTGGATATGACATTGAGCAAAGAAAATCGCGAAATTTTAAGCAAATTAATCATTTTTTCCTTTTTAATCCAGTTTAAGTCCTTTGATAATAAAATCTTAAATTAGGGATATGAATCCCAAATTGTTCTAGATTGATAAAGTTTTAAAATTCAAAAATTTTTATTTGAAATAAAAAAAAATTAATAAAAATGCTAAAATTAGAATAATTTAAAGAGATTTCTTAGTGTCTATTGCAGTCAATTTGTCTTTGACTATTTTGATGAAATTTGTAAACATTAAAGTGCCCGAAAATACCAACAGTGTCCCGATCCAATGCCAAATAGTGAACGGATTTTTAAAATAAATTATTGATATTATTAAGCTAACAAATTTTCTTAGGGTCAAAACCAGAGTGACCGTCAGCGATGCACATTCGGTCGTTAGAACAAACACCGAACTAATGCAAACATACTGTGTCATGGTGTTCCCAATAAGATACAACCACAATATGGGAACACTGCATACAATCAAATCATACGGAGTTGATTGATTAAAAAAAGTCACATGGGTTAATATGTCATTGTAAAGGAGAACAAAAGCAGGCAGCGTTAACACATGCTTTAGAAAATTAAAAATATTATTTAATTAAAAATCTTCAAAAATTACATTATAATAAAGAGCTTCGGATGGATGTTTGCCATGAGTTTTGTACAAGCCTTCTTGAATGATTCCCATACCTGCCGAAAGCAAAAGCGCAAACGTTAACATTAAAATTCCTTCAAGAAAATTATATAAAAATTTTTAGATTTTTACGTCATCTTTTTTTACCAACAATCCACCACAAAAAATCAACTAAATCATTAGATACTTTATCGGTTGATTTTATTTCACTCGAAGAGGCTAATGTACATGAAACAATTCCTATTGTGATAAACAAAATTGATACATACTCTCTGAGGCAATATTTTTTTTTAAGAATCAATATGCCCAAAAACATATTAGCTATCAATGAACCCTTTTTTTAAATTAATTAATAAAATTTTAATCAAGTTTATTCAAATTTTACAGATCTAAAAATCATGTGAAGTGGCATTGATATGTTAAAATTTAGTGCATAATTGTTCACCACACTCACTACAAAAAACATCACTACCAAACTCATATACTTTCTTGACAAGGAATTAAATTTTAATTTTTAAAACTGATAATTTGATTTACCTGATGGGTATAATGGGCTTTTTTGTGCCAAACTTGTGTTCAAATACAAATCCTTTGACTGAAATGAACAAAAATTGTGCCAAAGTGATCAGATTACCACTTCCAGGATGGACACTTTGGAAAAAAATTGAGAATTTTTCCAAAAAAAATTATCACTTCTCAAAGTACCTGGTGAGAAGTTCCAAAAAGAACACATTGCTGCAACAGCCCAAGAATACAGTAACTATTGAGAAAAAATAATGCATTTGTATGACTCAGTTATTGATCATACTTTTGTTGCCGATTAAACGGTTTTTTATCTAAAATATGTTTTTAGTGTAAAATTATTCCCTTGGTATATACTAAAAACCAACTCTTTTCTCTGTCTAGTTTAAAATGCAAGCTTTCAACTATTTGTCTTGAGATTTTTTAAAGAAACTTAAGCACGCCAATTTTTTCCCATAATTTGCATTCCATAAATTAAATAACAAGTATGTCGGGATACATAAACTAAAATAAAATTTTCTTACATAATAGCTAGATTTTTTCCTATTTAGGATCCGAATCATATTTTTAAAAATTCAAAAAATGGAAAATCAAGTAGCAATTAGTGGCTCCTTTAACAGGGAGCAAGGTAAATCATGCACAAATGAGTCTCAGTGTCTAATTTTAATTTTAAGCCAATCTTGTTGAAAATTCTGTGGTACAGCCGAATTATACCGCCGATTTGATGGCACTAGCCGAGCAAATTCAAAATGTAAGTTTTTAATGCTTTTTGCACCCAAATAAGTATTCTATCAAAAGGCTGATAAAAGTATACAATCAAATGTTTGTAATAAATTGAACATCATAATTGAACAGGTACAATTTCTGCAGGAACAAGCAAGAGGTATATTGGAAAAGGCCAAAGTAGAGAAAGAATTGCACCAAGCGGCATGCAATGTGCTCAAAAGACCCGGTACCTGTTATTACTATTACGAAAGAGAATCGGGCCAAAGGTACATGACGATCATGTCGCCCAGTGACTGGGGGTCCAAGTGTCCGCATACTTTTTTAGGTGCCTATAGACTAGAATACGACAACTCGTGGACACCTTTAGATAAAATTCAACATGTAGACGAAAGAAAAGCGCTGATAACCAAAGTGATGAGCAAGCCGGCTTTAGCATCAATCAAAGATGTAATTTAATTTTAGTTTTGAATTAAGAGAATATTTTTTAATGTTTTAAATGAAAAAATAAAATCTCATTTTTTTCAATTTTTTTTTTTAATAAATTTTTAATTTAATTTCTTCTCTTTTTTTTTTAAATCGATTAATAAAGACTTCATTTTAGAGGTTTTATTTTATTTAGATGAATGATGAAAATTTTGCAAAAACAATTAATTTATTTGGAAAATTTTTTTTTTAATAGCTGATAAAATTTTTATATGTTCAAATAGAAGTTTTTGATAATATTCAAGCAAATTTAATTTGATTAGATTTCGCTATTAAATAACGTTTTTACAACATGAGAAACATAGTATTCTTATAGTTGCGAATTTTAATCGCAATTTAACAATGCTGATAAATTTTTGCTCAAACAAGGTGTTTATTAAATTAAATTTTAAAATCAAGCTTTTTTTTTTTATCTAAATTATACTTTATTTTTAGCTTAAAGATAAATTTAAATGGCCTATAAAAAATCAACTGGACTAAGAAATTAAAAGAGTCTTTCTTGCATCAGTAATAAAACAATGTAATATAAATATTATCTTAATTATATCTTGTTTTTTCTGTTGCTGTATAATGGATATAAATAAAATGGATCCAAGAAAATGGTTACTTGAAAATTTAAATGTTTGGACACCAATTTAAAATCCGAGTCAAAATCAGCTCAAAAAACAAGTGATGAAATAAAAAAAGGCAAAAAACTGATTTTTATATTTTAAGGTCTTACACAATGTGGACGATGCTTAACAACCAAAAGTAGATTATTTTTATCTATTTAAAATTATCTTTTTTAAATATTTGTTTAAATTATGAACAAAGAAATTACTAAGTGATAAAGACTTAATTTAGTGTTGAAAATGACGATAATATACCATTCTAATCACTAAGAGCAGCAAAGGTATCAATAAAGTCCATTGAGTTGTTTTCTTTAATCTGTTTTTTATTTTTAAATTGTCCCGGCCTTAATATAAAACTCTATTATCTATAAAGATAACTCGCTCGGCTTCTTTACTTGTTTTATTAGAGATATAAGCACTACAAATTAAATTGTCATATGATAGCTAGCTAAAGCATGATTAACATACTCAAAAGGCAGTTATGATAGATAATAGAAATTAGCATTAAGCCGGAGAGTTATAAATACAGCTAGAATTTTTAAGCTAGAGAACACAATTTTTTAAAAACAATAAAAGAGTATAACTGAGCTAAAAGACTAGAGATGACAATGGAAAAATTTAGTTCTTTGAATCTGAATGTCAGATCTAACTCTTTTGGCATTAGTCTACTTTTGGATATTCATCGTCATTTTCAGCGCGAATTTTTTTAAAATTCGGATCCTAGCCAAGGTGAAGTAGTAAATCTCTTCTTGCTAATCAATATGATAAAATCATCATGATGAGATTCAACTAACTTCACTTGAATTAGGTCCGATTGTTTCAACATAAAAGATTTTTTTAAATGTTTTCATTTATTAAAAAAAATAATCAAATGGAATCAAGCTAAACGATTTTAAGTGATGTAGAGAATTAAATTAAATTTACTTTTTAGTAAAGGTCATAAAAGGAACTTGTTAAAGTAACTTTTTAGATTTTTTTTAAATTTTTTTTTCTAATTTTTGATTTCTATTCAAAATAAATATTTTAAAAATTTATTTATGAAAGTTAATAAAAACTGATTTTCCTTTAGATTTTCCTAAGCTATTTTTTGTGAAATCTCGTACATGTTATAAAAAATTAAATAAATACCATCGTTGATTAAGATGATTTTCATTAAAAAAATTGCCTGTGATTAAGTCTATTTTTTGTTTAAAATTTCTAAATATCAATCTTTAATTTATATTTTAAAAAATAATATAAAATATTCACATATTTGGATATAAGAGATTTTGTTTTACTTTTAAATTGAAATTTGTTTAAAAAATATCTGTTAGTAATTAGATAGTTTAAAAATAGCAAAATGATTATATTTATTTTAATAAGACTTTGTTTAAAAGATAATATCAAGTCAAATAAATTTTAAAAAGTTAACTTTTTCATAAAATTTTTAAAAATTTAGCTTCAGATTTTAGCCAGAAAACCTTTTAAATGTAAACGTAATGTTTAAGCATTTTCACATAATTTTACATTTTATTTTAAAACTCTTTGAATTTATGTGCTGATATTTAACAATCAAAATTTGAGTTATTTTGAAAATCTAGAGTTGTTATTTAATAGGCTTTAAGTTTCAAAATGTCAGATGAAAAAACTAACTCAGCCGAAAGATACTGTAAGGTAATCCCCTTGAAAAGACCCTCAATGATTTAGAAGAACTTGACAAACAAAAAGTTAAAAAAACACCGAATTCAAAGCCGAGAGGACCACCAGTAAAATACGAATTGTACTCAGATTTTGAAAACATTAAAGAAATCACCAAAGGAGATATTCATGATGGTCCTTTTATTTTTAATAAAAATAAAATTTTTAGTAAAATATTTTTTTGGGAACTTTGTATATAAAAAATATTATGCAAACTTCTATTTTATAATGATTTAATAAATTTATGGTAATTTTTATTAAAACTATGATAGATCTATGATATGCAAGTGTTAACATCCCTTTAAATAGATTTCTTTAAAAAAGCAATTAGATCCTTTCATTACTTGCATACTTAGATTTTATTTTTTTATTTTTAAATTCAAACTTTTAATTTTAAAATGCAAGAGCTCGAGAATGAACAAGTTAATTTGTTTAGCGAATAATTATAAAAAAATTATCATAGGTTAGGATTTTTTACAACATTTTTCTCTAAATACTATTTCTTAATTATTTAATTAAAAATCAAAAAGTTTTTTTTATTATTTTTTGAACATAATTTTATTGATTGATCGATTTTTGATTTTTTTTGACTGCTTTTTTCAATAATTTTTAAATCTCCTATTGAAATCTATTTTCCAATTCAAGGCCATGATATCTTTTAATTTGTCCAATTCTGTATAAAATATTTTATTCAAAAGTGTATTAAAAGGTTAGATTATACACGTTTTCTTATTATGAGAATAATCTTTGCCTTATTTTCTGATTAATACACAAATTCTGGTTCACTATTCAGGAATCGTCAAGTAGATATTTGAGCCTGAGAAGAAAAGTTTAATTCAACTCTTAAAAAATTTCTGCATTCATTGAAAAATTTAAAGTCTTTCATCTTAAATGAACAATAAAATTTAAATCATGATATTTTTTTTATTAAAAAAAATTAATTATTTATTGTTTAACCATGAATAATTAAAACTGAAAATATTTTTAAGCTCATAATAAATCGATTAAAATATAAATTACTCATTCTAAGACTTTTGACCTTGCTGAGTTTGCTGATTTAGTTCACTGGTAATGTACTTAAAGAGTGTCTTGAGCTCGGGCCTAAAATCAGGCATTACCTGGTGTATTTTATCTTTTATCGACTCACCAATATGTCTGTATTTTAAATGGTAAAAAAAATTACAAATCGTCTCAATGTTGAAAATTGTTTCACTTGATTTATCTACCAGATAGATCATGTCATACAATTCCTGTGCAAACTTTAAAATATTTTAATTTTATATTTTATTCTAAACTTAATAAAAACTATACCTCAATTAATAAGTTTGTATTTTCAATGTGAATTTTAGACAAAAAAGGACCAACTAGTTTACAAATAAACAAAAATTGATATTCTGTATGAACCAGTTCTTGTTTACGTTCTTTCAAAAACCTTTGTTGATTGAACAAAAAATTATTTTGAAAAAATTTAAATTCGTAAGTATACCTAAAAAAATACTGGAATTGATTCGCATTAGAGTGACACAGTATTGAATGAAACAATGCGATCACCAATGTTAAGCGAGTGAAACAATTTTTTTCAATAGCCAAGAATGTGTCAAATTGGTAAAAAAATGCTGAGTTATCTTCCAATGGTCCAAATTGGTTCAAAATCTGGTCATTTTTCATCGTATCCGATATAATCTCATATATTGAATACCAGTATGTTTCCTAATAAATAATTGTTTATTTTTATTTTATTAAAATATTTGCTAAAAAGTTACAGGTAAACTTGAAATGATTATACCGGCAGCATTGAGCCAGTAATCAAATTCTTTATCATCAATGTGATATTGTGGATCATTGAATTTTCTTAAAAATAATAAACTTAAATTTTTACTAATTTATATTTTAATTTCAACATACCCGATAAAAAACATAGTTATTATGTTTGTTGATACATTCTGCGTAAATGTAGCAGGGTCTGCACTGAAAAGCTCCAGTGATATCAACTCACAAAGAGTTTCGTAGAGCATGTGGCATGACGGATTTTGAAATTCACTTTTTAATGACAAAAAATTTTGATTCGAGCCTTGATCTAAAATTCGTGAAAGCAAGTTAAGAAAAATTTTAAATTTTAAATTTAAAAATTAAAAAAAATTTTTTCTTCAAAGGATATTTTTAACTAAACGCTGAATCAATCCATAGTAATAGTTATAATCGATTCTGATTGATATGTCAGGGTTGTTAAGGTCTTGTATGTTCACTTGAGATAAATAATTGCTGAACAAAGGTGAAAACTGAACTGAGTGTTGAGCTAACAAAAAATATTTTAAATTAAATTTAATTTTGATCATTAATTTCTACCTGTCAGAATAAAAAATAAGCGCTTTTTTTTACTTCTGTTAACCATATCTATGCCCATGGTATTATTGGATTGAAATTTATTGTTATAATACATGAATGTATTATAGACATAAGATATTGGATTATTATGAAATTTGTACAAATGGTTCAATTGATCCAGTAAATTATCAGCACTGTTTGATTGACTTTTAAGCTCTATGTATCGACTGTTCAAAAAATCAAGCACTGGCAAACAGCGCAGCATTAAATTTCCGTAATAAGTGTTTAAAATAGCCTCATTAATGGGTACATTACACTTTTCTTTTAAATTTTCAAAAAAGTGTTTTTCTGGATGAGTCTGAATGTATTGGCCGTAGAAGGCCGGATTCCATTCATCACCTTCAGAATGCGCATTCCAACACTTCACAATTAATATTAATTTTTTTCTTGAATAAAAGTTAAAAAAATTACACTAAAAAAATCATTTAATTTAGAGCTAAAGTTCATGTTATTAGTAAGGACTAAATTTAAAATTTCGAATGATAGCAAACAATCATTTTCATCGAAACTTCGAAATGTCTTAAATATAGAGAATTAAAATTAAAATTTAAAATTTAAATTATTCAGGTACCATTATGTACAAAAATCGGTCATATGAAAACAGACTAAAATTTGTTATCATCTGAACCACTATTCCACAATACTTAATAAAATTGTATTTGAGAAAAAAAATTTTAACTTTTTTTTATTTTACATTAGTGATAACTTCTAGAGGTTTGTTTGAGCATTCTATTATCAAATAGTCGCAAAATGTGCGCAGTGATTGACTTAGCTTTCTGTTATCGAGTCCATTTAAGCAGCTTTTAAAAATGATTAGGAATTAAAATTTTAAAAAAAAATTCATAAATTACTAGCACAAGTCAATTAAGTATTTGTTAAAAGCCTGATTGTACGAGTGATTTAGTAAAATGTTGTAAAAAACACTAAAAAACGTTTGAGCGTTTATTTGGCTCGGCTGCTGGAACAACGCCATTGTCTGATTAGCTGTTTTTGACTCTGGAAAAAATTTAAATTAAACTAATAAAATTAAAAAAAAAAAATTTTAAACCTAAAAAACGGGCCACATCCTCGTCCACTTTATTTTTTAAAGCTATTTTATATTGTCTATTTGATGAGTCAGTATAAATTAACTCTGGACGTATTTGTTGTTCTCGCTTAAAAAAATCTTGCATCACTCTAGGAAAATGTTCCAGCGTATATTCATGGAAAAAGATTGGAGTCTTTTGATATATGTCTTTCAATAGACTTTTGAGCATGTCATCTTTTTCTTTATTCTCGAATGGCGAAAGGTCAGAAGCTTAGAAGAAAAAAATAATTTTAATTTTTAATAAATAATTTAGTTAATTTTTATTTAAAAAATTTTTTATTCTTACATGTCAAATGAACTGAGCGAGCAATAACCATTATTATAGCTTTATTTATTTCCTCAGATTCTTGATTTACGAACAAGGCGGGCGAATGCTTGCTGGTCGGATGCAGACTGTTCAGCAATTCATAAAAATCCCCACCACTGTAGCTTGATAAAATTTTTAGCATAGAATACTGTGAATTGATGTAAATTAGAGGATGTTTGAGGAAATTTATTTGTTCAGCTTTTAGCTGCGGAATCTGAGGTGTGTTTTGAGCTGGTTTTTGTGCTTGTGGTGTTTGTGGCACATTTGACGTCAATGATGGATGAGTGTACAAACTGTTGATTAAAATCAAAAATGTTGTCCGGTGGGTAAAGCTTAATTGTTTTAAGCGAAACGTAATCATTTCAATTAGTAAATTCATTTGCTGATAGAAAAATGATAACTGTACATTTTGACCCGTTTGGTTAGGTTGTAACTGAGCTAAACTGTTTGCGTTGACAGAAATTAAGCCCTGCCAAAAATTCTCTATATTTAAAGAGTAATTTATTTAAAAATAAACTAACAAAATTAAACTTTTTGTTACGATTTAAATATTTGACAAAATTATCCGGATCATAGATAACAAGTCTGGCCAGGGTTTCCACAATTGATACCGGAATGTTCATGTTGATTGCCTTTTGTGGCGATCTTTGAATCAAAATTCCGGTCAAATACCCAGTCAGACTTAATTTTATTTAATAAAATATATAAAAAAATATTATGATTTATTTAAAATTTAAATTACGTGAATCGCACATGTAAATTAAGAAAGCTGATCACTTCCAAAGATAAAGGCTGGTGATTTGTGAATATTGAATTGACTACGTTGTTGGGACTAGTTATTCCAGATGGAGAATTCACAACTTGCATTTGATTCTGAGACAAAATTTGCGCATTTTTACCAATTTTATCCAAAAGAGAGTTGAATAATTGCATTAAATGTGAAGTATCATAGGAGTCTTGAATAAAAAATATTTATCAAATCTTTTCCTCAAATACAAAAATTTGTCTTTTTAATTTTGACATAATAATATTCAAAAAAGTAGTCCTACAATAGGTTTGCCGGATTTTCCCTAATTTAAATTTATCAATATATTTTAAAATTTAAGAAAATATATAAATTTCAACTTTATTGCTATTTAAAAAATTTGACACTTACAAGCATTAAGGCAAATTGCCAAAGCATAGTCATTCTGATGCTGATAATTTACGCATTCTTGTAGAAAATTGTAATGTTCCATCAAAGATTCCGGAAAAATTAAGGATTTTGTTTTAGCACTTTGTCCAGATGAAGTGTCCTGTGAGCTAAAACTTGAACTAATCGAAATATATACAGCTAAAGGAGCTAGTTTAATAACTGAATAAATAGAGTTCAAATCGGGTTTTGGAAGTTGCTCATTTTCTCTGTAGAGCACATCGAATAATTCAAGAATTTCTGAAAAACAACTTTTGGCTATATTGGTCACCATTATCATCAAAAAAAACCACATAAGCCAATCTCGACTATTTCTAAAATCTTGTTTGTTTTCTTTGAGCTTAAAAAGATAAAATAAATTATTATTTAATAAATTTTTCAAATACCATTGAGATCAATTGTTGAATAAAAGAAGGCATGTGAATTATTTGTATCAAATAAATCAGATTATTAACCATGTTATTCCAAATTCTTAAATTTTCTTTTTTTAAATTTTATAAAATTTTACTAAAATTTAGATAACAAAAAAATTTCTTACCAAAAATATTGTTTGGACTTTGCTCAGTTAGTTCCATGGTAAAAACTATAGCATTTACGAACTGGTTCTCGAAAACGGGATATCTTGTTTTTATGTTACGGTTCAAATTCATCAAGCTGAGCAGCAAGTACTGAGTAGTATTTTGACGAAGGATATAAAAAAAAAATTCTTGATGAGGTTTAGTTATATGCTAAATAGAAATTAATTAATTTTGGTTAAATTTTTGAAAAAATATGATAAACTTTATAGTAAGGTAAGGGGCCACTGGAGCTAAATTTACAGCTCATGGGATTATAGCGCCAAAAACTGTATAAATTGTATAAATTTGAAAATCCAACAATTGGAATAAGTCTATCTCTGCCTGAGACTGACATCATATTTGCTGTAGGCAAAAACGAGTTAATAAAATCAGTAAATAATTTATGGAACCTCTAAATTTTAAATTTTACAAACAATTTAAATTTAAAAAATAGCAAAATCCTACGTTATGATATGGTTCTTTGCCGAATGATATGACAATTTTGATTTCGTTCAAAGCTAAATATCTGGGCATAAAATAACTATTTTTATCCATCAAAAAATTGATTATCTAACAAAAAATTAATAAAAAAAAAATTTAAAAAAATTTTTTTTTCATTTACTTCAAAAAGAGATTCTAATTTTATATCATTAGTTTCTGATGTTAAGTATGTCGGATTATAGGTAACTGGAAGGTCATCAATTAGGACATTTTGGTCCGCAACTAGCTTATTTTTGCGAGCAGATTTCGAAAACAAGGCCTCACTCTCCAACTGAGGTGGAACACTTGAATCCTCATGGGGAATTTTTTTGACAACATCAAGCAACATTCTGAAAATATCCCGACACGATTTGTAATCGTGTTGAGTTATAAAATTTCGAATACAGTCAAGGATTTTGCACCAAAGGTACGGACTTGCTGAAATTTCCCGATTTTCTGACTTATCGGTGCTCGCAATCGAATAGGTCAAGTTACTTAGCATTGACTCGCTTGCAAATCTCACCTCAATTATCTTGTTATCAACTAGCATCGTTACTAAGCGGATGACTAAAAGCTGTTTTTTGGCATGTTTTTGTTGAAATATTTGATTTACCAATTCATTAATTGCTTCCTTTTTATTCACCATATCTGAACTGTCTTGACCCTTAAAAAATAAATCTATTTTTTGTTCATTAATTCTTAATTCTATCTACCTCATTTTGTTTGGTTAGTGAGGAAAAAAAATAAACCAAGTCATTGTAGCATGTTTTTAATTGCTGGTTGACAAGATCGGCGCTTGTATTCGCATAAGAAAATTCGTCAATAGTTTCAAAAGACTTTAAAATAAAAATATTCGATACTTTTTATTTATTTTATGCGAAATAAATAATTACAAAAGCTTTGTTAATTATATCCTTGATTTGGTTTTTAAAAGTTGCCATTCTATTTTCATTTAAAAAATTATGTCTAATTTTTTCAAAATTTTCTGAATTTTATTTATTTTATGAAAATTTTCAATGTTTGTGAAGAATTAAGTTAAATTTTTTTTAATCTAATTTTAAAGTAAAGGAGAAATATTAAATTTATATCAGTTTTATTATAAATCTCAATAGAACAAGAATTTAATTTGCAAATTATCTAAACATTCTAGAAAAATTTTAAATAAATTTAATCAACATTTTTTTACTATAAGACAAAATTTATTACTGAAATAAAATTTTTTTTAAAATTATTTTCAGTTTTTAATTACAATAACAAATACAAAAAATCATTTGAATTAACTATTAAATCATTTAAATTAATATAACCTTATTAAAATTTAGCAAACAATACAAAAAAAAAAATATTTTTAAAGTTTCAATTCAAAATACAAGTTTTAATTCATAAATTAATAAAAAAACAAGATGTAATATTAAGAACTAAATAATCAATATGAATTATCAAATAAATTAAAATAAAAACATATTCAATTAATAAACAAATTAGACAACACGATGACATTTACCAATGGATTAGAATCCTAGCGTCAAAAAATCAGAAAATCACCAGTAAAGCCATATTCGAGAGCTTAATGCTAGAATTGGATCCGGAAAAGCTTTCTTCACCGACGTCAATATATCCGTTCCAGTCTCAAAAGACCAGGATATTTATTTAAAAATAACCCAAATAATCTATTTGACAAAGGATAAACTATCAATCGGACAAAAACAATAGCAAAGGACGCCAGTATTCCAGTAAAATTAACAATTAGGGACTCTCCATAAAGTAACAATGAAGTACGACCAAACTGATCACGAAAACTTTATTGATATTGTTGAAGCCCATATTATTAATAACCAACAATGTCTAATTTAGTTAGCAGGATATTACGAAAAAAATTTAGTAATTTTCATTCAGGATGTGAGTCGTTCAAGTGGTTGTGCAAGAAATGTTCGGCGAGAGGCCATGAAGAAGCAGGATGTAATATAGCTAATTACTGGACTTAAAAATTAATTAGAATAAAAGCCGAGTGAGGAGATAGACTGGTGTGACCACAAGTAAACCATTTTTATAAATGACATACCAAAAAGAAACAAAACAAAATACCAATACTTTTCAAATGAATTTTTGTATTTTTTAAAAAGATATCTTGATAGCGTAATTAAAAAGTACCTGAGTTGTTTGAAAGTCCCAAAAAAAATAGACAAATAGGATGCGATAGAGAAAACGAAAATGGAATCATTTAAAAAGCATATTTATTTTTAAATTCAAAGTGTATTAACGAGCTTAATTTCACAGAAATCAATATTAAGTGCCTAACCTTTAACATATTCAACAGGGAATATTTTGAAATCCTTGATTTTTACTTAGTTTCATCTTCATTGATTGATAAAATCTCTGATTTAAAAGTTCTAAATCAAGATATGACCAGTGATCATTTTTCTAGTGAATAATTAAATATTGGCTAATTTCCAACACTGAGGAACGTATCCAAAAACGAGTGAAACGTTAAATATTTCTAAAAGTTATTTTTTTTGTTTATTAGTAAATATTTTGACCATTTTGTTGCTAATTCCGTGGAAGCCTGATGATTTTTTAGAGTAAAGATTTTTAATTTTTTGGTTTAATTCTTTGCAAGTTATTATGTTATTGTGTCTTTTGCTAATATAGTTTTTAAAGTAATTATTTTTTTGTGTTAGAGGATACACTGTTTGAATACGCTTTTTCAAATTTTTCGTTAATTCATTTTCTTTTAATTTATTCAATAAAGATTTTCCTCTACTATTTTGTGTTTTACAAAACCAATTTTAATTGTATGAGATGAAGTCAGCTAGTATAACTGCATTTTGATAATTTTTGGTTAGAGGTTGCAGGAAGTCGTAGACAGAATTACTTTTTGGTGAAGTATATTCACTTATTATTAGTAGTTTTTTACATTTTTCGGATAATTCCATTGCTAGAGGTTCATGTTTTTGGGTTGATTCTTTTTTGATTAGTTTAAAATTTATTTCTGTACGGATGATAAAGGCAGCATAAACGCCACTAGCATGGGTTCTGTCACATCGTATCATGTTGTATGCTTAAATAAGTTATGATTTTCGTTGTTTTGATTGAAATAAGTTTCGTTCAATGAAAGGACGTCGATTCCTTTCGTGTCTATAAAATTATAAATTTTAACGAACTTTTTGGCATAGGAATGACAATGGGCTTTTTTGAGTTCAGTATGCTATTATTTTTTGATTAGAGATTCAATTGTATTTTTGATCGTTTCTAGGCTCGACGTGTCTAGAAAATTTAGTGTTTATATGTATGTAATATTTCAAATAAGTTTAGAAATTAAGACTTTAAGTTCTGGAGTGCTCGTTTTGCTGAGTGTGCTGTAAATTGCCTGAAAATTTATCCCGAAAATATTTTATCTAGTTTTTTTTTTATGCCGATTTACTTAATCCCATTTTTTAAATTAGAAATATATCCGGATTTAAAAAAAAAGAAAGTTATGCTTAATTGTTAAATAAGAAGAATATCCCGATTTTGTCTTAAAGAAATATATGCCAAATAGAATTTATGCCGAAAATTAAAATTTAAAGTTTAACATATAAATGACAAACCGCTTTCGTTAAATAAAATATGAGAATGAGAACTAATTAATTAATAATCAAATAATTTGACAAATACTCAATAAAATAAAAAAATAAATTGATAAAAAATATTTTCTTTAATTAATAAAATTATAAATTAAAAATAAATTAAAACTTTAAATCTTCTAAAAATGTTTTCTGACCAAACTCAAAAAACTGTTTGTTTTATTCCAAGTAACCAAGGAATTAACAACGAAAAAAGTGGGCACCCCATCGCATTATTGAACGGTTATCGCTACCGGTGGAAGAAAAACAATAAAAATTCGATGCGTTACGTTTGCTCCGACCCAACTTATTATGCGAGTATCTCCGTTAAAGATAATGTTGTCGCAAAAAATCGCGGGAAACATTATGATCAAGAGTTTTCAGAGTCTCATATTTTAATAATTGAGTTAAAAAAAAAATTAAAACAAGAAATTTACGAAAACAGTTCGAAAAGTATTATTCAATGCTACAATGATTTCGAAACAAAACTGATTCGAAATGGCGTTAACGAACTAGTAATTGCCTCGCAAGTTGCGACATTAAAGAATATGTATTCAACGCTGCAAAAAATTCGATTAAGAAACAACAAAAAAGAGCCAACCAATTTAGTGGATTTAGAGATTACAGGCGAATATACTTTAACTCCAAATAATAAATTTTTTTATAAGGTATGACAACAGATCAAAAGTCAGAGAACGTGCCATGAAGTTTTTACTTTTTAGAAAAACATCGCAACGAATCAAAATCTGACGTTGAATCCAAAATCGGTAATGGCTGACTACGAGAAAGCTAGCACGCACACAATTAAATTCTATTTTCCGAACGTAGAAGTCAAAGGCTGTTGGTTCCATTTCCGACAAGCCATCTTTCGTCGCACAGTTCGTCTTGGTCTAAAAGCAGAATATGCGAAAAGCGAATATTACGAACTAATCAATTTGTTTAAGACCTTTGCGTTGGTGCAATTAGACAAGGTGCAAGCTGGATTTGAGATAGGCAAAACTTTCAAGCCAAACGATACCAAATGTGATCAATTAATCAACTATTTGGGGTAAACGTGGTTGAAGGATTTCGAGCCTGCTGTATGGAATCATTTTAGCTCAGATATCCGAACGAACAATAGGATAGAGGGTTTCCATTCAGGCTTTAATAAACTCATCAGTACAAACCATCCAAGTACTTTTAGTCTGATCAACTTCCTCAAACAACAGCAGTCAAAAGTGTTGGTCGGCGATGAATGAATCAAGCCAGCGCAGGTAATTAGACACAATCTAAGAAAAATAGGGAAAAGATTTTCAATTGGAGTTAATTAAGATTCAGCATAAAGATTCAGCTGATCTTAAAGGTTTTATGTTAAGTTTATCTCAGTTTATTCAATATCCAGTTGAATATTGGCGTGAAAGAACTGACATTACAACCTTTTTTGAAGACAATAACAGCGATGAATTAGTTGTCGACGCTCTTCCCCCCCCCCTCATTCAACCCCTCACGCCTCTTGCGACAGAAACTGCAACATCAGAACCAACGTTTACCAATCTAGAAACAATAGTCTTGCCGAACTTAACAATGTTTGAAGATAGCCTGTTAAACTACTACTTTCGTATCTAAATACTATTTCGCCGATTATTTCGGGATCGTTTTCATCTGTGAATAAGTGAACAGTGGTGTTCATCTCAAATGAACTTGAAGATTGAAAAGACTCGTTTGGATTTTGAGATAAAATGCCTATTTGTTTTGTTTCTTCCTTTTTTATCTTTCTTTAATTTTCGACGACTTAATTTGTTACTTTTTGCTTTATTGCTGCTTTTTTTGTTGTGCTTGGGTGGTTGTTTAGGCAGTTGTTGAACTGATTGTTAACATGTCGATCTTTCTGGACTTTGCCACTATTGGACACTGAAGCAAATTGGTTTGGCTGAGAAAAAAGGGAGCGTTTTTGAAAATTTACGTTAATGAAAAGTGAAATTAATGTTGAAATTGAAAATTTTTTAAATAAAATAAACAAGCTTAATATCACAGTGTCAATTCAAAAAAAAATTTGCCTTTGATTCATGTTGCTTTTCACTAGATTTTTATTATTTTGAGCATGATTAAAATCTCCAGAGTGACTGACGGCTTGGAATACTTCTGAAATGTTTTTAACCTAATGATCGACTTGTAGTGCATAATCTTTGATTTGTCATTAATAATTCTTTTTCTATCATTTTTTGCAGTCTTTTAGCGCCTTTTTTTAAGCTTTTTTTTTCAATTTTAAAGCTTTCTTTATTTTTTTTAGGTTATGTATTTCTTTTTGCCATTTTTAAAAGTAAGATTTTAATCAATTTATTTTTGACTCTAATTTTCGGCTTTAAGATATCATGTGCGCTATCTTGATACTTGTTGATGTCGATTTTCTTAGCTTAATTTTTACTTTTGATTCGACTGTTAGATTTAGACTTCTTCAATAATTTTACAATAATCTCTAATAATTTTGTTCTTACGCCAATTTCTTTTGAATTTCAATTTGATACAAATTTTTGAACTAATGCGTAGCTTTTAATGTTTGTTCTTTTTTTCGTTTGCTCTTTCTCTTGTGTCATGATGAATGATTTAAAAAAATCAATTTTAATTTTTCAAAACTTTTTCAAGAGTTGTGTAAAAATCACAAGTCTCAGTGGCTTTTTCAAGCCACGATTCATTTATACATTCGGTGTTAAAAGACTAATCTTTTTTAATAAATTTTTTTTTAACAAATTTTAAGAGTTTAGTTTATTTAAAATTCATGGGATTATAGGGTTAAAAACTGTATTAATTATGTAAATTTTAAAAATCAACAATTGGAACAAAGTTATCCCTACCTTAAACTTTTTAATAAAATTAATTGTTGAAATAAAATTCTTTTAAATATTGTAAAAATTTTAAATTATAAAAATAAAATTGAAAAAAAATACATTGTAATTATCTTTTAAATCATTAAAATTAAAATTAAATAGAAATTTTAAATTTAAAAAATCTTAAACTTATTTCAATTTATTAAAATTTTTGAAGAAATGCGTAGGCTTTAATGATCGCACTTTTTTATCAACTTTTTCTTCTATCATCATGGTAAATGAAAGCTTTAAATCAAATTTTAATAGTTATTAAAATAAAATCTAAATCCTTAAAGAGTTTCATAAAGAATTATTTGAAATATTAAACCTTTTTTTTAATTTTCAATGATCTAATTATTTAAATTGTTTTAAAATATTTTCTTTTAAATGATTTTTAGCATCATTTTCTTCAAAATTTTATCTGAACGAAGACAATGTTTTATTTTAAATTATAGTGCTCCAGATCATGAAATATATTCATAAATTTTTATTTCGAGTCGAATAATCTTCTTTAGACTATGAATTTCAGTGATTTTTTTTGAATAAAATTAAATTTTTCTAAAAAATTTAAAATTATAAAATATCGAAAATTAAAATCCTTTAAAAAAAGATTTTTGGCTTAAGACAGTATAATTTACTTTATTCTGAAGAGTTTAAAAAATTAATTAATTTTTTGGCTTGAAACTTTAATTTTAATATTTGGTTTATTCGGAATTCGAAAATCATGAGTCAATTAAATATTGAATATTAAATTATGTAATTGATGCCTTCCAGGCTCATATTAACAGGAGAAATTTTTGGCTGCCAAAAATCTAAAAAAACACTTAAACAGCGGATTTGTTCGTGACATGTTTTTTGCAGATTGGATCCACAAATCAATAAAGCTAGAGAGGAAAAAACATAATTTAAATACTAGAAAACAATCGTTTCTAAATCCTTATAGTTTATTATAATTAAAATTATGAATATAATTTCTAATCAATTAGATACTTTGCTAGGGAAACGTGGATTTAATGTTCGAATGTCACCAAGGTAGCAATAGAGTAATGTTCAGACTTGATCAACTTTGGAAAAAGAGTGGGAGACTTTCGAAGACAATTTAGCTTGCTTGTTGGGTTTTTCTGCTAACAAAAAATTTAGCATTTTGAACATAAAATTTATTTTGGATAGATAGTATAGAAATTAGTTTGCTTTTAATTTATCTCAATTTTTTACTTTGAAAAAAACGAGATGACTGAAGAAGAGCAAGTAGGTTTTTGTAAGTGATTAGAAGCGGCTTTTAAATTTACTTTGACAGCCCATTTCGACTCAAGCAATCGAAGAGCCTCTAGATTTGATAAAGCTAAGTCTAGACGAAAGAATTTATGTGAAAATGAGAAATGACCGAGAGTTAAGAGGAAGATTGCATGTAAATATCAAAGTTAAATACAAATTTTCTACCATAATAAGCTAAAATTGTTCAGTCTTATGACCAGCATTTGAACATGGTTCTGGGAGAAGTAGAAGAAACAGTAACCTCGATTGAAATTGATGAAGAGACTTATGAAGAAGTTTATAAAGTAATTGAGAAATTTTTGCACAATTGACCTCTTTTGTGAAAGCAAATTTTTGCCGTAATTAACATTTGATGGTTGCAGTTGGATTTAAATTATAAATTAGGTTTAATTTTAAATTGGGAATTTTTATTTAAAATTAGAATTTTTGCTATGGGCTTCATTGAAAACGGGTCAATTTGTTTTATTTTTGTGAAGGCTATTGAATTAAGTTTGTCCCCTAAGAATGCTTTTTGATATGTTTTCAAAGGCAAATTATAAAAGTGACAGGTGATGGGAAATTTTCTTAAATTAAAATTAAAAAAAAATAAATTCGTTTTAGGCTGAATTCATAAAATTATTTAGAATTTATTTATCAAGATTAGAAAGAAAAAGATTGTCAGATTTGACACAATAAAATTTTTTTCCGATTTAGTTTTTTTTTTTTCAAGAGCGTTTATTTATTAAAATAACTTCAAGTGTAGTGTTAATATTTTTTTAAGATTCATTTTTGTAATGCTCTTACATTTTATTATTTACCTTTTTTTCCCGGTTTATTTGCATTGAGACATTTTTTCCAACATTTTCCAAATCAAGGTGCATTAGTGATCTTTAAATATTTTTCTAAAAAAAATTCAATTAATTTTTTATTTTTGAATAAACGTTTTCAATGAATCAAAAATATAAGAAGAAAATAAATTTATTAATAGAGTATAAAATAAATTTTTAGACAAGCATTGAAGAAAATAAATTGCAAAAAAATCAAGTCTAATTGAGCATAAGATTTTTGGAAATGATCGAGTGATGTTGGAATTTAAAATTTTGAATTATTTTTTTCAAATCTAATATAGTTAAAAAATTTACTTCTATTAAATTTAATGTTTACTGTTGCTCAACGGCGGCTTTCAGGACAAAAAGCTATTTTTAATACAATTTTAGCTTAAAGAATTAATTTTAAATTAATCTTATTTTTTTGAAAAATCGGTCTATTTATGTAGTTTTTGTAAAGAAAATGGGGCTCAATGTCATTTTAAGCGACAAATTTAATTAAAATCGTTCAATAAAATTAAGAAAAATATATTACTTTTTAATTAATCTTTAATTCTTTATACTAAAAAAACCTAATATTTGTAATTATATTTATTATTTTAACAAAACTTTCAGATCGATCTATGTATATCAATTTGCAACCAGTTTGAATTAAGTAAATAAAAAAAATTTGTCAATAATAAATAAATAAATTAATTAAATTTTGATAATCAAATTTGCTTTCTGGCTCAATTGAAATCGGATCTTAACTAATTTTTTCCTTAAAAAAAGCCAACAAAAAGAACAATTCCAATGCTGTTTGTGCGCGGCGACGGCGTTATTTTAGTATCTCCACTCACCAGAAACTCAGTCTAAAGTCTCTCATTAATTAACCAACAAAAAAAATAAATAAAATTTTTTTTTTTTTTGCTCAATTTCTCTCAAATATAAATTTATGTAATAAACAAACACAAATGTTTAGAAATCATAAATTTTTTCAAATTAAAAATAAAGTTGTAAAAGGCTTTAGTAAATTTTTTTGTTTATTGATCAATTTAGAAAGAAAAAAAAAAAAAAATTTTAGATTCTAACATTTTTGTTGATCGACTCTTGGTGGTCCCGAACTGCAACCAAAAATAATGTCATCATGCTGCGCCTGCTGCTGCTTCTATCCGAAGTACAAGCGCAAAGTGGACAACATTTACCCGCGTCAGACCGATGCGCCACTCGTCAAAAACGAAGTGGACAAACTGCTGTACTATGCGACCGTTCACCCGGAAAAACTGTCCAAAATAGGCGAATACCTGTACCAGAACTTGAAATGGGCGCTGAACAATGGCTACAAATACGCCAAGTACACCGAGAACACAATCGAAGCCTTGGAAAGCATCCTGCTGGCGATCACGCCGCAAAACCTCAACTACTACGCTCCCACCTATCTCAAAGTGATACAAAAGCTGCTGGAACAGGGCTACGGCCTGGCCGCTCAAATGCAGCCAGTGTCGCACAGTGCCATGTCCAACACGTCCAGCTACGGCACCTTGAACAACACCAGCAACGAGTCGCTGCGCTACCAGAAAAAAGCAGCGGGCCTCTTTCAGACATTCTGCGAAAAAGAGTCTTCCAACTTGTCCAACTACAATTTGAACTTTGACCAATTTGTGTGCCAATTCAGCTCGCTGTGCTTCAACAGCCACAAAGAGGAGAGTATGCGCGCCGAGATTAGATCCAGTGGATTGCAGTGTTTGGCCACCATGGTGCACAGACTGGTGCCGGACGACAACTTGCGCGCCGGCTACATCTGGGACAACATGGACAAGATAGTAGCGGGCATTTTGTTCATAATACACGAGCGCTACACGGCCCGCCACAAGACCAGCTGCCAGCTCGACCACAGCGACTACGACTACCACGAGGACGAGCAAGAGCTCGCCGAGTACATCTACGGCGAGCTGTACACGAGCACCCGGCTCAGGCAGAGTGTGGAGCGGGTGGACGCGGCGCCGGCCGACCAGCACCAAGTGGTCATTGGTCTAGATGAGGAGAAGAGGGGGGACGGGGCGCTGGAGCCCGAGCACGAAGCCAAAACCCTGCTCAGGAACATATGCACCAAGGCGGACTACACCACCATCAGCAAAATAGTCGTGCCCATACTCGACTTTCTGGACGACAATGGCCAGCTCGGCTGGCACTTGGCAAAATTTGTGAGATGCATTTTTTTGATTGTCATCTACAATGTGAGGCAACAGCACGCGTTTGTCGTCCGCGAGCTCCTCAAACACTTGGACTCGCACCGGAACTCGCAGGCCCTCCTCAAATGCCACATCATACGCACCATCATTTTGTGCACCAAAATAAGCGCCATGCAGTCCGTGGGCACCACCAGCCAAATAATCGACATATTCAACAATTTGCTCAAGCATTTGAACATCAGTGTGGAAAAAGCGTACAATTTGTCGAGCAAAAAGGCCGACAATTTGACAGACGAGAACAAACTGCAAAAAGAGATCATAAGTGCCATGCGCCAATTCACCCAGAACATGCCCGACTATGCCAAAAACGACATTTTGGTGTTTTTTGCGCGCCAAATCAACACCCAACAATTCAGCTACTTTGAGCTCAGCGGCAATGGTCAAGCGGACAAGAACGAACTTGAGCTGTTGAATGGCCGCAAGCGCGCCAAATACTACGAGTGTTTGTACGAGATTTGCACCAGGTACAGGCCGGTGCAGGTGTTTGGCGCATTTGGCAGTCAACAATTTCTCGACGACAGTCTCAAGCTCATTCTGGTGAACGACTATGCGTCGCGCAACAAAGCCAACCAAATACTGCAGCTTCTCATCGACAAGCACCACATGCTCGACAGGATCCAGGCCCTCAAGCCAGCCACCTATCGCCTAGTGCCAGTGTTGAAAAAAAATTTCCAATCGACCACAAGTCTCACCGAGAGCTCGCTTTCACTCAACCACCACAGCCATCAGCACCATGAACAGTCCACGGCCAAGCTCAGCCGCAACCAGACCTTTCTCAGCCAGCTCAGCCTTGACAAAGACAAGACAAAAAATGGGTCGGCACGCGAAGACTCCATGTTCATGCGGAAGCACGGCCGCACCATTCTCTCCCACTTCACCGAGTACTTGTTCATAGCCAACAACCGGCGAGAGAACTACGAGTCGGCCTACGTCACCCTCAGTCTAATAGTCATCGGCTTTTTCAACGACCACGAGTTTCTGGCCGACTTTGTGCGCTTCGGCTTCTATCTGCAAGACCTGGCGCTGCTCAACCACGACTCGGACACCTTTACGTTCGGCCTGCAGTGCTCGGTGCACAAGTTCGTATGCGCCTTTTTTCTCCTGGTGGCCAAGGCGAGCTGCATGGCCGACTTGTACGACTACGTGAGCCAAGTGTGCGCGCTCAGGCGCCGCAAGGACCTATACAAGTTCGTCTACCCGGAGTACATTTTGCTGGACTCGGCCGGCGACTCGGGCATCCAGTCCCAAGTGAGCTCGTTCAGCGAGATCGAGTCCGAGCTGCGGAAAGACATGGCCGAGTCGGCCAAAGACTACAGAGCCTATGTAGACAGGCTTAGTCGGCACACGGACAACGAAATAGAGTGGGGCGTCAAGTTGGCGCCGTGGATGTTCGACAAGAAGCGGGTGCAGCAAATGCTGGCCAAGAACAGTGTGGCCGCGAGTGTGCTGGCCACCGACGCCGAGTTCACACTGCCCGCCTCCTACATGCAGACATTGGCGTGTGTGCACTCGGCCCTGCGCTACCGCCACCCCTACTCGAACGAGTGCGAGGACGACGGCGGCTTTAGCCGCGGTCACTTGCGCGGCTACAGCGGCATATCCCAGGCTAACCAGACGCCGCGTCGCTCCATCGACATGAACTCGATGGACGACGACACGTCCTACGACAGCGTCAGCCAAGTAAGCATAGACCAGGGCTTTGAGCTGGAGCCCAGGCTCAGGGAGAACATGAGGCTTTTTATCGACGACAATCAGA
This sequence comes from Brachionus plicatilis, assembly GCA_010279815.1. NCBI lineage: Eukaryota > Metazoa > Rotifera > Eurotatoria > Ploima > Brachionidae > Brachionus > Brachionus plicatilis. Next base: position 494,301 of record QEOQ01000670.1, on the reverse strand, counting down.
CAACAATTGCGTCCACGCACCCTTCCAGAGCCAACTACGTGGACCTCACTAGCTTTGACACTATAAGGCGCATGTTGTTCAACAGTGGTTCGAACATGAACGCCAGCAATCTGAGCAATAGTGGACTGGGGGTCGGCTCGAGCACCATTGGGCCCGGCAGCTCTATCCTGCCCGTGAGCGGCGCCGGCATCGCCATCAATGTGAGCGGCGAGGACCAGGAGGAAAAGAACCAAAGGATAATCAGGGATTTTTATCAGATGCCGTTTGATGAGCTAAAGCAAAATTTGCTCAGGACTAATCAGACTTTGGTGTGCAGCGAAAAGTATCAGCAGGTGTTGGACCATGTGTCCAAGGACTTGAGAAATGGCGCCATTTGTGACGCCTATTGGGATGCTAACAAGTCCAATGCCAGTGTGAGCAGCTTGAGCACCAATGCCAGCGTTCAGTCACATTTGAACAAGGAAAATTTTGGCCAGAATAAGTCCATGGCTCTGGGCGATATTGACTTTCCAAAATTGTTTATCAATTAATTTATTATTAAATGAATAGATAGTTAATTGATCAAAAAATCGGGTTGTAATTTTTAAAAGAGAGAGAGAATTTATTCTTTTGATAATGATATTCCATTTTTTGTTTAGTCTGTCTGGATTAACAGCTTTTTCTTTTTTTTTTTTTTAAGGTGCGAATGAACTTTTTAATATTAGAATTATCTTAATTATTCAAGTAATTTGTTTTTCTATTGTTTCGCGGCAATTTGGTCTTCGGTTTTGTTCTAATTTTTTTTCCCTATTTTATAAGAGAATATTTTAAATTTATTATATTTTTTGAAATATATATTAAGCAATTGAATTTATTTTTATAATAAATTTTTTAAAATAAAATCGGATTTTATGGTCTTTTTGATTAGATATTTTTATTAAGAGGTTTAATATCCTTTTTTAAGTTTGAAAATAATTACCTATTTGAGTCCTTATGTTATGTGAACAGTATTCTCAAAAAACAGAGCATTTCGGATAAGACTTTATTTTATGGATTTTGCAGAATTTCATGGCAAAAGATCAAGTCCAATATAGATAAGCTTTATTTCTTGTCTTCAAAGCCTCTAAATTTTTCTCTAAGACTATTCTTTAAATACATTTTTAGAATGATAAAAAATGTATGTGATTGTGATTTTTCGAATAAAAAATCACATTAAATAGAACAAGCGATTTTTCTTAGGTTCTTTCAGTCAAACAGAGGAAATATTTTGAATATTTCACCGCAAATATCTTAGTTTTGCATTCGTTATTTATTTTGATTAGAATATCTTATCAAATGATGTTATTTATAAAATATTTAAAACCAATTTATTATCAAAAATAAAATTTTTGGGGTTGTGAAGTTGGTTTCAATTCGATCGTTTCAATTCAGAAAAACTTGAATAACTTTTTTACTAAAAGAGATAATTTAGTTCTGTAAAATGCTCAATTTTAAGCAAATTTGCTTAATTCAGTAAAATAAGTCTGCAAAATACTCTGCAATTTTATGCATTTTGCACACCATTAAAAAGTATTCAAATCAATTGTGCACTTACTTTGCATAGTTTTTGCAGACATATATTTTCGGATTAAGCAAAGTTGCTTAAACATTAAGCATTTTACAGAACTAAATTATTCCTTATTGTAAAAAAGTTATTCAAATTTTTCTGAATTGAAACGATCGAATTGAAATGAACTTCACAGCCCCAAAATTTTTTTTAATTAAAAAAAATTTTATTTTATTTTATTTTATTTCATCAAAAATAAAATTTTTTTAATTAAAAAAATCTTTAATAATAAGCTATTGTAATTTTCTAAGATATACTAAATCATGAATAAATTCTAATCTAATCATTAAATATTCAATTTATTGAGTCTATTTTAAGCCCAAAAAACCTATTTACTGAAAATAAATTATTAATCAGTACTGAATAAACTTCATATTTATAATGAATGAATAAAAAAATAATTATTTCGAAGTAAATATGTACTTAAAAATTATGACAGAAAAAATAATTTGATTTAAAAATATTTTAGCTTCTAGTCTTAAGTGGCAAGCCACCGTAAATATTCAATTAATTAAAAATCTTAGTAATACAAAAACAAGTGGATTTTCTTAGGTTCTTTGAGGCTAACAAAAGAAAATTTTAAATATCTTAGTTTTTTATGCCTGGTATTCTTTTAATTAAATAAATATTATCAAATTATTTTTTTCCCTTTCGCTCCTTCTGAAGCATATAACTAATCAAATAATGTTATTTATACAAAATTTAAAAAATCTTTTAAATTATTTTTGACAATAAATTATAGCGATTTACTACGAAATCATTAATAAAAATATAACTTAATCATCTAATATTCAATTAATTGAGTCTATTCAAAGTCCAAAAAAACTATTTAAAAGAAATAAATTATTAATCAGTACTGAATAAATTTCATATTTTTATAATATTGAATTAATGAAAAAATAATTATTTCGAAGTAAATATGTACTTAAAAATTATGTCAGAAAAAAATAATTTAATTAAAAATATTTTAGCTTCAAGTCTTAGGTGGTAAGTCACCGTAAAAAATCAATTAAAAATCTAGACAGTTAATTGAAATTATTTGAAAACTTTATGTCTTAGAGATGTTTTTACAATTCATCATTTATGGTTATTTGACTTAACAAGATATTGCTTAAATTTTCTACCAGATTAACTCTTTGAAACAGCTTTAGATAATGAATCTAAAACGTATATTATTAAATAATTCATTAGTCAGATCATTTTCGGTCAGCTCCAATGTCAAAAACGAGGAAAATAAAGTTGATGAAAAATTCCAGCAAATAAGTAGAGAGAGAACATTAAATTTGGTCCAAATAATCGGCCGTGTCGGTCATAACCCAAAAGTGGCGGGTCAAAGTGAAAAAAATGAACCAAACAAAAAGTTTAAAAGAGTTGTTCTATTTTCCATGGCCACCAATGAGTACCAGGGCATGAATGAAGATGGAGAAGCAAAATTTAGAACCGATTGGCACCGAATTACTTTAATTTCGCCCAGATTACAAGAATATGCTTTGGACAAAGTTAGCCAAGGCGATCGTTTGCACATTACGGGACGTCTACACTATGACTTGGTAAAAAACAAAAGCGGTGAGCCCAGACTAATAACTAATATTGTAGCTGATGACTTCATTTTTTTGCAAAAATTCAATGAAAATTAATAAAAAAAATTTATTTAAACAAAAAAGTATATTCATTTTTCTTTTTATTATTAAATTGTTTTGAAACACAATTTGAGTATAATTTAAACAAAAAAATTAATTTGAATAATTTAGAATATGACTAAAAACTGTGAAATAAAAAAATTTGAATATAAAAAACCACTTGAACTTTTTGAATCAAGTGAAATGGTCAAACTGTGTGCGCCAATGGTTCGCTATACAAAGTAATCTCGAAATATAAATTAAATGTAAATTTAAAATTTAAATTTCAAAAGACTACAATTTAGAGAGTTGATCAGAAAATACGACTGCGATCTGGCCTATACGCCGATGATAATGTCCGATTCGTTTGTGCGTTCTCAGAAGGCCAGAGACAATGAATTCACAACTAACGAAACTGATCGACCCTTAATAGTCCAATTTGCCGCCAAAAACCCAAACGAATTGGCCACTTCAGCCCAGTTTGTCCGAAATTGTGCTGATGGCGTTGAGCTGAACTGCGGATGTCCGCAAAAATGGGCTATACAAGAAGGTGTAGGTGCCGGCCTCATTGACAAAAATGACATGGTCTGTGAAATGGTCAAAGAAACTAGAAAACGCCTAAATTATGACAAAGATTTTACAGTTGCAGTTAAAATACGCTTACACGAAAATTTAAGGTAAATATTTTTTTAAAAAAGCGGCTGGTTTTATTTATTTTATTTAATGAGCTTTAAATAAATATTCTGAACAAATATTTAAAATTAATTCATAGAGCTTAAGAGCTCTTAAGTTGTGGGTAATATTGCATATTTTTCAGTTGACTTGGTTTCAGGTTTTAAGTGTTCAATTAAATAGCAATTAGTTCTCTTGACTTGAAAATTTATTTCCTCTTGATAAAAAAAAAATTTTCGATTTGGAACTTAATTGTACAATAGAAAAATTTAAATCGAAATTTAGCTCGGCAAGATACAACTTTACATTAATTTGTAGCAAAAAAATAATTAATATTTGTTACTTAAGATCAATTTTTGGAAGAAAAAATTATTTAATATTATAAAAATAATTAACACTTATTACTCTAAAATCAATATTCAGAAAAAAAAAATTTATTTTTTAAAAAATAATTCATATTTGTTTTTGTATTGATATCTAAAATCAATTTTGGGGTGAAAAAAAATTTTTTTTTAAATAAAACTTTTTAATTAAAATCATTTGTCAGAAAAAAATTATTTTTTTTTCTCTAAATTTAAATCTTTAATTTTTTTCAATTTTATTAATCAAAATTTTTAATTATTAAAGCAAGACAATTGATTTATGCCGTCAGCTCGAGTCGGCCGGTTGTAGCTACCTGACAGTGCATGCTCGTACCAAATACGAGCGTCATGAGCCCATTCATTTGGACCAATTGGTATTAGTGGCTGAAAATGCCAAGCAAATGCCTGTAGTGGCCAATGGGGACTTGTTTTCTCTGGAAGAGTGTGAGCACATGTCCAAGCAAGCAAATGTGCGCGGCGTGATGTGCGCGCGCGGACTTCTTGAAAACCCGGCTCTGTTCGCTGGCCACGCGAGCACTCCGCTCGAATGTGTCAAAGATTGGGTCGACATTTCCATGAGATATGGTACCCCGTTTCAATACTTTCATCAGGTTCTTGCCCAAATGCTGCAGAACAACCTAATTAAAAGCGAAAGAAGATTTTTCAACTCGCTAATTAGCACCAGCTCTGTTTTAGACTTTCTAAATGAGAACATATTTTTAAAAGAAACCTAATAAAAAAATGGTCTCTATTTTTTAAAAACTATTTGCATAGTATTAAGTGAATAAAAAAAAGAATTTTAAGTGATTTGGTGAATCGGATTAAATTTCCGAATAAGAATTGAAAAGAATGCGCAAATTTCGAGCCTGATTCATAACAGTCTGATTATTTGTTGTTCGGGAGTCAAATGGCAAAACTGATCTCGGCAAACAAAATTAATTGGCCAGGCAAACTAATTTTGTTTTGGTGACAAAAAAAAAATTTTTTCAAACATTTTATTAATTTAAATTAATAGTAAATTAAAAATTTAATTTTCCTATTAGTTGGCTAATTATGTAAAAGTTCTTGTTTTGGGACAACAAAAACAAAATTCTGTCCTCGAAAAAAGTTTATCAGACAAATTGAATGTTCTCTAAATTTGTGTTCAGATTAACCTTTTTGATTAGAGATTTTGTTTAAGTTGAGATTTAAAAATTTAAATTGATTTTCAAGGCGTTTGTATGCATTAAAACTAAATTCGATTTTTGTACTTTATCTATCGATTTAAGATCGATTTAGATAAAAATAAAAAGCAAAATTTTTTTTTGTTTTGTTCTATTGTTTGCCGCAGTCTTGTGCAGCTAAGTTATTTTTAATCGTGTGTTTCGCTTGACTGAACCTCATAAAGTGAAAGCAAACGGAAAGTTACATTATTCAACGCTCAGAGTAAATAGCATGAAAATGTGATTTTATAAAGTTTACGTGATTTTTCTCTAGTTTATCTATTGATAAAATCAAGTCACAAAAAAGAAACATTAATAACATAATTTCTTTTATTTCGTTATTCTTTTCCATTAGAATAAACTTGGCAAATATTTGGCTTTGTTTATTAGAATTTCAATTCAATTCGAACACTTCTAAATGGATTTTGATTAATAAAGTTTTTTTTGTCATAATGGATTTAACTCTTGGTTGTCTTTACAAATAATAACCTAAATTAAAAAACACGTAACTCTCACTTCTAGCAAGTTTTTTTAAGCCGAGATTAGGCGAGACAGGCACGCGTCTATTGAAGGGTCATTAGTGCCATTTTTATTCAGCACTGAGGCAAAGACTACCAATTCAAGTTTTAATCAAAAATTCATTCAGGTATCAAAGTCAAAAGATTTTTATTCTTTTCAGGCTGAGTGATCACAATTTGGGATGTAAATTGCATAGAACACTTGAATAATTGTTTGATGCGGAAAGTTTTTCTCGGCAAGATTTAAGTAAAAAGCACTTGAGCGGAATTTTATTCTAAAGAGATTTTATTATTCAACAAATTTTTTTATTATTTTTATTCTATTTCAAGGAGGCGATGTAAAATAAAAAATAAAAAAGTAAATTAATTCAAGATATTTTTAACGTACAACTTTAAATATTAATTTTTCTTTTAATTTTAGATACAAAAAGTTTTTTTCTCAAAAAAATCATATTTATAAAAAATTAAAAGATTTTTTTGATATTGATAATTAGTGGCATTTAATTATCCAAAAAATGATGATTTTTTTTTAGGAAAAAACGAATAAAACCAGAAATTGGTTATATGTGTAATTATTTTGAAACGGCTGAATGTGGTAATTTAAAAAATATTTATTAATGCTAGTAACATATTCTGTAACTTTAAATATTAATTTTTTTTGAGAAAAAAAAGAAATTAGATTAAAAAATTGGTTTTATTTTCAAAAAAAATCAAATTTTTTAAAATAAAAAAATTTAAATATTGTTTAATATCAAACTGTTTAAAAAGCGTTAATGACTGTAATCTAATAAAATTAGAAATTGAGACTAGCATTGTAATTAATAAAAATTATTTTATTTTTTTTTAGAAAGAAAATTATTAAATTAAGTTTAAAAAAGAATAAAAAAATTTTAAAAAAATTAAATAAAAAAATGAGATGATCAATTTTAGAATTATTTGTATTTAAAACTGATAATATGTGTAATTAGTGGACTAGAATTAATCCAAATGCGTTAATAGTAGTAATCTAAATATATTAATAAATTTATTTTTAAAATTTTTATATATTGGATAAAAAAAAAACAAGTTTTATTTTCAAAAAAAAATCAAAAATTTTAATGAAGAAAAATGAGAGAATAAATTCTAAAATTATTGTTTAATATTGACAACTGATGATATGTGTTATTAGTAGACTAGAATTAGTTAAAAAGCGTTGATAGTTGTAATTAAAAATATAAAATATTAAAGAGTGTAATTAAAGCGTAAATAGGAATTTACAGTTAATTTGACCCTGTTAAGTGTTGAGGCAAATTTAGCTAAGCTATTCTTAGGCATTCAATTTAGACCAATTTGATCTTGAAAGATCTCAATTAAAACAATTTAAATGTATTTTATGGTTTTTATTTCTCTTCTTTTCTGGGTTAAACGCTCATACCTTCAAGCACCGATAGGAAGAGTAAAGATACGAGAAGAAAATCTAAATTCATACTTGAATGAGTCCCAAATTAGTCTAAAATTTTATTCTAAAATAAATGAAATTCAATAATTTCCTTAAGCTGCTGTGAAATTTAACTTTTCGAATGCTAATCATTTTTTGAGATGATAAATTTTTCAAATATTTGACCAGTGCTTGTCAACAGAGCCAAAATTGATGACAAGCATACAAAACACAATTTCCAAGGATTAATGAGATCATTTACAGGAATATGTGCGCCAAACAGCATCGACCAATATTTGTTTGTAATTATCTGACCTCAAAATTTGTTTTTTGTTTTGAATTTGTTTTAAATTAGTTTTCGAATACAAATTCCACTAAATTTGTTCTAGCAGATAAAGCCAAAATTCGGCTCTCAAGCTATTTACAATTAATATGTATCTATGTTTATCGAATTTTTCTAATCCCGGCCATTCACCATTTCTCAGCCTAAAATGAACAATAGTTTTTCCGAGGCTTCTTAATCATCAATTTGTTCATCAATTTAAATTCAGACCATTGGTAGCACAACACCTGCACTTAAGATACGCAGGAAATTTCCATATTCTAGATTAAAATATGTACGATCATGTTCTAGCTTCAAAAAGAGTGGTGTTCTGTTCTGATTCCGGGCAAGGAATAAACGATTACGCAAGCCGGCAGCTATTTTAAAAAATATAAAATCAAAAGAATGCTAAATTATTTTACTTTTGTAATTTTGTTAAATAAAAAGAAAAAATTTAATTTTAGAGCTATTAGCCAGTCTAATAAGAAAAATAAACAAAGAAGCCAAATCCGTGTCATTTAAAGCTTAAGTCTAACATTTAAATTGATTAATCTTTTGCCAAAAATCAATCATTATTTAATACTCAGATTGCTTAATTTTTTTCTTAATAAATATTTATTATTTAAATTTTTAATTCGACCAACAATAAGGCCTAATGGACAAGAAATGATAAATTGTTCACTCGGGTGTAAGAATTATTCAAAATTTGCCTACTAATAAATTTAGGGTTAGATAAACGTTTTTTTTTGCTAATTTAAATAAAAAAAACATAAAGGTCATAAAATTAGGACTCTTTAATTTAAATTTAGTGAAATATTGTAAAAACAATAAATTCGCCAAGTGGACATTTTATGTTCTTAACAATTTAAACTTATTAAAGGATTTAGATATTCGAGGCACACTTTAATCGCTTTTTTTTTGGACAAAATTTGGTGGGATTTGGCATGTAGGACAATTTGAGAAATTTTATACAATTAGCTAAGGATCAAGATTAGGCACACACGCGGCACTAGTTCACTATTTATCGCACATATAGCAAATAGAAAGTATATTCGAGCAATTTTTTTTGTTGTTTTTTTTTTCAAATTATAAACAAATATTATCAAGTGTGTTAATCCATTGTAGAGGCTTTTAAAAATTCGAATTACAGGTATATCAAATTTAGTCTCATAAAAAAAAGAATTTTAATTTAAATTTGAGAATTTGTACAATAAAAAAGCTCTTAATTTGTGAGATTTTATTTAAAGTTGTTGTTAAAAAGTAATTTTTTTGTTGAATCCTGACCTGAGTTTAACAATTTCCGCTTTGAACCAATTCTCAGTCATTTATCTGAAACGTTTTTGAGTCTAGTCTCAAGATGGCCGCACTTTTTGTTTTTATTCTAATTTTTTTGTTTTTCTTTCGGCTCTTTAGGTTCTCAGAATTGTTTTAATTATTTTTTTTACGGCTTAAAACAATAAATTGTAGCAATCTACAATAGCACATTCTTTTCTAGCAATTGCGTTGTTTATTCAAAGTCTGCTCGGCTTCGATTTGCCCAAAGCACCTTTTTGCAATCATTTCAAATTTTTCAATTTTTTAACTAAATTTAGATGATTTTTTTTATTAAATTTATATTTTTTGTCAAAATTTTAAATAATGTAAATGCATGGCACCGAACAATAGACTACAATTTCAAAGTGGACACAAAACAAATTGGTAATTAAAAAATTTTGACTCTTTTATTTTTTATTTCTCATATTTTTGTTGTTGGCTTTCAATTGGTATTTATTGATATAATTAAGAGCTATTAAAAATATTTATCTTGAAATTAGATCTTTTAATTTACCTATGGCTAAAACGATTTTTAAAAGGAAACAATCGAGTCAAGCTTTTCGAAAGTGTTTACTTGAATAGAGATTATTTTCAATTGCTGTCATCTTCTCAAAGCAACGTGTTTGACATTGATGAATCATCGATTTTTATCGGGGCCAGGTAACAATTAAACTTGAAAATGATAAATTGAAATTAAAAAAAAAAAATATTTTTAAATCAGGAATTATTTGTATCAATTAAGAGTGCCTGATCTGCATATCATAAGTGTAAGTTGACATGATAAATGATCTTTTTTTGTATTAAATTTTTAAAATAAAATAGAATCAAACATGGACAAGCTCTCAAATAGATAGCATAAACTGCCTTAATCGATCAATCATAAACAACAAAGTAATTTAAATGAAAATTTCAAAAATTGTAAAATCTGACCCGAAATTTTAAAGGATGAGTGTGATAATTATATTAAAGTTTACCTAAAAATAAATGATAATATATTCAAAATTTGTTCTACAAATGCCCTAAATCCGAAATGCCGCTTCTACGGATTGAAAAAGGTCTGAAATTTATTTAAATATATTTTTTTTTTTACTATTGTCTAATATTTGTTTAATCAAGAGCAATTATGGCCAATTTTGGAATCCGTATATCATCAATGAAACTAGCGGAGTCGGACAAGCACCACTTAAAGCCTATGAGAGCAAATATGCTTACAATTATGCCAATAACCGGTTATACGCTGCTAATTCAATTGATTTAAATAGATTTTATACTAGCATTAATGGACTCTATGATCAAGATCGTATAACTACCAATGTAGATGACAATACTTGGCTAAATAGTAAAATTTTAAAATTAAAAAAATTAAAAAAATTAAAAAAATTTAAAAATTAAAAAAAAAATTAAATAAAATTTAAAAATTAAAAAAAAAAAATTAAATAAAAATTTAAAATTTTTTTTTTCAAAAAACCAAAAAAATAACAAAATTTAAAAAATCAAATTTTTTATTTTTTAATAATTATTTAAGGAGCTGAATTCATAAGCACATTTAAAAATGATAAAAGAGTATTCTTTATTTTCAATGAAGAAACTTCCAATCTAAATGAGGAAAATGGGAACACGCGTCAGTCTTTCAAGAGTTCACATATTGCCCAAATTTGCCAGAATGACCGTGGAGCCCCTTTGAATTCATTGCGCAACATATGGACCACGTACCTCAAGTCTAAATTGAGTTGTACGCACAATACGGCCACTAATTCGCCATTTTCCCACGAATCCCTGAGTCCAACATTCAAAAAATCATCCATTTTTTACTTTGATGAAATAAGTAGAAGAAAAAAAATAAAATTTTTATTGAAAAAAAAATTAAATAAATTTTTTCATTTTCAGAGTCAATTAGTGACGTACATAAGAACAAAAAAGGCAAAGAATACTTTTATGCAGTATTTAGCACCTCTTCGAACTCAATCACCGCATCGGCTATTTGCAAATTTGACATGGACCAAATAATGGACTCGTTTCACGGCGAGTACAAGTTTAAAACAAACGGAAATTTTGATTTTGGCGAAAATTATAATCGGTTCAAAAAATCGGTGCCCAATCCGAGACCAAGTCAGTGTCCAAATGAGCTCAACTACCAGCATTTGGTGTTTGCGCGAAAAAATTTTATCATGGAAAAAGAAATTGTGTCCGAAGCAATTGTGGTCGAGAGTTCGGTCTCGGACCGATTTATGTCCATAGACGTTGATTTTCAGTCCACAGACACTCTGTTTGTCGGCACCGAAAATGGAAGAATTTTGACATTTGTCCTCAACCAAGACCAGTTGGTCTACTCGGAACAAATTGAACTTTTCGATGGCAATGATTTAAATATTAACTATTCCAAAGTTAAGAATAACATCAATTTGGTGCCTAGTCGATTTTTTGCTCAGCAAAACATTGAGCCAAAATCAACACAGATTAAAAATATAAAATTTTTAAAACAAAAAAATAGTGACTACTTTATTCTAGTGACACAAAATAGGGTGATTTCTGTTCTAGGAGATTTTTGTGGACAAAAAACTAGCATCAAAATGTGTGATCAAAGTCTGTTTCCGTATTGCCAATGGTCAGTCAAGCATTCACAGTGTTTTAACTATAAATTAAATATCGACATGATCCCAGTACCTTCAAATTCAACCAAAGTCTCATTTACGCTTCTGAAGCTCAAAAAAGAATTTGACTCTAAAAACGAGACTAATTCAAGTGAGCATATTGAACAAATATTTGACCAAAACCAAGTTAATATTAGAATCAATATCTATTTATTTATACTCTTAGTTTTTTTATTTATTTTAATGATTATTTTTACATGTTTTTTTTTAATGCTTAAATTGAGCCATGTCACACTGCGACATGACCAAACTAAATTCAAAGTTTCAAGTTTATTAGAAAAATTTCAAAAAAATGAGCGCGCAAAATTAGACAATCAGGTTTTCTCTACCTCACAGCAGTCAAGTCCTTTTGAGCTGTCATCAACTATTTCTTACACTTCGACAAAATCAACCAAGTCGTCGGTTTTGTCTGCTAACAAAGTCATCGCCAACCATCCAGAGTCCAGATATGTCTTTTTTAAGACAAAATGCAATCCTTGTGTCCTAGATGTAAACAGACTGTGCATTGAGAATGATGACGATATAGACTATTTTTCTTCTGTTCATCAGCCCAAGTTTCTAAGCTGTAAATCGACGTGTTCAAGTGTGTCGTCAGGATCCTCGGCACCATCTAGTCTTGGTCGTACTGAAAATTATCTGAATATTTTGAAAATAAAAGACGAAGATATTCAAAGAAAAAATAGTATTCTATCAAATACTCCATCGAATTCTAATCGATATTATCTTTAATTTGTGTTTATTTTTTTGGCTTTAACCTGGTATTATTTTATTATGTACAATTTGTAAATTTATGTAAAGTTTGAGTGTTTTTAAATAAAAAAAGAAAAAAAATAAATCCATTTTTTGTTTTATTTAATTTATTTGGTTGACATTAGTGCATCACGAAGGTTCATGTCATGAAATTCAAAATCTGATTTAATTTTGACACTTTGGCAATAAAATTGCTTTTACTATTTTTTTTTCCAATTTTAATTTTGTGTTGACAATTTTTTCAATGCAAAATAAAAATAAAATTTTATAAATATTGTTTAGGTTCAAAACTCAAAACTCAGGTCAATCTCAATAAATTTTTTATAAAAGACCAAAAAATTTATTCTTCTTTATATCTAAAGTTATCTAAAAAGATAATTTTAGTTCTATAATTAAATTAGGTTTAATTTCTGAAAGGAACAAGGTTCGACTACAGGTTTCGAAATTAATGAAAATGGTATCCAAAAAAATTGACTAAAAATTAGTTTTCAATTGTATTTAAATCAAATTTTTATTAATAAGTATTGTAGAATTTAATTTTGACATTTTACTATATTTTGGACATAAAATCTTAAAGAGCACTGTTAATTCTTCTCGAAAATTCATTGAGATATCGTTATTTAATTAACTTATAGAACAAAAAAGTCATTTATTAGCTTTGAACTGTTAAGTTTTATATAATTAAAAATATTTTCAATTACATATACAATTAAATTGAAAAAAGATAAATTAAAAATGTATTTGATTTGATAATTTTAGAAGATCGTTGAAAAATGTAGTTGAAAAATTGAATTGAATTCGATTTAAGGCAATTGATTTTTTAACTAAGTAAAAAAATGAAAAGGACAAAATCAATCAAATAATTTTTTAATGTTTTTTTTTCATTATTTTACATTTAGTTTGTTATTTTATAATTAAAACAATTAAAAATTTTGAAAATATAATTGATGTGTTTAAGAAGATAGTAAAATGGCCTTATGTTTTTCATTTATTTCCGCTATTTTAATTAAAACAAATAAATTTTTTTTTCAAAAGAAATTTCTAAAAAAACCCGTTCTAATCAGGAGAAAAATAATTAGTAAAGAAAATATACTTTTTCTAAATCGTATACAAAAACTCCGTCATCACTCAAAAAAATTAATTTTTTAAAATTTTGTTGTTTTTTCTATAGAAAAAAAAGTATAGTTACCATGGAAATGCTATTTTTCCACAAGCCTAATCAAAATAAAATTATTTTAATTTTTAAAATTTTTCAGTTGATAGAAATTTAAACTATTCCCCAAATAATCAAACGTAATGGCACGAAGAAAAGTTGAAATTGTCTTACAAGTAATCAAATAATTGGTTTAATTATTAATAATTAGATGTAAAAAAAAAATAATATTTTAGCAAGAAATTGAAACAGACGAACAATGGAATACACTGCTGGCAAATGAAGGTTTAATTGGTAAAAGGCCCACATTTTTCTAATCTAAATACATTCGATTTAATTTTAATACTAGTCATCGATATTTATCAAGAATGGACAGGTCCATCGTATCATATACTTCGATATATGAAAAACGTTTGCAAATATAAAAAAAATATAAAATTCATTAGTGTAATTATTTAGACTTTAAAGCCCATAGTGCTCATTTTTGTCGCATTTAAGTATTCCCTGTTGTAGAAATGCATGTTTATATTCAAAGTCCCCTAAGAATGTTTACTCATACCTTTTTTTAATAATTTTTTGCTAGTTACCGAAGCGTACCAGGCTTGGTGTGGACCATGCAAAGCATTTGAGAACATTTTTAAAAAAATTAAAATGGAGCAGTCAGACGATATGCTGAAATTTGCAGTTGTAATTAAAATTAATTAATTTTTAGATTCAAATTCACATATTTTAATTTTTCAAAATTCACCTGTAGATCACACTTTTTTATCACCCCAATTTTTAAATTAAAAAAAATCACTATTTTATTAATATTAAATAGTCGTTGATGTGTACCAGAGTTATGGTGGACCCCTTAGGGCCATGGAGTCAAGATTTAGAGCACTTAAAAACACACTCGGTGATGATAAATTACACTTTGCCATAGTGAGTTTTCACATAAATATTTGCTTGTTATCTATTAGTAAAAAAATTGCTTTTAAAAATTTGTCTATATATTTTTAAAATTCAATTTTAATTCTAAAATGAATACCCAAGGCCAAAGCTGATACCATAAACGCACTGGAAGACTACCGAGGACGTAGTGAGCCTTGTTTTTTGTTCTATGCGGTAAGAAAAAATAATTTTATTTTTAATTTTTTTCTTAAATTAATTCAAAGGGAAAAGAACTTGTTAGTGTTGTCAGAGGTGCTAATGCTCCGTTAATAGTTCGTTCCATAACCGAACAGCTTGAACAAGAACACAAAGTTTTAAAGGGAGAAGCTCAAAGAAAACCAGTAGATTTAGAAAAAAAAAATTTAAATATTTAATTAATAAAATAATTATAGATAATTGATCAAGCTATTGAAAAAATAAAGAAAAAGAAGGCCGAAGAAAAGTCTAAAGAACAAGTTCAGCATTTAAGTAATTTATTTATTTATTTTAATTATCTTTTTTTTTTTTTAATTTTGTTTAAAAAGTTAAAACTAAACGACCGCTTACAATCTGTATAATCAAACCAGATATGATAGCCAAGAACAAAAAAGATGAGATAATACAAAAAATAAAAGATAAAGGATACGAAATAGTGGAGCAACGAAACATTCAATTTACCGAGAAAATGGCTCAGCAATTTTATGCCCATAAAAAAGATGATGTAAACAAAAAAATTGTGATGTAAACAATTTCTTATTTTTATTAATTTAAAAAAAATAGCCTCACTTTGATGATTTGATCCGGTACATGACCAGTGATGAGTCCTGTGTTCTCGCGTTGACCAAAGCATCAAACCAAGAAGATGTTATTAACAATTGGCGCAAGGATATCGGTGCTGATATCGAGGAACCACAAGAAAATCCGGATTCATTCCGAGGCCAATATGCTACTGATAAACTTATGAATGCTATTCATGGCAGTGATAGTCATGAGTCAGCAACCAGAGAGCTTGCATTTTTCTTCCCAGACTATGAGAATTCTGAAAATAAACAAAATTTACAACGAACACTGGCTTTGATTAGACCGAGTGCTTTTACCAAACATCATGAATCCATTGTTAAAAAAATCCAAGATAAAGGCTTTAGGATCGCAATGAGCAAGACTGTTCAACTAAGCGTGGAGCAAGCCGAACAATTCTATGCAGATCACAAAGGACGACCTTATTTTGATGATTTAGTAAAGGAAATGACTAGTGGTAAAATGATGGTTCTTTGTTTGGCTAAAGAAGATGCCATTCAATCATGGAGAAGTTTACTTGGACCTAAGGAAAAGGAGAAACTAAAAGAAGCAGCTGGAACTTTGAGAAACGAGTTTGATGTCGATGGATCACCAATTAATGCCTTGCATGGCCCATCTTCACAAGAACAGGCCAAAAAAGAGATCGAAACTTTCTTCCCGATGGAACAAACAGTTGCAATCTTGAAACCTGGTATATCACCTGAAAAGAGGGGTAATACAATTTTTTTATATTTTTCATTTTTATATAATAAAAAATAAAATTTAGAGGAAATAAAAAAGAAAATAGAAAAATTTGGTTTTATTATAGCAACCAAAAAGTCGGATGTACTGAGCCAAGAGATTGCCAAAGAGATGTATAAAAATGCCAGTGATAAAGAATATTACAATGATCTAATTAATTTGATGAGCAGGTTTTTAAAAAAATTTTTTGAAAATTAAATTTAAATAACTTGAAGTGGCGAGACCGAAATAATGGTTTTGTCAAGAGAGAATGCAATTCAAGGCTGGAAAGAAGTGATTGGACCGACAGATCCTGAAAAAGCCAAACAGGAAAACCCGGAATCGTAGTTTAAATTAATTTAAACAAAAAAAAAATTATTTGGTTTTGACTAGATTGAGAGCTCTGTACGGTATTGATGTGCTGAAAAATGCGGTCCATGGTCCAACGACTCAAGAACAAGCTGAGCATGAGATAAAATTGTTTTTTGGTGATATTAAATTTGATAAATCAGGTATTTACTAGGATTTTTAAGCTTGATACATTATTTACTTAGAGCTTTAAAAATCTTAAATTATTTCTTAACCTTCCCAAATTATGTTACTTAACAAAAATCAATTTTTTTTTGCCTGCTAGATCATAATGATTAGAAGGTTTCAATATGGTAATACTCTTCTTTCTAAGAAAAAAATTATTTATCTAATAATAAATGTTGTTTTTGTGAATTAAAAATCCTTAAAAAGTCATCAAAAAGACTTTTTAAGGATTTTGAAAAATCTAATCTTAACAATTCTAATAATCTATTAAATCGCTTTTTTGGTTTTACTATCATCAGAGTAAATCACTAAAATTCCCCTCACATATCACCAAAATGTTTTTTCTGAAAATCCTTTCTTAACTGATTTAACTCTGGTGAAATTTTAAAAGCCAGAAAAGTGTTGTTTTACAGTCTTGAATTTTTTAGGAAAAAAGCTTTTCCTGCTTAAAATACTTATTATTCAATAATTAATTTTTTTTTAATTTTAGGTCATTTGATTCAATGATGAACACACGTGCGACCATAAATGATTTTTTTTTCTTATCTTTTTTATAAAATAAATTTTATTATTTAATTTTTTTTAAATTGTTCAGACAAATATAAGGTCATTTTAAAGGAAGTTTAACAAAATTTTTTTTTAGAAATAAAGAATGAAAATAATTTAAGAAAAATTTGTTGTACATCAAACGCAGTCACAAAAACATTTTGTAAAAGTTTAATCATTTTCATACTTTTAGCAAAAAAGAAATTTTAAATAAAAGTTTTAAAAAATTTTGTAAATATTTTTTATCAATTGAATTTCACTGCATTTTTCTTAATTAATTTGCCTATGATCAATAATTCCTCAATCAAAACTTGAACTAACTATAATCAAATAAATCAAATACCAAGAGACTTTTGAATGCTTCCCATTGAATTTATTATAATAAAATATTAATTTAAACAATCAAAATAAAATAAAAAACTATTTTTTCTCTAATATAAATATGGCTTAACTATAAAGCAGCATAAAAAGAAATAATGTACATTTGAATCTCAATTTTATGAATGTAAAAATATGTTTTTCACTCATTTTAAAATTCCATACTTGATTTTCCCAGAAAAAATTTAAAATCATCTTTAGTTTTATTCAGAAATTCATCGAAAAAAAAATGAGTCAAGTAAAAATAGAAGAAAGTACATTCGGCAAACTTCCCGACAAACAAATAGTCAAAAAGTACACAATGACCAACAAAAATGGTTTCTCTGTATCACTGATATCCTACGGAGCATCGATTCAATCAATTTTGGTCAAAGATAAAGATGAAAGAGTGGTTAACATTGCCCTCGGATTTGAAACAATTGAAGGCAATTTTTTTCCAAAATTTAATTTAAAATTTTTTTATTAAAATAAATTTTTAGAATATTTATTAAATCAATATATTGGTTCAACAATTGGTCGGGTCAGCAATCGAATAGCTAACTCTAAATTTGAATTAGATGGTACTGTTTACCAGTTGGAGAAAAACGAAGGCGAAAACACCCTTCATGGAGGTCCTAAAGGACTAGCAATGGTAATTTAAATTAAAAAATATAATCTACTAAATTAATAGAATTTATGTTAGAAAAATTGGGCTTCCACGATCGTGGATAGCTGTGTTAAATTTAGTTATGTAAGTGCGGATGGAGAGGGGGGTTTTCCAGGCGAAGTTTGGTTCGATGCTTGGTTCAAATTAGATGAAAATGTAAATACATTGATTATTGAGTATAAAGCAATAACAGATAAACCTACACCTGTCAATATGACGAACCATTTTTATTTGAATTTAAATGGACGTGATTCAACTGAGAGAATTTACAACCATTTAGTCAAGATCAATTCAGATAAATATTTAGAACTAAATTTGGACAATACAGTGACAGACAAAAGCAAAGAAGTTGACAATTCTAAATATGATTTTAGAGATTTTAAAGTGCTCAAAAATCTCATTCAAATGGATGCGAAGTGGCCCGAACATGGATTTGATAATTATTTTATTGGAAAAGATGCAAATTCCACTATGAATGATTTAGCTTCGTAATTGAAGTTTAAAAGCCAAAATGTTAAATTAATTATTTTATTATAGAGTTAAAAATCCATCTAATGGAATTAGGTGTGACCTGAGGTCTAATCAACCGGGTTTGCATTTTTACACCGGAAATTTCTTAGATCTTTGTACCACTCATGGAACGAATTACAAAAAACATCATGGATTCTGTTTAGAGGCTCACAATTATCCTGACTCATTGAATCATGTAATTTTTATTTTATTCAAAATTATTTGAATTTATTTTTAATTTTTAACAAGAAACAATTCCCAAGTTGTGTTTTGAATCCCGACACAGAATATAATCACTTAACTACTTTGACATTCTCAATAGAGTAGGACAGAAAGAAGAACGTGGTGTTTTAGTAAAAATTTTTAGCTTTAAATATAATTTTTAAATAAATAGATAAATGCTCATTTCAATTTTTCCATTGACAATTATTAAAATAAATCGGATATTTTAATTAAGTAAATATTATTATTTTTGTTGCTCTTTTGTCAAAGAACAGAAACAAATAATGATTTTACATTTGCTGAAAAATTACAGCGTACTTTTAGAGAAAGTCTAATAAATATTTAGATCAAAAAATAAATCAATTAATAAAAAGTATATTAAAATGTCAAAAAAATTAAAGTGAAATTAATGTTTTATTTTTTTATTTTAATAAACTTCTTTCGTTTTCATTTATTAATTTAATTTTTAGTTTTGTGTTTAAATTAAAATTTCAACTGCATTACTTTTGGAATAATTTAGAAGAAAAGCATTATTGAATTTATTTTAATTGAATTAAAGCTTGGTCAAAATTTTTAAAATTATGATTTGGTTAAATCCATAATAAATAATCTTTTTTAATATTTAAAATCTAGAAAATAAAAAAATGAACGCTTTTTTCTAAAAATTGATTTCATTCAAATAGACGACTTTTTTGCTTAGAATTAGTAGAAGTAGTACTAGTAGCTTTGACTATAGCTGGCTAGTCAGCTAGTGTGCTGAGAAGGCACACTAAGACAGATGACGTCATTGATTGCTGCTCATCCAGCAATCAATGCCTGCTTTTAGGCTGTTAACATTGGGGGCTTCAACTAATTGATTTGGTAACGAGTTACATATGTTAGCAGTTCTGTTGAAAAAAAATTTATATCTATTTGGAGTCTCGAAATTTCTTTGTGATATTTGAAGCAGTGACCTCTTCCTTGGTTTTCGTGACATAAAAATTGTTGTTTTTTTCAATCAATTCTATTCCATGCATGAGCTTGTATAATTGAATTAGATCACCTCTTTTTCTTCTTTCCACCAGATTTGGAATGTTCAAAGCCTTCTATCTGCTTTCTTACAGTTTGTTACTAATAGAATAAACAAATTTGGTAGCTTTGCGTTGAATCCTTTAAACATTCCCACAGTCAGACTTAAGAATTACATGAGGACCATACATGGAGACCATACATGCACCGCAATTTCCAAAAAAGGGCGAACAAAAGTTAAATACAGAGATCTAATTAACTTAGAACAAAACGAGCGAATGTAATGTGATCCTGATGTGATCTAAGATTAGATTTACTTTGTTTCCATCCTCTATCACTTGATTTTTCCATTTCAGATTTGCATTGAAAATAACTCCAAGATCTCTTTAGGTGTCTGACTTTAATAACTGTTATTGATAAAATAAGGAAAATCTTTGTTTTGATGACCATAATGCATGATCACACATTTTGATGTGTTGAAGAGAAGAAGCCGATCTTGAGTCCACTTGAAAACTAAATCTAAATCTGATTGTAGTTTCGCTGCGCTTATTTCTGAAACAGTTTGCCAGAACATTTTAGTATCATCAGCATACATTTTGACAACATTCTCTATTTCTTTTTGGTAGATCATTGATATATAAAACGAATAATACTGACCCTTATGGTACACCGCTATAATTCTGAACCCAATCCGACAAAATTTCACCTTGAGCAACTCGTTGTCTTATATTTTTCAAGAAATATTTCCATTTTAGTGTCAGACCATCAAAGCCATACGCTATCAATTTAGCTATTATTTGTCTGTGCGGAACAGTATCAAATGATTTCGCAAAATCTAGCCGAATCACATCAACAGGAATACTTTTGTCTAGACTCATTGAGATGAAATCTAGAGTTTCCAGAAGATTAGATGTACATGACTTTTTCTTGACAAATCCATGATGTTCTCTAGATATATTATTCTTATAAAGATAGTTTTCCATTTTGGTTCTTAATATGCTTTCCATAATTTAGTTAAAGATACACAACGAATTAAATTTTTTAGAATCAAATTTTTAACTTAAAGTCTAATAATCTTGATTTAAACTAAGATTATTAGAATTTAAAAATATTAATTATTTATCAAATAAACTACGATTATTTTGCTATTTATTTTAGAGAAAATGAAATAAAATTTTTAAATTAATTTAAAGTAAAATTTGATTTACTCAAAATAATAGTTGATTCGATGTTTCACAAATAAGACTTACTCAATGATTATAGTGATTATAGTGAAGCCATAACATTTTCATTCAAACAAATAGTATTCTTTTTGAGGCATTGTGAAATTTCATACAAAACTTCCAATACAAAGTTAAAAAAAATTTATAACTTTTGTTCTCAGAGACAAAACGTTGTTCTGTAAATGTAAAGTGAAACAAAAATTTTTGAAACAAACATTTAAAAAAAAAGTTATAATATTTTTTTTTGTATTGGAACTTTTGTATGAAATTTCACAATGCCTCTTTTTGAATTTATTCCTAAGACATGACTTTTGGAAAAACATCTAAATAATTTTAAAGTTTTAGTAACCTTTTTGTCGAAAAATTTTCACAAGAAAATTCTGAATTGTAGCATTTAAGAGAAATTTTTGTAGAAGTAATTTTATTCATATTTGAAAAAGGCAAACAAAAATAATTTTATTAATTAAAAAACTTAAAAGATTAATTAGAGAAAAATAAAAAATTTTTGGAATTTTTAATTTGAAAGCTAGATCTGAAGTACGCAACACTAAACGTTGACAAAATATTTCTTTTTTTTCTATTCAATCAAAAATTGAAAAACACCTTTATAAATCAACACTGCACTATAAGCCAATATTTTAATTAAAAATTTTTAAAACACATTTTCATGTCTTAATAAAAAAAAAATATATTTAACAAATC
>QEOQ01000670.1:445814-464765 GCA_010279815.1 Brachionus plicatilis | reverse complement strand
TATTTTGAATAAATTTTATCTCCCAAACATTTTTTCAATAAACTTAAATAGTTATATAACATTGCTTAATATTTACCAAGCAAGAAATCGACACATTATTTAACAGAGTGTTTGAGTTCATTTTAAATTTAAGCCAAAAGTGAAGTCGCCACCCAAGTCGCTCTACATGCACTGCATCCCGACCAATGCAATAGCCATCATGGCTTCGTCTGAGTCCATTTCTCTAAGCCTTGTTTTTTCTTTTGGCACAAGTGATTTAATGAATAAATTGGCTAATATTAGAAAGAAAAAAATAATTATGTTTATGACAAAAAAATCTTGAGTAAACGACACAGAATTAATTTGGGACAATTCATAATCGCATTAAGCCAAGCACTAGTTGTTGTCTAATGCAAGAAATAAAAGTGTCTCTTCTTCAGTCGGCTGTAACTTAAAACACCTTCTGAATAATCTCTTAAATTGATTCAATAAAAATAGCCTTTGTGTAAAATATTTCTCTAGGCTAAAAATTATAATTAACTCTTTATTTCTTCTCAATAATTATCATATTTATTAGTTCTCTATGGTATTTTCTTTGCGATTTAGAACGCCTGAAATCCGACCTAATCTATAAGCAATTAAATGGATTTCAAAGGAAAACCATATGGCCTGAACAAAATCCAAAACAATAAGGTAGAAATTATACAGGTCAGAGAAAATTCAAATATGGACACGCTGAAATAACTGAATTTTTTGCGCGCCAAAAACTTCTTCTATTCGAACTTTTAGCAATTTTGCGCACATAATTTTCTGCATTGGACGCAGAACAAAACAAATCCTCAGTTGGCATTCTTTTGAGAAAAAAAAACAAAAACTGAAAACTAACTGTCCAAAATCTGCTGACCTTTTTTGACACCTTTTGATACGTGATGAAAATAAATTTTAATAAACTATTTGATTGATTAATAAATAAATGTGATTATTAAAAAAAAATTATTTTTTTTTTCTATTTATATAAATAAATTAGAATTAACAATTAGCATAAAAATAGAGAGAAAAAATTTAAACTGGGTGACCTGAAGTATGTGTCCAAAAGGATTTATAATTTTTTTTTACATAATCCAGTTGTTTATATGGCCATATGCTTTAGTTATCTAATCTAATTGATAAAAAAATGTTGTGCTCATAAAGCTGACAATTGCTTGCCAATTGATTCCAGTTTGTACCAAATTTGTTTTAAAAATGGACGGTCTTAGAATTTGGCAACTTGGGATGATGGCTTAAATATGGACATAGATTAGACACGTATTAGATGGTCACAGATTTTCCTCAAGCCAAATAGGTAATCTTTTTTAAATTAAATTGTCTAAATGTCAAATGGATATTTTCAAAGTGAGTGTGCTTTCTTGTCGATTCTTAGATCTCAACATAAGCTATAAATAAAAAATAATATTTTGAAATTGGATAAATTTATTGAAAAGAGAAAAAAAATAAAGAAGATAAAAGTGATCATGTTTCTATCATTCGGTGTGATAAAAATTCCGAATTTTTCAAACATATGATATTGGGCTTTTAATTTTGTTTGAAATTAAAAAAGTACTTAGAAATAACGCATTAATCTAAATAATTTAATTAGTAATCTAGGTTAAAATAAATAAAACAACGTATTTTGCTTTTTTTAAATTTTAAATTTTATTGAAATTGTTATTAAATTTTGGAAATTTATTTTAAGAAAGGTCGAACAAATACGTGAGAAATTTAATGAGAGAAAAATAATGCTCCTTCCCAAAGCTACATAATTTATACAAAAATGTTAAAAGTTTAAAAGCATGATACAACTATGGCAATATCAATCAAAATTTAGGCTAAATTAAAAATTCTTATCAATATTAATCTTTTGTGTTTGTTTATCGAACCCTTAGTCTCGAATCATTTAATCTAGTTTGTTTATTAGATAAATAAAGAGCACTTTAAGATTAGAAATAAGATACGAGTTGTCCGACATTTTTCTTGGTAACATTTAACCAAAATAAACAACTTGACGCTGAATTTTTCAAATCTATAAAATCTATGACAATTGTCTTCAAGTACAGACAAATATTTGATCAAAAGACACTTGATTTTTTTTTTGTTTAGCCAAAAATAAATATTTTTAAATTAAATGTTTTAATTTTTTTATTCAAAAATTTCCAAATAGAAAAATGATGTTAATAATTCGAACTGATAAAATAATAATGTTATTAAGATTATATTAGAACATGATAAATTAAAGTAAATATGTATGCATTATGTAACTCTTGAGTTATATAACTTTTGATAACAAAATCCAGGATTCAATAGCCTTGGAAATATCCTATTCTAGTTAGTGAAAAAGCAAATATGGTCAAAATTAGTATTTTCATAGGAACTGGATAAGAAAAGGTGGCTTAAGAATAAATCTTTTATTTTTATAAAATACTTGGATAAATATAACAATCATTAAGATAACCTATTAATATTTCTTGGATTGTTAATTTAAAACATACGAAAAATAATTTTTATAATTAAATATAAAAAACGATACAATTGTTTGAATATTATTCTCTATGGATTTATATCAATTTGATAAAATATCTTTTTATAATTTTGATATAAATGAAAATTTTTGGCTTGGATCTATTTAAGATTTGATTTTGTGCATTTTTTAAATTAAATTAATAAATTATTTTTCTAAAAAATGACGTCCTGAAAATGGTAGGCTGGATTTTAATTTTAAAAATAAAAACACTTTCACATTTTTTAACTTAAAAAAAATTATATTCACAATTTTGTTGTTTAAATTTTTGATGAAAAAATCAAAATAAATTGAGGCCGTCAGATCATTTTTACAAAATCTGCAAAAATTTTAATAATAGATAAAAAAATAATATCAAAAATAAAAAACTTCAACATTGATCTCTTAATCACTAGGCTATTTATTTTTTATTTAGTATCTTAGCATCTTAATGCTCTAGGGCTTAACAAAATTTTTTTATTGAAAAAATTGTTAATAATCATTCTGGTAAAATGTGTCGGATAAAATTTATTTCAGATATTAAATTTTTAAATAAATATTTAAAAATTTTTATCGTAATCTAGTACTAAAAATTTAGACATAATTGCCCGAGGATTTTTAAAAGCTCTAATTCTCTCGAAAGCAAACAAAAAAATTTTTGTCACTTAAAAAATTAGTTAAAAAAATAACAAATCTTTCTATTTAAAATTTATTTGTTTTGATTAAAAACAATTTGATTTTGGAAAATGTAAAGCTAATGTAAATTTCGATCACAAGAAAACAGATGGGAATATTTTAAATTTGCCAAACTTTAATTGTTTAAAGAAATCAGGCGTTAAAGTGTTAAGAGGTGATTTTGTTGTTTATGAACAATCATAGTTTAAATGCTATCAGTCTATAAATAATTATATGCCTATTGGAAAAAAAAACAAATTGTTAAAAAAAAATTTTTAATATTTTTTGCTCGATTTAAATTTAAAAAGGTCAAAATTTATAACTTTTAGCTTAAATGCATTTTTGAAAAATGAAGCTGAATAATAATCATACAATTAATGATTTGAAAATTTTATATCTAAAGAAACAAAAGGAAAGAAGGGTATCATTAAATATAAAATACTAGGAAACTTTGATTTATTTTATCATAGACTTAAAAAAAACTTATAAATTTTCGACCAAAATTTTAAATAATAAAACTTTTATTTTATTTGATCATTGATCTAAGCTTACAATAAAATTAGCTTAAATTAATAGATTAATTTTTTTTAATTATTTGACTTATTAAACCCAAACCAGCAAAATAATTTATTTTTACTGCTGTCAAAGGCACTGAGAAATTTCATACAAAACTTCCAATACAGAAAAAAATTTTGTAACTTTTCTTCTAATGGTGAAAAACTTGTTCTGCAGAATAAACAATGAAAGAAAGTCTGAAAATTGAACGCTTTTTAAAAGTATTAAAAATAAAACGGAATTAACAGACTCCTTCATCGGGTGAATCAATAGTTTTTTCTCTGTGTTTCATCTGAATAGCAAGTTTTTCACCATTAGAACAAAAGTTAAAAAATTTTTTCTTTTTGTATTGTAAGCCTTGCAACACGATTTTTTATGAAATTTCACAATTACGCTGATAGACATGCTGAACAAAATTGCTTAATATGAATTATCTTTATCAGACTCCCATATGGTCTAGTGGTTAGGATTCCTGCCTTTCACGCAGGCGGCCCGGGTTCAATTCCCGGTGTGGGAAAATTTTTTATTCAAAAATATTTTTATGTTGGTCCTGATTCAAATGAAATCTCTTTTTAACTCTTTTAAAAAATTCAGAAACCTCGGTTCGGCTTCTGTTTGCTTGAAATAAATATGAAATTTGAATAAAAGGTTTTAATAGAATATTTTATTGAAAATAAGCCCTAAAATTCGACCAGTCAAAAACAAATATTTTTTGATAGTTTTTTAAAATTGGCATCAAATAAATAAAAAGTAAAAAAATTAATCGAATGCTTAAGAATAACAAAATAATTTGACAAAAATTTGATCACATTAGCGACAAAATCTGGTTTCCGATTGTGGGAATACCAAAGAAGCAGGAGCAATATGTGTTCTATTATGGACAAGAAGCACTTGAAAACAATCATCTGGGTCAATCTACGATCGCTACGATTCAGTCGTCGTTTAAAGCTAACGTAGTATATCGAATTTCGTCGCAAAACACTATTTCCATACCGACTCAGCTTTCGGCTAAAATGTTTTTTCATGAAAAAAATCGAAAAGATGCTTATGATTATTAGAAAAAACATGCTAAGAACATCCCTG
Source organism: Brachionus plicatilis (assembly GCA_010279815.1). NCBI lineage: Eukaryota > Metazoa > Rotifera > Eurotatoria > Ploima > Brachionidae > Brachionus > Brachionus plicatilis. Next base: position 459,940 of record QEOQ01000670.1, on the reverse strand, counting down.
ACAAAAAATTCGAATGTAGAATACACAATTCCCAATACACTGGATGAAAACTCCGTTTTGTCTACATAAATTACACTGTGGGTTCGATTATTAAAATTGATGTCGGCAATAGACTTTCTGTACAGGACTACATAAGGTATATGAAATACAAATACCACAAGAAACATAATGGCTGATATCCAGTAGGCATGTATTTTGAAAATTTTAAATTGTTTTTTAAATAAGGTTATTTGTTCGAAGGCGATCGCCAAATCAAGCAGGGCGCTAAAAAATAAAAAATTTGCCATTAATGGAAAATAGATGTAGCAGTGGAAAGTTGATGATATATAGTTATTTGTAAATGGTAACAATCGCTTTGCCATAAACATGCAACTACTTATGGACAAAAAATTGATCATAGCGCTGTTCAAGGTGTACACTTTTAAATAATGGTACAAGGTAGCTTTAAATTTTTTGTAATGCAGTATTTTGAGACTGTTTATATTTAGAAGAAAACCGGCAATAGTGGTCGGTGTAAATAAGTATATGTACAAAAAATCCAAAATCCAATAAGAACCGATTGATTCCAGAAAGTTGTTGAAGTCATTTTCCAGACTGTAGCTAATTAAAAGACGTTTCATTATTTTTTCAACCAATTTTTAATTTATTAAATAATTTATTCGCAGTCATGAATCTAAAAAAAATTTTTTTTTGAATTTTGATTGAAATTAAGGCTAAAAATTTTAAATCTAAAAAAATTGATTGAAAAAATTTGTTTTTTGATTAATAAGAATAAAAATAGATAAAAGTAATGTTGTAATAATTTTATACCTTAGCAATTTTATTTTTTTTAGAAAACTAAGAAAAGAATTGAATTAATAATTAAGCACTCTTAGGGGAAGATTAATTTTATTATAGAACTCAAATGTTGACTGTTTGCATCAATAATTTCTATTAAACAATAGGTCGAAATATTGAAAATTTTTGAAATAATTTTTTTGCTTCTTATAAATGTTGGCTGTCAGATCAAACTAAATTGCTTATCTAGATATCAGTTGCGCAAATGATTTCCTCGAATGTCAGAACAAGATCTATTGAATCGAGTGCTTGAATAATTCTTTGTATAATTAGATTTGTTAGAAAAATTTGGATAAATTAAAATAGCAAGCTCAAGGAATTGAAATAAAAAAATTTACTCGCTAGATGATATCATGAATCATTTGTCCCAAAAGACTAAATTAAATAAAAAATTTATTGATTGTTGAATATTTTTATTAAATAATTAAATATTGAATAAATTCTAATAATAATGATAAATTACTTGTACTAGGAATATAAATCTCATTAATTCACTACAAAAAAAGATATTTTGTTTTTGATTTTTTCCATGGAAATCTTCTAAATTATTAATTTCACTGTGTTTTATAAAAAAAAAAGGCAAACTAAAAATTTTCGGAAATAGTATTTGATTACTAAAATTCTTTGTATTGTTTACATTTATTATTTTTGTCTAGAATGAAATTGTTTTAAATTTAAATTCAGTAAGAGTATCAAAATTAATCGTAATTCAAAAATATATTCTAAAATATTTCTTAATAAAATTTTAAGTAATATTTTTGAATATATTCTTAAGATTTTATTTTATTAAATTAAGTTTTTTCGTTTATTTGAACAAGTTCTTATGAAACAGTTTGGAGAATCTTGAATTCCCATTCTAAAGATTAAATTTTTGTTTAAATCTTTTATTCAATTTTCAAGATATCTGAGATTGCGTTAATTGAAATTTTTACCGAAAGAGAGGGGAGTTTTTTTCTTAATAAAATCAAAGTACAAGCATTTAATTAATAGTCTATTTCCGATTGTCTTTTTTTTATTAAATAGTTTAACTATTCTTTTTAAATTAAATTGATCTAAAAATACAAAATACACTTATAGAAGTAAAATAAAAGTTTTAAGAATGATTCTTGAAAATCTTTAATTAAAGTTATTAAGTGAACACCGGGAACTCCATTTTCATTCATAAATAATAAAATAAATTAAAATCCTTTTTCATTCACTTAGAATAAGCTAAGATAATATTAATCTTTGGATGAATTTACTTGAATTATATTTTTACTTTTTAAACGCCCCAAATGAAGGCTTTGATTTAAGTCCTTTTTTTATTTTCGTTATTTTTTTTAAAAATAAAATAAAACCTTAATGAATCAAAAGAATTAGGGCAATTTTATATTCTGAAAATTCATTTTAGATATAAATATTGAAATTTTGAAAAGTTACTATTTTATTCACACTTTTATGACTACGGAAATAATAATTTGACATTATAAAACTTAAAATACAAAGCGTTACTTTAAATTAAAAATTTGATGACTTGTTTGTTTAAAGATCATTAAAAATGTTTTTTTTATTTTTTTTTTAATTAAATTTCAAAAGTTATTATTTCAGAAGAGAATTAGCAACTTGAAATTTATCAATTTTTGACGCTCATAATGATCAAACCAAGTTTAAAATATAATAAATTGTTATTTCTTGCAAAATTAATGTAGAGATACATTTTTGGATTTAACATACTGTCTTAAATAAAAATTTTAACTCTGCAAATATGTTCAATATATTTCCACTTAAAATTACATGATTTAAAAAAATTTTTTGATGGTGTAAACTCTGTAATTTGCATTGTGATAATGCGGAGTTAACCTTTTATTTTAAAATATTATATTAAATCCAAAAATGTATCTCCGCATTAATTTTATAAAGAAATAACAATTTATTTCATATTTTACACTTGGTTTGATCATTTTGAGTTTTTGAAATCGATAAGCTTCAAGTTGCCAGAAAATTATATTTTTAGAAGATTTGAAAAAACTATTCTAATATTTACAACGATATTCTTTAAAAAAAAAACTCATTAAATCATTGAATTTTTAATTAAAAACTCAAAAGTTTTTATTTTTAGTTTTTAGTTTCTAGTTTTTATTTTTAGGGCAATAGAAAAATTCGTTATAAAAAATGCAGTTTATTAGCTCAAAAACTAACTAATAAAACTATATAATCATATGATCAAATAATTGTTAATTGTTAAAAATAGGCAATAAAATAATAATTGTTTAATTCCCTTTTTTTGTATTAATTATTAAAAATGGTAAAAAGTTTTTATTCAAATAATTAATTTTTGGTTGCATCAGGAATGCCAATAATGCTGAATGCTTGTCATACCAAAAAAATAAATTTCATTTTAGCCGATTACAGGACTTAAAAACATATATGATTTAAGAAAAAAAAACAATAAATTAACGCAAATTCTGTTTATTAATAAAAAATCAACATAAGAATAACTTAAAATATGAATAAAATCTTAAGTTAATATAATGCTGTTTTGTTTTTGGATTTTAAGCAATTTACGTGAAAAATTTTTATTATTCATTTTTTTATTAAAAAAAGAATATCAATTAGTTAGAATGAATTCTGAATCACATAGATTAATTTTGAGAGAATTTATATTTTCATGCGATCCTAATGACAATTAGCTTCAATATCAATACAAAAATTTTCGAAAAAAAATTGCAAGAAAAAAAGGTAAAAAAATATGAACTTAGAAACTCTCAAACGTTCCAAGGATTCAAGACCATGCCTCTTGACTTGGAAATGTAATATTTGCACTACGTATATAGAAATTTAAATAGACTCTTTTTCACTTCTTCTTTTGGAAAAACTTTAAAAAAATTGTGCTAGCAATATTTAAATGTTAGGGAACTCAATCGCCATAACAGATAACCAGATAAAATCGCATTTTTAACAAACATACAAATAGCTTGTCCAGAGTTCGGGAGATTTATGAAAAATGAGCGTGGTGTCAAGCAGCACATCTCAAAGATGCACAAGTAGTAGTTTTTATTTTTTTTGAAATTAAGGTTTTAAAAAAAAATGGTACCAAATAAAAGCTTAAGACACAGCAAATTTACTGCTTTTTACAGATTGAAAAAATATAATGGTCACAAAAATTTTTAAACTGGTTACGAAAATAAAATATAAACAAACTCCTACTAATGGATGGTTATCTGCTTCGATGGATCCCGCTTTCGACTATTTAAACAAAAGGTAAAATTCCATTTGGAAAACAAATAAATATAAAAAACATCATCAATCTTGGTTAGATCTTTTCCTATTGTTAGTTTATTTTTGAAAGTTATTCCATCTTAAAAGTTGATAACTATTTATTAAAATTATTAAAAATGATTTAAAAATTCATAAAAAAGAAATAAAAAATTAGCAAGAGGCAGTCAAGACAATTTCTGATTGCAAAAAAATTCCAACAAGTAGCCAAAAATTTGACCAAAAATTCATTTCTTTTCAAATAAGACAAAAAAAAAACAAAAAAATTATTTGATTAAATCAGGCTTGATGATATTTCTTTAGAATGCTTTTAAAAGGAAACACAGAATCATCCGTTAACCCTATGAAGTAAAAAAAAAAAAGAATTATTAATAACTAAAAGAAATAAATAATTGTTTTATTTTTTTATTATTAGAAATTAACTTAAAGAAATTTGCCATTTCAAACATTTTGATGAATATTAATTTAAGAAAATTCATAAATATGGATTCTTTGTTTCCTTTTAAAAAATCAAAAGTTTTTTAATTATCATTATTTCTCAGATATTTTAGTTTTTTATGAGGAAAATTTATTTAATAAATTCATGAAATTATTTTATTAAGCAAATTTTCAAAAAATACGAACATTTTCAATATTTTAAATAAATTTTTCAATAAATTAATTTTTTATTAATTCATAGATTTAAATCATCCCAAAGAAAAAACAAATAAGTTAAAATAAATTTTAAAAATTTTAAAACTGAAGTTTTTTCAAAAATATTTTCCAGAGAGGCTCAATGGCTAATTAGCATTTTTAGTAATCTCTAAGTTGCCATGGAAATATTCTTTTATTTAATAATTAAGTTGACTTCAGATTTTGGTTGCTATCAAAGGTACAATTAAAAATTATTTTTTAAATCATGTCCTGGGATTTGAATATTCTTAGGCTTTTTTCCTATTAAAATATAAAAGAAAACAGCTAATAACTTTATCAATTTATAGATTTGAGCGGACTTTAACTGGGTCAAAATGCCTTTCAGTAATATTGCAAAATCAGACCGGACCGGCAAAAAGGTAATTATTTTTAATTATTTAAAAAAAAAAATTCATCGAAAAATAATCCATCATATTCAGAAGATAATCGAAAATAAAAAAAACACTCCAAAGGTTTGTGTTCTAGCATGTTTTTAAGTATAGGATTTATGTTTAGAAAAGAATTTATAAAAAATTTTTTTGATATTTTTTATTAAAAAAATCCCCATTATATTGTAGAATCCATCGCCGATATCGGCTCGTAGATCATCAGTAAGTTAAATCCCTTTTTCTATCTCAATTACCAACTTTCTTGGAACGTGGTATAAATATCTTGAATTTTTGTTGTTTGTAAAAACTTTTACCTAAATATGGAAAATAAAATCTTATAAAAAGTTGTCAATTTTAGTTGTTATCTAAAAAAGTTGACTTTTTTAGAGCATTGCCGGTGGGCCAAGACTGAAACCTGGATCAGTCGTGCCACGAAACATTGCATCTGTTCGAGTAAGATTATTGTCTAAGCTTATAATTAAAAATTTTGATTTGTATAATTTTAAGGATGACGGTGAACAAGATGATGATGATGCCAATGCATGGGATGTAATATAGAAATTTAAATTTAAATTTTTAAAAAATTTTATAAATTTAATAGAATAGAGCGTTGCTCAAGCCAGATGATCAGTTGAACCTTACCGAAGCGGTAATTTTTGATTCTAATAGATAAGTTTATTTTCTAAATTTTTAATCTAAAGGAGCTTAAAGAAGAGATAACCAGAATTTTGAAAGCAAATAACCCCAATGCCCCTCAAAATATTGTTCGGTTCAATTACAAAGAAAAAATGTACAAGCTAATTCCGCATGTGGAACAGTTGGCTATTCATTTTCAGATGGATGGAAATTTAATACCTGTTGATTCTGAAGAGGCCAAACGACAACTGATGATGAAAAAAGACGATGAGAATTCACCTGAAAGTGAATCAGAGGTGGTAAATGCGGAAACTGAAGTAAAGCCTACCGAGGAAGAGGATGAAGATGGCAATAAACGCGTAGCTGGACAAAAGGAGAAAAAGCCAGCTAATCAGTTTAATTTTAGTGATAGAGCGTCACAGACCTACAATAATCCATCACGTGACCGTGGTGAAATGACCGAGCCACCGCCAAGATTAAACTTTTCATCCAATGCTACTCAATGGGAAATTTTCGATGCTTATCTCGAGGACTACGAGCAGCAGGTAAGACTAATTTTAATTTTTGCATTTATCTGAACAAATTTGGTCCAAGCAAAAATCTAAAGAAAAAAAACCAAGCTCCAAGACATTAGAAAAGCAAAAGGTAAAAAAAACAAATCAAGCTGATCAGGGCGATGATATGCTTAAAGTTGCCAAGTCGGCTAAAATTCTTGAGAGAATGGTCAATCAGAATACTTTTGATGAAATAGCTTTGGACTTCAAATACTATGAAGATGATGCTGATGATTTCAGAGATCAAGAGGGTACACTCTTACCATTGTGGAAATTTGCATGTGATAAAGCCAAAAAATTAAGTGTCACCAGTCTTACATGGAACAAAAAATACACTGATTTATTCGCGGTCGCTTACGGATCATGTAAAAATCTGAATTTTATTTTAATTAAAAATAAAATTTTTTAAATTTTTTAATTTTAGATGATTTCTTAAAGCAGTCTAAAGGCTTGATTTTATTATATTCGCTCAAAAATCCTTCATATCCGGAATTTATTTATTATACTGAGAGTGGTGTTATGAGTTTGGATTTTCATTCGGATTATCCGCATTTAATAGCAGCAGGATTCTATGATGGTTCGGTGGCTGTATACAACACAGCTGAATCAACTCAAGTTCCTAAGTATACAAGCAGTGCTAGAAATGGAAAGCATACAGATCCAGTTTGGCAAGTTAAATGGCAAAAAGATGATTTAGACGGAAATATGAATTTTTTTTCAGTATCATCAGATGGTCGAGTGGTTTGCTGGACTTTGGCAAAAGTAGATTTTAAAAGATTATTTTATTTGTTTTGAAAGAATTTAAATATTAAGAGTGAATTGTTGTTCACTGATGTTGTGACTTTAAGTCTAGAGAACTCTTTGGAAAGTCCAGATGGTGGTATTGTGGCTGCTTTGGGTTGCGGCACATGTTTCGATTTTAACAAGCAACAAGATCAAATATTTTTGGTTTGTACCGAAGAGGGAAAAGTTCACAAGTGTTCCAAGTCCTACACAAATCAATTTTTGGACACATTTGATGCACACCATATGGCTGTTTATTCCGTAGTATGGAACTCATTTCATCCAAAAATTTACTTGACTTGTTCGGCTGATTGGACTGTCAAAATTTGGGACCACACTTGCAAGTAAGAGTCTTAAATAAGTTAATTATTTTTTTATCTAATTATTTTAAATTAAGAGATCCGTTGTTCACTTATGACTTGGGCAGTGCTGTTGGTGATGCTGCTTGGGCACCGTATTCCTCAACAGTCTTTGCTGCCGTCACTGCAGACGGCAAGGTTTTTGTTTTCGATCTAAATATTAACAAATATGAGCCGATTTGTGAACAGATAGTGGTGCAAAAAAAGAAAACTAAATTGACTCATATCGCCTTTAATTCCAAATATCCCATAATTATAGTCGGTGATGACAGGTTAACATTATATTATAGGAAAAATTTAAATTTAAGAATTATTTTTTACTTTTTTTGCAGGGGAAACATCACTAGTTTGAAGCTTTCGCCAAATTTAAGAAAGAAGCCAAAGGAGAAAAAAGGTCAAGAAGCTCCTAAAGGACCCGAATATGAAATTCCAAAATTAGATAAAATATTGTCATTGGTAAGAGATCCGGAAGCCGCCTCAAAACAATAATCTATTTAGCCAAAACCTGATTTGTATACAAATTTTCATTTTTTTCATATTAAGTAAAGCTTAATAGAGAAGATTTAAAAAATAAATAAAATAAATTTAAATTTTTTGATTCTTTTGTTTTTATTTTGATTTAACAGTCAGACTTTTTAATCAGACATATCTCAAGAAACCGTGCAATGTCTACTTTTTCCAATTAAAGAACTTTTAAGGTCTTTAGACTCTAGGAATATAAATAATCTGGATTTAAATCAACTATTTAAAATTTAAAAAATAAATTTTTACTTATCTCTTAGCCTAATAAATAATGATCACCATTTATTTTATTTTTTTTAAATAGTCGAAACAAAAGAGTAAATACAAAAATTTTATTTCAGACTAGAATTTATTAAAATGTCTAATTTTGATTTATTCTCAATGAGTTATTTTTTTTCAATTAATCAAGCATTTGGCTCTAAGGAAATAATTTTTAGTTTTGTGACGAAATTTCGTCCATGTAAATTAACAATTTGTTTTTATTAAGCAATAAATTTATTAATATCAATCAATAAAAGTTTATTCATACTATTTAAATTAAACCAAAATTTGGATTTGTAATTTCAAATCATTGATTATTGAATGTTTAATTAGTTAACAAAAAAAAACAATTTTTAGCCTTGGAGTCAATCCGCAAAACAAATGCTTTTAATGAATCTATCTGTAAAGATTTTTAAAATTGTCTTTGTATTCAAAGCAGATTTTGATATTGTTTGGCCTTTGGTAAGCTCTTAACAATGTCCCATAAGCGAACAGGAAGAAAATATTTTAAATATATTTTAAATTAAATTCCTATTGTTTATTGTAGATTAAGTTCTTAGGTTCAGATCAATACTCACTAATTACAACACTTGAAACAAAAGTCGGATTCGTTAGTTGGTTACCTGTGGGAACATTTATTGAGATAGCATCATGTTTAATTTACATTGCTAATTAGGTCTACACGGAAAAATTTAAACTACTTCCTGATTTTAGCACTCGATGCCTTGAAATACAATTTTTAATTAAATTAATCTTTCGAATCGATATGGAATTTTCATTAAGGAAAAATTTCAGACCCAGTTAGAAAAATTTAATTTTGGAATGTTTGTTAAACGATTTAGCCACAAATAAAAACAAAGATTAAATTAATTATTTGCAATTGAAAGTCATTAATGTTATTTGGTACAGTTTCAAGAGGCCTATTCGATTTATCCATTCGATCAAATTCAAAAACTTTATGTCTAAATCTCATTGAAAAACAAATCTTATTGAAACAGATAACCCGATTAATCATCAGATGGTCTAGATTAGTTTTTTCTTATTTTTATTCAATGTGTTGAGTTGTTTTTTAAATTGTTTTAGAATGTATCGCAGACGTACATCTTTTTTTTTAAGCCAACACTTCAACTTATCTCAGACTTAATTACTCCTTGCATAACTGGTCAAGTCATTCAACTAAGTAGATTATTAAATTAAATAAAAAAATATTCTCAGATTTTTTTAAAATAAATTTAGCAATATTTTTAATTTTTTAAATTTGAAAATCTGTATATTATTTGGCATTTTCGACTATTGACAAGAGAAATTTTTTGGGGGTACCTCTAGGGTTCTCCTGTACAGAGAATCCTGGAGGCTTATTTTTGGTATTCATGCCTTCCTCTTGGTCTCCATGTTTTGTTTATTGGATTTAATTTTAAGATTTAATAAAGATTTAAAAATAAATTTTCAGTTTATACAAAAATTTTATAAAATGAAGAAAATTCTAAAAAAAGTTAAAATTATAAAAAAGAAAAATGAAGAAAAAGAAAAAATTAAAGAGAATTATTCATTTATTTTTCATTAATTTTAATTTAATTATTCATTAATTTTTTCGCAATTTTTTTTTTAATTTAAATTTCTTAAAATCATTTAAAATTTTACATAAGATTTAATTTTAAGATTTGATAGAGTGTTAAAAAAAATTTCAGTTAATGAAACAAAGAAAAGAGAAATGGTGTTATTTATCCTAAAAATATTTAAAATTTAGACAAAATGTAGAAAATTTTACATTTTTACATTTTCATATTTTTTTTGCAATTTTTTATAAAATTTTTATTTTAATTTTGGTTGCTAAATAATTTGGAAGAGTTTTTATTTTTATTTTCTGAAATATTGCACAAAAAATGTAAAATTATTTTCATTTTGCCAAAATTTAAAATTTAAAAAAACAAAAAATTTTTTCATTTTTTAAAAAAGCGGATTTAAAAAATTTTTAATTCAAAAAAATTTAATTTTTAGCATAATTTTTCAATTAAAAATTTGAATCTCTTTTAATTATTTGGCATTTTCGACTATTGATAAGACTATTTTTAAAAGAGCACAATTTTCTCAGTATTCTTAAACTAAGTCATCATCTAAACTAGTCTAGGACTAGTCCTATCTAAACCATTCTTTAATAATTCAAGACATTTACTAGGTCAGACTTTCGAATAAAAATTTTCTTCAAATAATAGTTTAACATAGCGAAAATCAAATATTTTTCAATAATCAAAAAGTAGTATTAAAAAAGTGTTTTTAGAAGAAATTAAAAAATAAAAAAACTTCTAATCTTCTTGAGAAAATAAATTATTTTCGATGCCGATTTTCTCCAAAAAGCAGTTAAAATAGCTTTTAATTGATATAAGAGCATTAGCTGTTTTATTTAAAGGATAAATTGAGAATAAATGAATTTAATAAAATGAGATTTTCAATCTTTTTAATATCAATTTATTAGGCTGGTTAAAAAAAAAGTCAATTTAGAGAATTTTGATACTTGGCAATAAGCTTGATTTAGATTTGTTCAAATCATGGCTGAATGATGACCATTTGAATTAGTATTTAGTTACATGGTCGTAAAAGTTGATCTAAGTGGAAAGAAAAAAAGAACTGCATTTAAATGTCAGTGCAGATCAATAACTCAAATGAAATAAAATCATTTACGCCTTTTGATTTAGGCTGTAAATCGGTTGCCAAACCGACAGTATATATAGAGCACGATCTTTGAGAAAACAAGCGCTGACCACTTGGTGAGATCTTTGATAATAGTTGGCATTTAGAATGATTAATCTTTTTTGTTTGAAATTATTAGATCTAAAATTGTGTGCGCAGTCAGGTCTGTAATCGAATAATTTTCGATGCATTGGCCAGAGCGATGCATTGACTCAGAAATGGATTAGCTAGAAAAAAGAAAGACAATAGACTAGGACGGATTTTCATTTGGACAGAGAAAGAGAGGATATTTTGCAAATTAATCAAGGTTTGATGATCAATTGCCGGAAAGTAGTCTAAGCTGAACAAATGACTTTTCATCGACAATTAATGGAAAAAATGTTTTTTAAATATTTTCCTTGGCGGAATATTTCAGAAGCCTGTAAGTTTGTATTCTCAGCTCGATGATTAATATCATATTAATACATGTCAAAACTATTAGTTGAGAAATTCAAAAAATGTAATGCCATCCAACAACAAAATAAGGCTCTAATAAATTACAAATTTCTAATATAGATTTAAAGATGCGCTTTCTTTTATACAAATTTTATTGAATCGTAAAAATAAAAAAACAATTTCTAATCATTAATTATAAACAATAATTTATCATTTCCTTCAGAGCACTTGAGCTAGATGCAAACTGTAGTGGAACTTCGATAAATAGCGAGAATAAACGCTATTCAGTTGCTGAGAACCGAAACAATAATCATTTTTGTTTACAGCAATGTGTAATTAAAGCTTTTGGAGTAGTCATATTTCACAGCCTGGTAATTATACGAAATTTGGGCCAGCGACCATTGTATACTTTTTTTTTATTTTTTTTTTATTAAGTGAATTATTTTTTTGACAAATTTCACATTATTCAGTTAAGCAACTTTTTTCATGCTCCTATTACCAATTTACGGTCTTTTTTCTTTTATTGTATTTTGGATAAAAGCAGAAATTTGATATTGTTTCATGCTGAGACAACATTAACTTTATGGCTATCGTTTTTTTATTCTCAGGTCAAAAATAAAAAACGCACTCGGTCGAAAAATTCAGAATTTATCGCTACCCGCAGTTCTTGTCTAAAAATTTTTCTTTTAAAATTTTTTTCGATGCTTTGGCGATGAAAAAACAAATTGGGAAAAAAAGGCAAAATTTTTTTTCCTGTCAAAAAAATAAAACTAGCATTCGCACAGATGATACTATTTCCACGCAAATAATTTTTTTTGTTTTATTTTTTTTCTTGTCAAAAGCTGATACAAGAGTTGGAAATATAATTTTTGGTTTTCAAATTATTATTTTTTTATTGATTATTACTATGAAAATTTTGCTTCATTATTAATTATTTAGGGTGAATTAACTTTATTCAATTAAATTTTGTTCAACAATGTATGAGAAAAAAATTATATAAGACTTTTTTTTTATTTTGTATCCGCATTAGTGGCGTTTTGATGTAATAAATTATTCAATATTTAATTTCAAAAATAGGCTTTCTTTTTTTTTCTAAAAAAAAATTTTTTTTAATATTTATTAGTCTTTCTTAAGAGGAATAGAATGAAAAGTTGCGGCTAAGTAACCTGAAAAATCTTTTCCTAAAAAAATGAATGTTTCGCAGAATTTTTAAAAATGTCTGACCATTTATTTTGACTGCTTGTTCCACTCGTTTGCAAAATATGACCAGCTGTGAGCATAGCTGTGACTTATAATTCAATACTGTTCCGACATTTGAGTGATGGGGCAATGTCATTTAATCAAGTTTTTTGAAATTTAAGATTTTTCAATTTAATCGCCACTTATTCTTCTTTCGTTAAGCATTTTCATCAAATTATGTACAGAAGAAGGCTAAAGCTATTCGGAAAAACCCTGGGGAAACCCAAAATTATTTAATTAATAAAAAAAAAAAAAAATGTACAGAAGACTTTATTTTTCATTTTATTTTCCGATGAAAGAGGGACGTTAAGCCCTTCATGCAGTAAAACTGGTAACATAGTTTTCTAAAAGTCCCAAATTAAAGTCCAAGTCGAAACTTCAATTTTTTTTAAGACTTTCACTTAAATATCATTTTAAGTCAAAATTAATATTTAACTTTTACCGTTCCAGGTCCGGATTTAAAAAAAAATTAAAAAAAATTTAAGTCTTTGACTTGAGACGGCTTAGTGTTAAATTTTTTTTTTATTTTTTTTAAATCCGGACCTGGAACGGCAAAAAATTGGTGTGGCCGTGATCATCTTTGCATGGAACTGTAAAAGTCAAATATTAATTTTGACTTAAAAATGACTTGAAAATGATTAAGTAAAAGTCTTAAAAAAAATTGAAGTTTCGACTTGGACTTTAATTTGGAACTTTTAAACAACTCTTACTGACAGATATTATTATAGATACATAAACTGTCTTTTTTATGTTTTATTTTAATTTACTATTTATTCATTTTCATATTTTTTGTGATTTTTTTCATCACCCAAGAGGTGTTTTTTGAAATAAATAAATAAATTATTAAGAAGTAAATTAACAAAAATTAATTTTAGAAGAATAAGTAACAGTTCAAACATAAACTCTTATTTCAATTTTATATTTTTCAATCTGAAGGATTTAATTTTTTCAAATAAAAAATTATTTAATCTACAGTACAAATTAAAACTAACTTGTACGCATTTTGTTCCTCAACTCTTCTTCAACTATTCCAGTGGGGAAAGGAAAAGTCGAGGAAAAGAAATGTTCAAGTTAGTTTCAAATTGTACTGTATAATAAATTCAGCTTTTTTCTTTTATTCAACAATTTTAATTTTTCATTAATGACAATAATGATAATAACACAACTTTTTGTACTTTGGTGTCTATTTTAATAATTTTTTTTTTGTACTCCATATAAAGCTGAAAATCTTAATAGTTTAGTTTCAAAATACGAAAATTTTTTTATTAAAAAAAATTTTTTTCATGAAACTAAAATAGTTAATTAATTTAAATTTTTTAATTTATAAAATAATTTAAGTGGAAAACAATCAAGGATGTTCCGAACAGCTTGTGCCTTCTATTTATTATTCATTTATTTTATCAGTGCCGAGCTAAAGCTCCTTCAGATTAAAAAAAAAATAAAAGTAAAATAAGTTAAAATATAATATAAAAGACAATTAAAATTTGTTTTCCTTT
>QEOQ01000670.1:425034-445484 GCA_010279815.1 Brachionus plicatilis | reverse complement strand
AAAATTTTAAGTTAAGTTGTTAATCTATTTAAATAAATCAATTTATGAAGTAGAGTTGAATTAATGGGAATTATTTCTTTATTAGAAAAATTTGGAACACAAAAGAGTGTAAAATAAAATGACATATTCAAAAAGGAAGCGGAACAACAAAATATTGATTTAAAGCATCCGATTTACATCTTTAGGGCAAGTAATTAATACTTTAACAAGCTGATACTCGATATATTACGCAATATTAGACAACTGCTCAAAATTCAAAATTTTAATAAAATTAAATTCAAGTTTGGGCAACAAAATGTAACCGGATAAGGCCAATTTTAGTTTTTGAAAAGAGCAAAAAAAATAGTGGGGCCGGGATTTTTAATTTTGGAGAAAAAATCAAATCTAATTAAGTTAAGATTTTCAAGTGACTCGCAAGTCTAATAGTGTGACAACTAGGACTATTAAAAAGATTAGTCTTATTTTCATTGCGCTAGTCCGAGATTAAGGCTTTCTGAACACAACAACAACAACAAGAACAAAAAAGACTAAGATTTGCCTTATTTGCGTTCTATTGAAAGTCGAGATGAGATGGCTCGAAATTTGAACCTCTTGCCAAAATTGAGAAGATTATTACGCACAATGTTCGGACATAGGCCAAACTTTTTCTAATATTGAATTCTAAATATGTTAAGCTTATCAAACAAAATTAACATTTAGATTTGGCCCGAGGTGCATTTTCTACTGTTGCATAATTAAAGCCTATTTAAGAGCTTTTAAGTGATTAGCTTAAGTAGTTTGTATGCCGAACTTCTTAGACTCTGGCCTCGCCGGCTACCGGTTTTTTAAGTTTGTTTAAGTGTCGCTTGGAGAGTTGTGAATGCAGCAATAAAAAATAGACGGTTTATTAATGAGCAAATTCAGTTGGGGCTCCATTGAGAAGACTGTTATCATGGGTGGACTCTTAAATGGCTATTAAATAGATATATGGGGCAATAAAATTTGAATGTAGACTTGAAGCAGCGGCTTTTTGTTCAACAGAGTCGTAAAATTAGTATTCAAGGTCTCGAGCGGGCATTACATTGAGCGAAAGTGTTTAAATAGAGATAATAAATATTTTTTTTTTGTTTCATTTGAGAATATTTATTTTAATTGATTCTATTGAACCATGCGATCTGACTTTAGATTTGGTTAGGACGGTCGAGCATTTTGAGGCTAGTATTTCGAACATGTTCCATTGAAGTGAGACTAATTGATTTTTTTTGTATATTATCTTCCAATTTGGTCCAATATTAACCAGGTACAATGACAAAAATATGTCGAGCTCTTCTATTTACATTTTTTAGCTATTTTGTTATTCACACTCGTTTGGACATTGAATATTTAAACTTTTGGCCACTAATAGTCAACAAAAATGCAATTTTTCAAACATTAAAAATCAATTTAGTAAAAAAAATTTGCATTTTAAATAAATTTGTTCTTATCATCTTTTAAATATTAGACTTTGTCATATCTTGTTTTTTTTTTTTCATTTAATGTCAAATTAATAGTTAAAATTTTTGTCAAAAAGTGGAGATCTTATCGTGGACTGGTTTCTTAGACGAGCTCTTGGAATCGAGAATAGACACGAGGTGAACGTGATTTTCAGTAAAGTTGTAGTATTTTTTTTTCAGTTTATTTGTTCTATTAAAGTATTATTTTTTTTTAAAATTTTTTATCTAAATAAAATAATTGGAGTGAGAAGGTTAAGACATTTATGTTACAAACTTTGGTGGCTTTTTAAAGTCTTGAATTTGGACTTTAGGGATTAAGCCAAAAAATAAATAAAATAAATTAATTTTGTTAAAAGTTTATTTAATGGAATCCGAAGTTATAAAAATAAAATAGTGATTTATATAGTAATTAGTTGTCAGCGTGTGCTGCCTGCAGTTAAGACTAAACTATACTTGAACGAGGACTAAAGAGAAAGAGTGAAAGATGTCAAAACTCAGGTTCTAACAGTTTGGTCTTTGAATAATCAAACTATTAAAAAAAAAAATGAATTTTTAAAACCAAAGAATAAAAAAGAATAGAGAATTTAGAACCATAGATTTGTTCAGAATTTTGTCTAGTTTTGTTTAATAAAAAAAAAGTGGTTTATTAAGTATTAATAAGGACTACATACGAGTAAACTGAAAAAAAGTATTCTTTTTGGCTTTTTTTCAGTAATAAAAATTGGCACACCCTTTTTTTCAAACAAAACTATATGCCAGTGTGTAGAAAATTTTATGCTCTTTCAGTATATATATTTTTTTAAAAAAGATTTTAATTTTATCTTTGAGTAATTGAGTCTGAAAGACCTACAACTTTTTAAAGGGTTAGTTCCTTTTAGATACCTGGATGTAATTTTTTTTTTTAGTTCCCCAAAAATAAAATGAATGTTAGGGTTTCAAAGGACGTAGTTAACGAATTTAAAGTCAAAAATTAGAAATTCAGATGGCACTTAAGTTTTGAATTTCTGGAACCTTAGCCACATATAAGGAATTGGTTAATTTCTTGTTAACATTACACTTCTTGCGCCCTATTTATTATATTTATACAGAATTCTGTTTTACAATAAAATATAGTTGTTTAATTTATAATTTTTATTATAAGTCACGATCGAAGTCTTCTTATAAACACTTGTATATCAATTTTACCACGCATTCCTCCTCAAACTTCTACTCAAAAAACATATAAAAATATCTTCAAGCCACCAATTAAAACAATTAATAAAGTATAAATAATAACTAGAGCACAGGAAGTGTACTATAAGCTCAGCTACAAAATAACCAGTTCTTTATGCCACTAACAGAAACTTTGTTCTCTATGTCATATTTAACCATATTAAAGATATCTTCTTAAAAAAGCTCATGTGTCTCTTTTTTTTCTTGAATTAAAATTTAATTAAAATTAATCTATCTACTGACTATGGAATTAATAAAAACAAAAAAAAAATAAATTTAGTCCATTACCAAATGTACGCAGAGGGCTGATGCCTTTACGAACAGGGTTGTCAATCAGTGGAGTGTCCTGCCCTCTGCGGTCACAAATTCCGATTCAGTCAATCAATTCAAGAATCGCTACAATGCTTTCATGACCGGCCACTATGCTTTCCTAGTAGACCGTCTCCACAAGCTTGCTTGCCGTAGCTTTTTATTATTACTATTATTATTATTTAACCAAAAATTTATTAATTTACAAAAATTAAAAATTTCTCATTAGTATGTCTCTTTTCTGATATTTTCTTTCCTACTCATTGTCTTACAACAGTTAACTTGTTTCTTTGTGAATTATTTTATCTATCATGCTTGTATGCGTGTAACATTGAAATCTCTAAAATCTAAGAGATAATGAAATATTAGAATTTTTTTTGATGATCGAATTGTCTAGGCCTTTCTTGACTGTACTTGCTATTTTTTTTTATTTTTTTAACCTTTGGGCTTTCGCCCCTTCAGGCTTGTGATTATTAATTTAAAAAAATAAAATTTCACAAATAAATTAAATAAAGATAAGTTTGATTTTTTAATTTTGAAAAAAATTAAATAACAATTCAGTAGTGTTTAATTTTTTTTTTTATTAAAATAATAGTTTGGGGAAAACCCCAGGCAGTTTGGAATGGTCGTTAACCTCCCTTTCAGTCCCCGTGATAAATAGATTTTGATAAAATGAAAAAAAAAAATTTTTTGAAAAACAGAATCTAGTAAATGTTCGACAAAATTGTTTTAACTTTTTCTTTTTTGACTTAAAATCTGTTTCATGTCACATGACAGATTTGTGTTGAGTACAAGCATAATAAGTCTAAACAAAAATAAAATTATTCAAAAAAATAAAATGAACTTGATTTCGAAAGAAAGAAAAAAATGTAAAAAACTAGTGTCAAAAAAATGAATTAAAATAAAATTTTAAATTGGCTCTAGAAAAATTGCTGATACCAATAATTTATTTTTGAGTAGCATCCAATTTGTCTTTGGTCCAGAAGTCAAGTGCTAAGGCAAATATCAGATAAGAGAAGAAGATCAAAGCGCTTGAATGCATGTTATTTCATAACAAAAACTCAGTTGAGCATGTTTGTCGAGAGTGATGTTTCAAAAAGAGCGGAAGATAATAAAAAAAATTTATTATCTAATCATAGGGCAATAGTTGATGTTTTTATTGGTAAATCAATATTTAAGATCGATTAAATAAAAGCGATAAAACTCACTTAACCATGAATAAATATTTACCAAAGCTATTCTTTAATTACAAAACTAATTATACATAGAATAAATTAAGCGTGGTAAAGAATCAAACTAGGCCGACAATGAAATAAAATAGACAAAAAAAAAAAAGGAAAAACTTAACACAAAACACCTCGATTTGTTGCTTAGTTTTTTAAGGGATTAGATGCATTACAAAGACCAGTGCAAATATTTAGGCGATGGCGCGCATTTCAATCGTATTAAATATGAGCTACTATTAACAGAAATAAAAGGCGACATGATGAGCATCAATAAAATAAGCCTAATTAATTTTTACAAACGATTATAAGCGAACTTTGCTCATCGGTGTTTTTGTTCACGAGTTATGTAAATATAAAAAGTGATTTTTTCTTTCTCAAGTGAATTCAGACATGTTTTTTTATTATTTGTGCAAAAGTGAATTTGACATGATCGTAGGAGTGATAAGGTTATGGAAAAGAAATAGATGTTATCTGAGTAATGCAGTGCTAGTATTTGTCAAACAGTGATGAGAAAATGTTGTTTGTTCTTGTGACTAAGTTGATTACTCTAAAGCTAAGGATTTTTATTTTCAACTGAGTGACTTTGAGTGCAGTTTCCATTCAATTGAAAGCCTAACAACTTGTGTATAACAGTCGACTCTTCTATTTCAAATGATTACGTAACTGAAATCATTCACTCAAAGGTTAACGACATTTTTTTAGTCCAATAAATGTTAACTGGATATTTCGTAATTTTTTAATTGAATTTTTATTTAAAGTTCATGGAAATAAAAATTTATTTTCACTACAATAATTTTTATTTTAATATCAAATATTTTCTAGATAATTTAAATAAAAGATCTTTTATTTTTTTTACAATTTTAGAGAAACTGCAACAAGTCAAGATTGTTCAAAATAGAGGTTTCACAAACTTGGTTCGTTTAAATGTTGTTAATTATTTTAGATTAGAAAATATTGTTATGGTCATTTGATTGTTACCACTACTCTTTTGAGCTTCTTTTTGACTTTTTTTTTATTTATTTAAATAAATAATTTGGATGTGAAATACAGGGCAGTTCCGAGCGGCTATAGCCCTCTTTCAGCCCCCTGATAGGAAAATTTAGCGAATTTAAATAGATACAAAAAAAATACAATTTAGTAATTTCACATCATATTTTGAAGTTGTTTAAAATAAAGTATTTATAAGAGTTTGAAATATGGCGTGTTTCGGTGTCTCTTGGTTTGCAGTAAAATCAATTTTTTCATATTGGCAATTAATTCGTGATCACATCTTGATTTTAAAAATTTAATAAACAGGACATTTGCTCTTTCATTGACTTGTTGATTATACTCGTTTTAAGTGGGAAAAATTTTATTATCCTGAGTATTTTGTTCTGGAAGATCTGAAGGTCTTTTTTGATTCTTTGGGCGCCACACTGCGGAAAGATAAAACAATAATCAAAAACAGACCTTATTAAGGATTTTTAAAGAGTCTTGTTTAAAGCAATTGACTTCCTCCATTTAAATATTTTAATTTTTTTTTATTTTTTTATTTTTGATTTCTTTGTTACTAGCTAAAAATATTTTTTTTATAAATTAAAATTAGAGAGCTTGCACAAAAAAATAAAATATAATATAAAAAATGCCGAAGCTTAAGTTCTGACGGACCAAATCATGTCCTGTAATTTATCCTGTGTACCACCGTTATACTAATTCTGCAAAACTCTGCAATAAATCTGAAAAATTCAGACAATTATGAATTTGGGATATTAAATATCCAACTCAACTTTAAGTGATGGTACAGAGGATGTGTCAGTTACTAAAATTTACAGAACATCCTTTTATCTTTCGGAACTTAAGCTTTGGCATTTTTAATATTTTTTTTGTTTCAAAATCCAAAGTTGTAGTTTTAGTCTTTTATTTTAATTTTTCACAAAAGAAAATACTTATGATCAATTTGTACTGTACTTTTTAAGGCCAGTATAGATAAACTATTATTTATTTTTTAATATTTTATTTATTTGTTTATCTGTGCCAAGTTAAAGCTACTTCTGAAGCCTCACATGCAATTTATTTTACATTATTTTTCTCATTTTTTTATGTTATTATTAATTTTTAGAACCTGAGAAACTAAACTACAAAGACAGTTTTATTTCATATTCTAAAAAAAAATTCATGATAGGATCTAAAGGTGATTTTTTTGATGTAATTAAATAGCTCAGTAGCATATTGATGACCATTCGAGTGGCTTAAGCAGAATATGATTAATAAGCTTGTCGATTTTCGAGTGCTGCATCGATCTAAAGAAAGCGATGTTTTGAAGAGTGCTCGACTAATGATAAGGTTAGCGTAGTAAGGTCGCTTGAGCTCAAGGTATTTTTTGATTAATTTAAAAAGTAATTAATTTTTATTAAAAAAAAAGTAGCAAAAAAAATCAATTAATCGGACATAGTTTGAATTCTTTCACTTTTGTTTCCTTGTTTTGTCAAACGAAAAACTATTTTCGATCCGCTTTTTAATCTTGTATTTTTTTTTATTAGATTAATTTTTAAATATTTTGTTGTTGTACATTACTTTTGAGAAATCGCGGCATGAGATTTGTTTAAAAATAAGCTCTCAGCCAGAAGTCGACTCATATAGTTACTTAGATATAAATCTTAATTCATCTGCTCCCGCTCAAAACTAGACCTGGTCTAATTTTTGTTTTGAAATCTCGCGGATTGTTGTCGGTACTGGGGTCGTGCCATTAATCAATCATCGCCAAGAATTTAAGCTATGCAATTTAGAACAAAAGGTAAAGAGAGAGAGAGAGAGAAAATATCTGCAACTTATTACTTTGGGGAGATGATTATTTAGACAATAAAATTAAGAATAATCATTTAGCAATGGCTGTCATAAAATTTCGATTAATTGCCCTTGGCCCCGGGGCGTGCACATAAAGCAAAATTTAATTTGTTTAATTAATTTTTTTTTGACTTTTTTTTGCGTTCGCGCACATTAAACATTTGAGAGCACTCGAAAGTCGAGATTACCTCAACTTATCCACACAGCATGTCAGCTCTCTCAGGTTCTAATTAAAAATAGGGGATCAAATGAAGTTCATTAGAGGCAAGCTCACAAGACCAACCAGCAAATATTTGCCTCGACTTCGGTCAGGTTTCGAATTTCTGATCGATATGTAATTTTCATTAGTTTGTTAAATTGGCCAAATAAGTCAAAGATTCGCGAAGCAAAACTCAGAAGCAATTTCTAAGATTTCTCATCGAGTCTTCAATATTTCTGTACAAAAACATGCTATTTTTAGATAAACAAATAGTTAAGATTTAATGATAAAATTCCAATCGAGTGCTGTGTGTGTATGCGTGGCCAAATAGCTGTCACTTGACTGCTCGTTTGAGCGAATAAATTAGAACGTTTGTTAATTACAGAGAGAGAGAAGAGAAAAAATCGTTTTTTCATCCATTTCCTGGTATGAAAAATCAATTTAGAAAAATCAAATATTTGACTAGTAAAAGCCATTAAACAATCGTTAAAAGATTTTATTTGTAACAAAAAGTAATAAAATTTTTAGCATGTAATCGTCAATGATGAAAAGTAGTCAAATTCTGTAAATGTCAAATATTTGAATATTAATCAGCCATTCGGCACTGTTTGCTAACAAGGTGAATATTTAAACGAGCATGTTTTTCTTTTTTTTTTGTTGGTTATGCAACTTCAGGTCTGAATGTTGGATTTGTAAACAATGCATGAGAAACCATGAACTGAACAAATCTGGTGGCCAAATTAAAAATAATAATACTATTTAAATAAAAAGTTGCTTTGTTTATTTATTTTTATTTATTTAGAGTGAAAAAAAATAGAGGTAAATACAAATATATTTTTATTAAGTATTAGTGAATAAGTAGCTTAACAACCTGGGCTTTCACAATTATTTTGCTTGAGTATTATGTCAGAAAAGTTAGAATTAGTGAGAATAGCCAGTTGCTAGGCAAGAAAAGAGTCCGGAGTCGCAGTTCTTTATCCAGACGAACGAATGATAAAATGGTTGTTCATTCTAAGAGAGCTCAACAAACGCTACCTAGTTCTCATTTCTAATCCATTTAATTTCACATCGAACTAGAAAAAAATGAATGATAATAGCAGACTTATTTGCTGAGATTTTCAGACAGTGTGCCTACGCTAACATGAGAAATAGTAGCTTGTTATTCTTTGGCGGTAATCGTGTTTGATCAGTCTAATTACCTCATTGTCCATAATTACTCTAAAAATATGAACATTTAAATAAGAAGATTAATAAAAATCAGTCTAGTAAGTTATTTATTTATCATGATGAAAATTGTTGAAAAAGTTAGAATTTCATTAAGGTCCGATTTGTATTATAATATTTTCTATATATATAGTTGTTTCAAAAAAATTGGAAACGTGAAAAACAAAATAGAATTCTTTAGTTAATCATTAATTTTAGAGAATTCTCAAAAGTTTAATTTTAATAAAATGAAAAGTGTGGTCATCATTTTTTTTTTAATTAGATCAATAAATGCATTAAAAATATCGAATTGAATTTGAAAATTTTTCTAATGATTAATCAGATATAAATTTTATTTTTTTTATTTCTATCATCACCCCGGAGATGTTTTCTTTAAAAAAATAATGATTAATCCAGAAGAATTGATAAAGGATCTGAATTTATCTGGATAAATTAGAATTTGTTCTACTAAAACAAGTGATACAAAATTAAATATTTTTTTATTGTGAATTTGACTTTAAATATGAATGATATTAATAAATTTTTTTATCTATTACACATTTTGTAGCATAGAGTTTTTAAGCTAACACATTAGGACAAAATTAGGGGAAACCATAAATTATTTATTTAAATAATTTAGAATGAAAAAATTGATTAACAAAATGATTTCTGAGGCTTGTAAACAGATTCACCATTTTTAATTAAATGAAAAAAAAACATTAAAATAATGGTGGAGTCTGTCGGAGGTTATTAGACTCGAATTTTTTTAATGTCCATCTAAGACTTATGATTTGGGGAATTAAAATACTTCTCTTTCCAGCAGGTTATTTTTTAAAAAATAAATATTTAGAATTTTTTTTCAACCTTACTTTAATAATGATTTATATTCTCAAAAATTTAATTTTATATTTTTTAATTTAGTCGTAAAAATAGTTGTAAGATGTTTATGGCTTAAAAATATTGTATGATGGGGTTATCTGGTGTTTTATTATTATCAAATGAATTTTTGGTAGTCAAAATTATCATTTTTTTAAAAATTTAAATATTGGTCAATTATTTTAAGTTGTAATAAATCACATTTATTTTTAATGGTATCAAAACTTTGTTTTGCTATCAAAAAGTACGCAACCCTGGGTTAGGGAATTTTGTTTAGCAAAAATAATGAGGAAAATTGTTTATTTTTTTAATATTTTTTCTAAGATTTAGAAAGTGTATTTCATAGCACAATAATGAAAGGCCCTTTTACGCACATGGCTAAATGTGGCAAATTTTTCTTTTTAAAGTTTATTTCAAAATTTAAATGACCCTGAGTAATATAACTCCTTCCGTCATTATTTTTCTTTTTTTTTATTTAATAGTTTTACATTAATAAATTGGATAAATAAATATTTTTAGTTAATTTTAAATGATTTAAAAAAATAAAAAATAAAGAGTTTAAGTATAAAAACCATTTTCAAACCCATTGGCAAAAATTTTAAAACTACAATTAAATATTCTACAATGATATAAATGATTTTAAAAAAAAAATGACAAACAAATCAATTAAGATCGGATCATGAATGCATTTTAGTAAAGAAAAGGATGGTAGATCTGAAAAATGAGTAGTGGCGACTGATTTGACGCTTTTTCCGATCAGGGCATGACTACACTCCTCTATGAAAAATAGGGAAAAAAAATGAGATAATGTGAAATATGTTATCTTTAAGGACAACATTGATATTCAAGATATCTACTATTCGTCTGAGAATATTGTAGATAATAGAAAGTTAAGTTTGGTAGACATGCTAACTAGATATTGCAACTGATTAATTTTTCATCAACAACAAAATACTCTGAAAGATAAAGTCTATCAGCGAAACAACTAGCTGCACCAAAATCAATGATAAACGATTAGCGAACACACTGATGATTTATTGTATTGGCAATTCACAGTCCAGTTCAAAATAAGTAATTTAATTAATCAATTTGTAAATTATTCAAATGGCAAATTCTCAATCTGTTCACCTAATGCCAATTGAGTCAACAAAATGACCTAAACCCATTAACTCACCTTTTCTCTTTTAAATCAATTGGATTACTTCTCTTCCATCTATATATCTATCTTTTTTTCTCTCGTTCTCTCCATGAGAGTAACAGAACTTTATTATTTTACAGCTTTTGCCTCTGACACCTATTTTATTAACAGTTTGTTTATAAATTTTCTTTTTATTTTTTGTTGTTTTTGTTGTTGCAGACAAATATAAATAGGTGAACTGTTGAGAAAAGACGACACACTAATGATGTAAATATCTCTCTATTAAGTAGCAGCATGAAATATAAAAAACAGAAAATACAGTTTTATTTTAATTTTTTTTTCATATTTTTATTCTAAAAGAGCATTAGCTCGGTACAAGTTAATAAATAAAAAAAAAAAATTTTTCATTCTTTAGCAGATAAGAATGACCATAGGAATTTTTTTTGTCTCTATATTTCAACATATCGTTTTAAACATTCTTTTTATTTTATCAAACTTTTATTAATTTACTTATTTAATAATTTTAAATTATTCATATTCTGAAGGAGCATTAGCTGGGTAAAGATTAAAAAATTAAAAAAAAAAAGTTATTTTTTTTTCGTTTAAAACTTTTTTTATATTTTATTTTATTTTATTTTATTCATCATTTATTTAATATTATTTAAGTTATTTAACTCTGAAGGAGCTTTAGCTGGATACAGATAAAAAAAATAAAAAAATAAAAAATATAACTTTAATTTCTATTGTCTCCATATTTCAACATATCTTATTTTTTTAAAATTATTTTATCCAACATTTATTTAATATTATTTAAGTTATTTAACTTTAATTTAAAAATTTTCAAATATTTATATTCCGAAGGAGCACTAGCTGGATTCAGATTAACAAATTTAAAAAAAAAGTTAATTTTTTTCCTCTATATTTCAACATATCGTTTTAAAATTTTTTCTATTTTATTTTTTTAATTTTATTTTATCCAACATTTATTTTTATTTTATTCCAACAGTTATTTAACTTTAATCTAATAATTTTCAAATATTCATATTCCGAAGTAGCATTAGCTGGTTACAGATTAGCAAATAAACATAATAAATAAAACACATTCATGACCGGCCACCAAGTTTTTACCACATAAAAATTTTAATTTTAAACATTTTTTTTCATTTTTATTAATTAAATAATTTTGGGTTTCCCCACGGTTTTTCCGAATAGCTTTAGCCTCCGTTTAAACCATCTTGTCACGATACAATGTAAAAAAAATTTAGCGATATTTTGTAGAAAATTATCTAAAAAATGATTAAAAATTAAAAACAAATAAAGAAGAAAAAAAAAATATTAGAATTTAAACTGAAATGAGTTTGATTCGAATAAAAGATTTACAATTTGATTTAATAACTTAAGGAAGTATTACGAACTAAATGATCGAACGGAGTTATAAAGCGTTGAGTATTGATATCTTTAGACAATTTATATTCTTAAATTTCTTTGCCAATGGTCTCAATTTTAGATTTGTTGGGTTAGGAGCTTGACGAATAGATTGTTTGCTCATTCCTCGATTGTTTCGAGATTAAGTACTTTATGAATGTGTTTTATCGATGTCTTGATTGGAAAATGTTTGATTAATTTTAGAATTTTGTTTTGAATTTTTTGTAGGGAAGATTTAATCTTTTAAGTGCCAAATTTTAAACATTATTACTACTAATTATTTATTATATCATTTGCTTCTAATTTATTTTGCACTGTAAATAGTTTCTCTAAAAACATAAAAGTTCTTCTATTTCTATTATTCCATTAATAGCGTAATGTGCTACCATGGGTGACTTATTATTATTATTATTATTATTATTATTATTATTATTATTATTATTATTATTATTATTATTATTATTATTAATTTTTAGACATTGGCTAAAACGGCTCACGCTGGTGCCAAATAAACAAACAATTTAAATTGAACTCAAATCGAAAAAAGAGAAGAAATGAAACAAATGATGAAGCTAATTGCTGTGTTGATGCATATGAGTGTGGCATTCGGCTGGAAATATGAGACAAAATGCACGCGCCAACTCTCCGCATTCAACCACAACATGGACACCGAATACAACTCGATAATCGAAGATTTCGAGCACGATCTATTCTACGAAAACGAGCTGCCACCCAACCACCACATAAACAAACTTAGGCTCAAGTGCGCCAACGTCAACGACTTTTTGTTCATCGGCCAGAGTAAATACGGCGTGAGCTCGTCGACGCCGCTGTCCGGCGGCTCTTGCTCGCCGTCCGCCTCCGACTGTTCGGTCAGCGTCGACTACATCGCCAACCAATGCAACGGCCTAAACTCGTGCCACATTCTGCTCGACGCTCAATTTCTGCACTCGTGCAAAAACAACTCCGACTACATTTCGATCGCGTACGAGTGCATACCGGGCAGCCAAAAAGTGGACATCTGCTCAAACGACGAGACCTTCATCATCGACTCGAGCTTGGCCGCTCACAAACACTCCAACTCACTATCCCGATTCGCCTCATTCTACCTCACCAGTCCCGACTACCCACTCGAGTACAAAGCCAACCTTAACAACTGCACATGCAAACTCGACTACGTCACAATCGACTCGAGCGCCGACTCGTCCGCCATCGCTCGCTCCCAAATCAGCCTGGCGCTCACCGCCTACGAATTCGACCTGGAAGAAAGTGACAACTGCCACAAGGACTACCTGACCATTCGATCCAACACGGTGTCCACTCTGTGCGGACAACACTCTCACTTCAAACAAGTGTATGCCGCCGGGCCCAAGCTCAGCTTGCAGTTCAGCACCGATGACGTCATCACCCGAAGAGGATTTTTGATCAAAGTGTCCACCCAGTCGCACTCCCAGTGTCCGTTCGACTCTACCAAATTAAGCGCCGACAAATGCGTCAAATTGTTCGGCGACAACCAACAACACGCGTTGTCGTACAAACTCGACTGGTTCGAGGCGGTCAAAGCGTGCGCCTCGCTAAACGGCCGCTTGTTCTCGGCCAAAGACTTTGTCGACGAATTGAGCATAGAGTCCTTGTTGAGCGAGACTCACGCTTATTGGTCGCGCAGACACAACGAGTCCAAGTGCTTGACCAAAACGACTAGTGCGTGGATAGAGGAGTCGTGTGTGGAAAAGAGAGCGTTTGTGTGCGAGTTCGATCCGCTGGTCTCTAGACAAACCGAGAGACCGGTGTCCGGTCTGAGCGATCAAAGTGGCAATAGACTGATCCGAGTGGCTTGTGGAAGCGCGGCGACCATTTTTTCCTCTTCATTGCGAACCGAGAGCCGCGCTACCCACACCGTTAAATCCAACTCGATCACAAATACTCAGAGGCCCACTGCTCGCACCACCACCACCACCACCATAGCTAGTGCGGTCAAAAAGATAATCACGATCCAAGAGGACGAAGAGAGTGGCTCAACGTATCAGACAGCGCTCAAAAAGGACGACACCATCTTCAGCCAGGACGTGGTGCTGATCATCGGGATCGCGTGCGGAGTCTCTGTGGTGCTGATCGCCGTCAACATATTTTGTCTATGGAACTGTTTGAGCAAGAAGCTTGGCAAGTATCATGAGACTCAAACATATGTGTCAAGGTCGAATAAATCGACAAATCGAACGTGCGCGTCCAGTGTTGACTCGTATGGCAAAGTGGCGCCGTTTGACCTGGAGCACATGTCGGCGTGCGAGTCGTTGTCGTCGAGCGGCTCCGAGTTGGCCTACGGCACACACAGACCCGCTCACCACTACTACGAGACTTTGAGCAAACAGCACAGCCAGTGGAACAATTATGCCGAGTACCATGCGATGGGCCGTGTGCCGCCATTTGACTCGATGGTCGTGATGCCGTGTGCGACTATGAACGGCCAATATATGCCCGCTGTTCGGCCTGTGCCTATCAATCCAACTGTTGTCCTGCTCAAACAATTGCCCCAGCAGCAGCAACAAGCAAAGATGAGTGAACACGAACAATACTCTTGTGTGGTCTATGGAGAGTTGTCGCCCGCTTCGTCCAACGCTTCGTCAAATCAGCCGCTCATCACCTTCTCGTCGAGCTCAAGCGGCGTTTCAGCTTAATTTTTTATTCTTTTTTTTGGATGTATATTTTGTTTGTGTAATTAAATTGTGTACATTTTGAGAATTTTTAGTATTCATTTTTTTTTATTCAATTTTAATAAATTATTAATTAAGAAATTTTTTTTTTTTGACGCTTATAATTATTTCATTGACTAAAAAAATAAATTATTTAGTGACTCAAGTTAATCAAGTTAATCGACTCAGTAAAATTTTCAATTCAATTGGCAATGTTCATTAATTAAGATTACTTCTATTTGTACAATTATGTAAATATTTTACTAAAAGTCAATAATACTCGCTAATTATTTTTTTATTTTATTTTATTTTTTTTATTTTTTTTTTATTTGCCTATGTGGCTGAAATAAATAAATAATAATAATATTAAATGCAGAGTTGTTTAAAAGTCACAAGTCTCAAGTCAAGTACAAGTCTGGGTTTTTTTTGGGTCTCCCTTTTCAACACAAAAAAATAACCATTCAACTCACAATTTCAATTTCAGCTTAATTTTTTATTCTTTTTTTTGGATGTATATTTTGTTTGTGTAATTAAATTGTGTACATTTTGAGAATTTTTAGTATTCATTTTTTTTCTATTCAATTTTAATAAATTATTAAATAAGAATTTTTTTTTTATTTTTTTTTTCATAACGAGTTATTTTGACTTGTTATTTTGAATAATCAGATATTTAATGTTCGAATTTATTGAAATTATTAAATTAATTGAATAAAAATAGTAAATTTTACATTTTTAAAAAAATTTTGTCGCTTTATAATTACCACGTAGACGAATTTAAACAAAATTTTTTTGTATCTGAATTTAGTCAATTTACAAAATTATTCTTATTTTTATGATGAAAAAAAAATATGCTCAAATAGCAAAAATTGACTTTGATTTTAGCGGCCAAAAATCGAAAATAGTCATTTTGACTCGCTGATGCTTCTAGTGTTAATTTTAACTCAACCAAAAAAAAGAAAGTGTATTCTTTTCGCAAAAATTGGTGATGTGTCAATTCATAGAGAAATAGATAGAAAATTAATAAAATTAAAATAAATCATAGAATAAAGAAAAAGAGTTTAAAAGTCCCAAAATAAAGTCATTAAAAAATAATTTTCTTAAGTTCTGGCCAAAGACTTTTAAATTTAAAAAAAAATAAAAAGTCTGAACAACACGAATTTTTTTCCGTTCCAGGTAGTAATTTCAAATTCAAATAATTACAAATTTTTAAATATTAATTGGATTTATTTGGGTATTAAATCTAGAAATTCGAATAAAAAAAATTGAATACTTGTTTAAAGTTAGTTCAGAAATTTTAAAGAGCAAAAATAACCATTAAACAACTAATTATCAAAAAATCAAAAAATTTCCTTAAACTTAACAACACTCACTCTTCTGCAGCTTACCTCATAATTAAAGACATTAATCATGAGTAAAGAAGGCTCCATGAGAAGGCTCCACATTTTTCGATCAATTTTTTTAATCCAAATCAAATAAATATTTTGTTTTTTATTTATAAAAATTTTTAAATTAGTTTATTTTTTTTCAAATTCATTTTTATTTTAATCAACAGTTTCTAAAGCTTAAAGATTCAATACTTCTGAACAAAATGTTGGGACCACTTTTTTTATTTATTGAATTTAAAGCCAAAAAAAAATTTCATTTAAAAATTAAAAGCAGAACATTTAAAAATTTCTAACTCTTTATTAGATTAAAATTTAAAAATTCAAGTAAACTAATTTGACATTTAATTCTGACGTTTTACATAATAAAAAATTATGATTATTCAAAAATTAGTTTCAAACTCATTTTATTCAATTTTTTTTTGGCTTTAAATTCAATAAATAAAAAAAAGTGGTCCCAACATTTTGTTCAGAATTTTCTCTAGTTTCAGAATCTGTATAAAAAAGTAGGGGTCGGGGGGTAAACCGCGGACTAGATACAAAAATAGTGAAAAAATACCATTTTTTTACCATTTTTTGCCAAAATATCAATCTATTGGTAAAATAATAGATTAAATTAATACACCATTTTGTTGATGAGACTATTTGCTTTCAGAATATATATATATTAATAAGGTTATGTCTATTAGAACATGAGATATTTTAGCTCAAAGGTAACTAACTTTTGTTTTTTTTTCGATCTTTGAGGGGGTGGGGTCAAAAAATAATTTTTTTTACAATACCTAAAAAATCATTTTTTCTAGGTTTTCAAGTATGCAGATTAATATTTTAAAGTCGGTTTGCCGAAATTCAGATAGTGCTGTAGTTTTGCTCCGCGCGAACCTTACATTTTGGTAATTTTAATTATTTAGAGTCAGTTCTTTATTATAGATCTTATTCCAAAGAATTGCGATTAAAAGTTTAAAAATATTTTGATTTAGTTCTTTTTAGATTGATTATCAATTCAACCAAAATGTCGTATTGAATATATGAAAATAAAGAGATTTATTAATCCGACATTTATTCACTTTGAGTTTATCTAGCAAGTGTTGTCGACATAAAGAATTTTAAAGATTTCTCGCAATTATATTTAATATGAGTATTTTGATTAAGCTTTCAATATTTGTCATTTGAGTATTCAAATATTTAAAAAGTTAAGGAAAAATTGTATTTAAATAAAATTGATTTGAACGGATGCACTTCACTTCTCATTAGTAAATTGTCAACCAATTTAATCAAAAAACAATCAAAAATTAATTAAGATATTTGAAACTTAAAATTTTAGTTCGATTAAAATCATGAAATACAATTTTGCATTTTTTAACTCATATGACAATCTAGCGAATAAAATTAATGGACTGAATCAAGTGCTTTTCATTTTATTGAAAAAATAAAACAAATATCATATTTTTTGATCGCCTCATTAATTTAATTAAAACTGTTTATCTTAATTAAAATTGACCATGTATGGATTCAAATAATTTTAAAAACAAATTTTATTTAATTTGATTTATTTTCAATAAATATTTGTACTCTTAAAAAAACAATTCATCGAATATTTACTCTTTAACGTCTAAATAAATTTTTCTTAGGGGTAATTTTTAATTAAAAATTCTCATGATATTTGACTAAATGATTTTCTCTAAAATTATACTATTGAAAATATGTTAACTTATGTAACAACTGACATTGAAATTCTTTTGTTTTAGAAAATCTTACGTATCTAAAAATCACTGTTTACTTGTTGAATATCATGAATTTTCTTTTATCTAATCTTAAAAGATCTATATTTAATTGTATTTCATACACCCTTAAGAATGAATACTATTTTCATGAAATATCGAACCGATAAATCACTAAATGATAAATTTAATATATTTTAATATCTTATCTTTATTATGTAATTAGATAATTATAATTAAGGGTATTTAA
Source organism: Brachionus plicatilis (assembly GCA_010279815.1). Lineage (NCBI taxonomy): Eukaryota > Metazoa > Rotifera > Eurotatoria > Ploima > Brachionidae > Brachionus > Brachionus plicatilis. The sequence continues at coordinate 427,558 of QEOQ01000670.1, read as the reverse complement.
AATTAACGAAAAAAAAACTTGCTACACAACATTTACCAAAGCTGGACTTCGAAAAAATTATGAGAAAAGATATGGAATGAAAATAAAAATTGGGAACTCACATATTCCTCTTGACCCAAATCCAACATTCCTTGGTATTAAACTAGATCCCAAAATCAACTACAAAGAACATTTGAAAATTATCAATTCAAAACAAATTTCCAAAATAAATCTAATCAGGAAAATTAAAAGTTTTAAATGGGGATCATCATTTAAAATCAACAGAATTTTATACATGTCGCTCATACGATCATTATTCGACTACTGTTTTATAATACTCCAGTCAATAAATACATAAAGTTTTTAAATCTTTCTTGGTCTTAAGACTCTATTTGATTTTGATGCTTCTTTAGGTGCATTTTCTTTATTACTTGTAATAGATTTAGTTGCTTTTTTCTTACTTTTATCATAATTTAAACCCAAAGTGGGTTTAAAAACCAAATGGTCTTTATTAACATGGTCATTTAAATATTGTTGTTGTGGTGATGGTGGCAATGGTTGTGGTGATGGTGGTAGTGGCTGTGGATTTAAATCAAAAGCAGCTATATATCTTTCCTCTTCTGTTGGCAACTCATTCTCATCTTCTTCGTCTTCATTTTGGTCAAAAGAGAAAACGTGGGCGACCACAAAAAGCAAAAGCTGCTTTATTCTTTCAAAATGATGATGCTAAATTAACAGAATCAGATTATGAAAATGAAGACGAAGAAGATGAGAATGAGTTGCCAACAGAAGAGGAAAGATATATAGCTGCTTTTGATTTAAATCCACAGCCACTACCACCATCACCACAACCATTGCCACCATCACCACAACAACAATATTTAAATGACCATGTTAATAAAGACCATTTGGTTTTTAAACCCACTTTGGGTTTAAATTATGATAAAAGTAAGAAAAAAGCAACTAAATCTATTACAAGTAATAAAGAAAATGCACCTAAAGAAGCATCAAAATCAAATAGAGTCTTAAGACCAAGAAAGATTTAAAAACTTTATGTATTTGTATTTTTTATTATTTTTTACATCATAAATAAATAAATAGATAATTATAATCTAAATCATCAATATAATACTTTTCATCGAGCGTGGTTTATTTTAATAGAAAAAAATACAGTGCCGATTTGAAACGTGGATTTCAGGTTATTTTACGTAAATTTACGTAAAAATTGGTAAAAATGTAAAGGCCAAAAAAAAGCTAAATTTTTTGAATTTTTCATTATTTACTGTTTTTACTCATTACAAATGACGTAATTTTACGTAAATCTAGGTAAAAAAGGGTAAAATATGGTAAAAAAAAATTTTTCATTTTTCTTAATAAACTAGCAGTCCGCCAATTTTATCCAACACTATATCAATTACCTATAAAACAAAAAATAACATAAATTCAAGTCGATTAAGAAATGTGAAAAATTCTTAAAATTTAATAGATTAAATTTGTGTTATTTTTTAAGTGAACTCACGTAAATTTACGTAAAATTACTAGAAATCCACGTGTCAAATCTGCAATGTAGTTTGAATAATTAGGCATTGTAAATTTTGGAACAAAGAAAAAAAAAATTTTAGATGAATGAAATGACTTTTTAAATGAAATAACTTTTTTACTATGAGTCTAAAAAATTTTCTTCAAAATTTATCAGCTAATACAAACTTTGAACCACCCAAGTTAAGTCTCTATCAAAACTTTGCATGTCTGCAAAGCACTGAAATTTTTAGAAAACTATTAAAATTAAATTGCAGAGTTATTGCAGAGACTTAATTTTGGCGGTACAAAGTTTGTATCAGCTGATACATTTTGAAGAAAATTTTTAAGACTATTTTTTAATTGCTCCATGAAGCAATTATAATTAGTTGGGAGTTATTGAAAAAAAAAGGTAATAAATTAGTTCAGAAAGTGAAACAAACATTGTTGCATTAATGGCTAAAGTCTGCTAATCATAAGACAAATACCTGAAAAATACACTTAAATGCAAAAATCATATTTCTGTTTAAGTTGCAAGGTTTAAGTAGGCAATACCTAAAAGTTCAAAAATGGTTGCTCCACCTACATTCCTAATTTATTAGAGAAATTTTGAAAAATTTCTTGAATTTTATCTTGTTAATTTTATACCGATACAAATCGAATAATTTTTGGAAAAATTTTTACTTGTTTTTAATAATGATTATTAGTATTGAAGATTCGCGAAAATGCTTCAAAATCATGGCCATGTTAGTCTTTTGAAGAAAAAAACTTAAAAATTATATGGAAGTTTTGCACTTAAATACAAAATATGAAGCTAATTTTAAAATAAGCTCAGTATGGAAAAAATTATTGTTTTTCAAAAATCATATATGAACATCTCAATCTTTATGGAAATAAAAGAAAATAAAGTCTCAATTTTGAAATTTTAATTGATAGTTAATTTTAGCGTTTTTTATTTAAGTTTTAATATTTTTTTCTCAATATCTTTTTTTTTTCATATAAAATAAAGGCCGTAAAAAGGCAAATT
>QEOQ01000670.1:386006-424744 GCA_010279815.1 Brachionus plicatilis | reverse complement strand
AGTAATTATTTAAATAAATAAATAAAATAAATAAATAAATATTTAAATATTTTGGATACCTTTATGTGGATTTAAAATTTGTCTTTTTAGTTTTCAAAATAAAGATTTTAGAAAAATCAATTAAAAATCAATAACAAAAACAAGTTGTTTTTTTTAAATAGAAAACATCTTATGTTTAATTACAAAAAAAATTAATAAAAGCTAATTTCATCATTTTTATTAATACTATATTGAATTACATTTTGATCATTTGAACATGATCATCAACTTCAAGTTGCCTAAAAAATGGTCTGTAACAGGTTCATTTTTTAGTACACCGGGGCTGGCTTGGTGTTGAAAGTTTTTCGAAATATTTTCTCCAGTCTTCTAATAATTCCTCGGGTATGTCGGGAATCGAGCCATCTATTCTCTAAGCCTCCAGTTGTTATTACTAATTTATGAGGTGATATTGATACAACAAATCATTCAACTCAATAAAGAATTTGTCTTTCTAGTCATACGATGTTACCTCGGTTGGGATGAAGGCTGAAATGACACAATATTTTTGGGGACTGAATTGATGGTATTTAAAGCTCGATCACTGAGAAGAAAGGCTACTTCATGACTGTGGTGCGTTGAGTCTAAATGGAAAAGAGTCCAGTTTCTTGACTTGACGTAAGCTTGTTCTTTGCTTGGTTGAGTCTAGAGAATTTTTTCTTGGATACCCAATATATCGAAACCTGCTATCTCTGTTTTTTCAACTTCTAATATTCATTTTAGGTTAGGAGTAAAAAATGGAAATTTTTAGATTTTTTTAAGTTCTTTTTAACCCTTAAAAATCAAAAAGCCAAAAAAAAAATGAAATATCATTTATGATGCGCACCTTATATCTATGAAATATATTTCCGAAACTTATTTTACAATTTTACTGAATACCAGTATGAATATATCTATGAAATAACCACGAAATTATATTACATTTTGTAATTAAAAATTAAAAAGTCTCTATTTTAAATAGTTGAGTGATTCAATGAATTTAAATGAATGAAAATATTTCCAAACAAAAAATTTAAGTGCATAAAAAATGAAAGGTTGACACTTTCTATAAACCATTAAAAAAATGGTTATAAGTTTAGATATTTCGATAATCAAATAATTAAACAATAGGAATAATCATTTTTCTCACTGTTAAGATTTATTAGGAGTTAAAAATCAAGATTTGCTTATTAGGACTGAAATTGATGTTTATTTTAAATAAAATTTGAATGTGGTATAAGGTATCGAAGTTTTGTTTATACAGTATGTCACAAAAAGTTAGAATCAAACTGTAAAATTTAAAATTCTTTTTGTGATCAATTTTATTCTCTTTTTTGTAACTAAATTTTAAATTTTAACAAATGAACTCGAACATTTTTTATCATTTTTTCGATAGCAATAGGGTTTAAACGAAGGCATAAGCCATTCGGACAAACCCAGGGGTAACCCAAAAATTATATTTAAAAAAAAAAAAAAAAATTTTAAAATTATTTTTTACAATTAAATTATCGTTAAATTAAAATTTTTTATGCTTGAACTAGGTATCTAATTAAAGCTCATTTTTTCTCCTTTTGAATCAATTTTAACACTTAAGCTTAAAAATATAAGTCTCTTTATTAATTTACTTCAATAATATGTAACTATCTTTTGTCTTTTATCTATCTTATCTCAAACAACAACAACAACTCAAATCAATCAAAATATAAGACTCCTTAAGACTCGTGCTCATTTTAAAAAACTGTCAATTTTTGTTGGTTCAACTTGTTTTATTTAATATTTTCCTAACATGAGGGCTGAAAAGAGGGCTACGCCACTCGAAACCGCCCTGGAGTTAAACTCCAAATTATTTTTCAAATAAATAAAAAATAAATGTAACTATCTTTTGTAGAAAAAAAGTTGGGCACAAAATGTTTGAATCAAGCTTTTTAATCAAAATAAAAACCGGATATCCGATGTTTTGATTGATTTTTTTACCGAATATGCTAAAATACTTGATTGTCTTTAATTTGAGACCATGCTTGTCATAAATTGTGACAATTAGCTTGATCAATCAATCAAAACATCGGATATCCGGTTTTTATTTTGATTAAAAAGCTTGATTCAAACATTTTGTGCCCAACTTTTTTTCTACGCAAAAGGCGGTAATTTTAAAGCTTAAAATAATTTTGATTCTAACTTTTTGTGTCATATTTTTTTTCGGTTAGATAACAATAGTAATTGTTTTTTGGGATTTTTTTCTGGTTTTCCTTTTATTTGTATTTTTTCGATATTTGAATCAATAAAAAATAAAGAAATAAAAAAAATCTAGAAGGAGAAGGAGCTTAAGCTCGGTACAGTTAACAAATAAATAAATAATAATAAAAAAAATCTGGATTTTTATTTTCTTTGGTGACCAAATAATCAAAAATTAAACAATCCAATTAAAAAAGAAAGTTTGATTCTAACTTTTTGTGACATACTGTATAATATTCCAGAACGTTTGTTAAAGAATGTTCAAACTATACTTTAAAATTATTAGATTGTTAATTAAATGATGAATTTGCAATTTGATTTTATTGAATGTGAAATCAAACATAAATTGAAGTTAAAAAATAATTTTAAAATTTAAAAGATTAAAAAACTTATTAAGTTTAAACAAAATATTATGATTAAACTTGAAGAAATAATTTGAGAATTATTAAAAGTTTTATTGTTGCATCCGTCAGTTTCACAACATGAAGTGTCTATTCCTCCATTGGATATATCTTGACAAAAAGGCAAGCATCCTCTTTGTACAGTTAGAATTCCATAAGTTGAATCTTCAAAAACAGAAGTTTGACAAAATATGGACTCATCTGGACAATCTTTCAACTCTTCTTCAGATACTTTTAAGCAAGTAGAACAACTATAACACTTTAATGAATCTATATTTAATGCTTGAAATCCAATTATCAAGATGCACAAAAATCCTTTAATTGTATTGAAGAACATTATTTGGTAATTGTTGGTAAAAGTTAAAAATTTTTTTGATATGAATGTAATGTTTTTAGATTGTCTTTTTATATGAACGTATGGTTTGTAATTTAGTAATTTAAAAGGGAGGACTGGTTTTGAAAAATTAAAGGTATTCAATAAATTTTATTGCATAATGCAATTTAATTTCGTGTATTTTTCAAATATTCCATTTAATTTCAGAAAATGCTTCAATTGTAATGTCAATTTATTTTAAAAAAGAATTAAATGAATAAAAGACGAAATTATATTGCAAATTATAATACAATTGTCATTTTAAATAACTAAATTATTAAATTTAAATGCTTTTTTGACAAATTTAAAACAATTAAATGAACATTAATCACAAAAGATAAAATAAAATGCAATTATATTTAATCATGAAATGTAATTTCTTGAATATTTCACAAATAGATCTATCTTGAAATTCTAATCAATTCAAATAAATAAAAAAAGAGTAATTTTAAAAAGGGCTTTAATTGTAATTCATAATAGCATCAAATAAAATATACTTTTTCATAAAAAAATTTAATTTTTTTTGTTTAGAAACATTTTAGCTTCAATTAAATATTTGATTGATAGAATCTCAATTAAGCTTTTTTTAAAAGTTGATTTTTTGCCTTCAGTTATGAAACAGTTTTATCATAATCCAAAATTTTAGCTTATGGTTCTCATCTTTTTGAAAAGTGTTGTGTTGCTCAGTCATAATTTCGTCTTCTCATTTCTTTTCTCTAATTCTTTGGTATTCCTCTTTCTCAAAAACAGATTCGTCAAGTCTTCTTTTTTTTGTTTGCCAGATCAGACTTCATATCAAAAAATTTATATCCTCTTGGGTTGTCTAATGCAAATACATTTGCCATATATCAGAATTTTCTTGTAATTTTATCATAAAAGTCTTCACAATTTCTTCTTCAGTATTCAAAAGTTTAAAGCCCGGACTTGGACTCTTGAAAAAAAATTGAAAAAAAAAAGTTCGGACTTGGACTTGACTCGAGACTTGTGACTTTTAAGCAACTCTGATTAATACATGTAAATGCCTAAAACTAAGGACTGGTCGATCCGATTGTAAATCTGAAAAACAGTACTAATATTTAGTAAAATTTGGATCACAAACTTCAATTCGCTCAAAATCACATTTAATCAACATGAATTTAATATTTTTATTAATATAGTTTGATGGCACTATATTTTTGACAATTTAAGAATTAAAACCAATTGATTTTTTTTTATAATATTTTAACTGTACCACACTTTTAACTGTTTTTGGTAATCAAATCAGTTTTTTATAAGTCACCAAAGAAAAATTCCGAACGAGTCTCCGATTCAAGTCCAAGTCAAAATTTTTTTTTAAAGTCCAAGACTTTGCCTTGATTTGTTAATTTTAAAAATCTATGAATCAAATATTTAAAGTTTATAGCCAATCTTTAGACGACTTAATAGAAGCTGGGAAGTTTTTCAACTATAATATACTTGAGAATTCAAAAAAGCATAAAATTATATTTTCAAATAATTTTCAAATTATGCTTCAGGTTTATTAAATTAAATATTAAATAACATTATGCATGTTCATTTTTACTCAAATTGAAGCTAAAAATAAATTAGAAATTTGAAGTTGACGATTGAGATTCATTTTTAAATGTTAATTAATAGCAGACTTGGGCAAAAGTCAAGAAAAAAAATTGAAGACTAAAAAAAAAAAATTTAAAGTCAAGTCAAATGACATGACTTTGACTTGATGACTTTTGCCCAAGTCTGATTAATATAATACGATCATTATAAATTAATTAGAACTTTATTTTGTCAAAAACAATTTAGAAATTTAAAAGAAATAATCTTATGAAATTGAAACAAATGAATTTGATAAAGCAAGAAGACTTAATTCACTACAACAATATAAAATTAATATTTCGTTTTCCTATTAATTTGAATTGAAAATCTTTTGGCAATGTTAAAAGATGGGTATACGAGAAGTTTAGATTTCATTAACATTTTTTTTTATCATTTTTTTTTTTGTTAAAAATGCGCTCAATTTAAAAAGACGTTTCTACTTTCTAATAAATTTGATCATTTGCGCACCATTTTTTTTGACATGATTGTTTTTATTTAAATAAATGGCTACATCTGAAAAAACAAATAATAGTAATAATAATAGGGTATTCACTTTTACATGTTTTTTTTATTATTACACTCTATTTTCATTTACAGTTGGATGAGCTTATTAGTTTGGACACTCGAAAATTCAGAAACTATCTAAATTTTCTGAGTCATTACAATAAGTTGCTGAAAAGGGTAGATCCGCTGCGTGTCGAATATAATTATAGAAAATTGTTGCATGATGCAAGGAAGAATGGTGTATGGTGTAATGATTATCATTTATCAGCTTTGAGTTCTGTGTTAAACTTTATATTAATTATCAAATGAATGATATAAATGACTTAACATCTGTTGAACAACTTTTTTCAAAATTTAATGATAACCCTTTTAATTTATGTTCCTGTTTAAAATATATACCAATAAATGGAGAGTTAACCGATAATTTTATTTGTGGTTTCCATAATAATCAAATTGGAAAATTCAATTACACAGCCATTGTCCCAAATTCTATTAAAAGCTTAGAGTTTGTCCCTAAAAATAACTTTTTTACTTAATTTTTTTTTTATCATTAAATTTTATCTTTTTTATCTTTTTTTTATTTTTGTATTATATATATTTTTCTATTTTTTTTAATGAAAGTATTTAAAAATTGAAACCTAATTTTAATAATTATTGATTAGTCTGAAAAACAAAACTAAATATATCTATGTTGTGGGGGGAGGTAAGGAGGGGAGCGAAGCCCCCCTCCTTGTTTTATAAATATTTATTATAAAATTTTTTAACACCCATCAGTTTCACAGCATTTATTCATCCGAAGGAGAGTCGATTCAATTCATAGAATCACTCAACTATTTAAAATAAAAGCTTTTTAATTTTTAATTACAAAATGCAATATAATTTCGGGGTTATTTCATAGATTCATTAAAACTCGAATTCAGTTGGTATATTTTTTTCGTATATTATTAAAAATTCTCATATAATTTTGAAAAACCATGAAAAAAGTCCTATGTAACAATATTCAACAATGTTAGACTGTTTAATGGTGTAAAAATATCAAACAGCTTTTTAAAAAAATATTCTAAATCAATTTAAAAATAAAGGACTAAAAATTTTTTAAATTAGGTGAATGGCTTTTATAACTCGGTAAAATAAGTTCAATTTCTTAGCTAAAGTATTTTTTAATAAATAAGCCATGAAATGTATCAAGATATTAAGGCAAATTGAAGTTCTAGATTAAATTTTAAGATCGAAACGATCATTTAAAATTCTAAAACTCTATTAATCTAATGATTTGATATTTTTTAAGAAATAAATACTAAAAATTATTAGACATGTTATGTCTAATAATGGTACATTATCAAATTAACATCAAAATTATTGACCTCTAATTTATTTAACAAAAACAATCAATAATTAAAATAATAAATTCAGATAAAGTTAGTTCAAAAATTCAAATTTATAATTTTTATTTTCCATTCATTCAAGCTGAAATAATTTTATTTTTCCACTTAAATAAATTTAAAATTTTAAAACAGTAAATTTTTTTGTCTTTAAAAGTAATTTTTCATTAAAATCAATTAAAATATTTAAACCTTTTAAAGTTCAATAAAAATAAACATATTAAAATTTTAAATAAGAAAATAAACTTGACATGACATGTCAAGTGATTGTTTTTGAAAAAATTTATTTATTATCTATTATTAAAAAAAATATTAGATTTTATATTTTGATCTTTTGATCTTGATCTCAAACTTCAATTTTCTGACAATAAAAGTCTTTATCTAGAAATTTAATAGGCCCTAGCAATATTCAAATAAATCATTATTTTGGAAAAGTTATCTTTTAAAAACAACATCCGTCAAAAAAGCGAAAAAAACACCTAGTTTAAATAAAATGACGGGATTTTTTTACATGAAAAAGTTTAATACAAATCAAGTGTAAATGGCGTGATGTAAATGTTTTCAAAAAATATCATAATAAATGATAGGATCAAGAATAAAAAAAATCAGAAATTTTCTTTTAAAAAAAATATTAATACTTACCAAATTTGTTTCTTCAATTATAAACAAACCGTATGAAAGTAGATTGAAAGATTTGAACATTTCCAATCTGGTGTAAAGAAGAAAAAGAGGTTATCTAATTCAATTAAAAAGTTCAAGAAAAAAGTAACAAATTTGATGTCACTAAAAACCAAGGAAGAGGTCAATGCTTCAAATATTACAAAGAATTCTCGAGGCTCCAACATAGAGATAATTAAACAAAAAATTAAATAAAAAATTGAACAAAAAATTTATTTAATCCAATTTAATTAACATACTATTTTTAACTCCTGAATGTATTTTTGACATTTCTCATTTGTCAAATTTCTCAGTAATTCATAAATTTTATCAACAATTTCTGACTTAGTTTTACCGCCAGATTTACAACAGAGATGAAATGCTTTGTCAGAAAAGCGATCAGTAGAAAAAAAAGTCAAATTAGATTAAAATTTATTATAACATATTATTTTGATTGACTAAAATGCGCATCGGTTAATGCCATTTAAAAAAAAAATAATTGGTATCGATATATTGTACATCCAAGAACATTGTCTCAAGACCCAACAAAGCGAACAACTAGCTTAAGTCAAGTCAAGAAACTGGCTTTGGCCTAGATAGTCAATACATTCGGCCAAACACCATTGAGAAACATGAATGGCCTTCGACTAATTGATCTTTGTGAGACAATTAAGACCAAATCTCTAAACATAAATTCCCAAAAATTTAACAAAAGCCCGAATGATCTAACTAGATGCAAATTCAACTTCGAAAAGCTAGCATCAAACAACACCTAAAAAGCCTATGAATTTGAGTTAGAATTTAAAAATTGATTTAGCTCACCAAAGGATCAAGTTTCTGATACTAATGAAGTTCGGCAGTGCTATTAGGTTGTTTAATAAGTTTTTTCGTCGATTTTTAAATGAAAAAATCTCATCAAGGATTAAACTTATTTATGCAATATTGTACATCATTTGAAAGAGCAACTCTTGTTCTTTCAAATGATATATAAGATTATATGTTTGCTTTTTAAATTTCTAAATAATTAACTAAATAAAAATGTATGACAAATAAATGCATATCCGCCATTGCATGTTATTCAAGTTTAACGAAGGAATAATGCGACAGAGGCTACCAAATCGATTTGTTTGGTTTATGGAGAGAACACTTTGAATGTTCGCAATTGCTACAACAGCCACACAGAGCTAAAGGAGAGCGAAAAGTGTTTCTTTTAAATGACAACGCTAGTACGAAAGATAATCTAGGCTGGGAAGTCTTATCTCACCCAGCTTATTCACCAGACTTAGCTCCTTCAGATTACCATTTGTTCCGATCCATGCAGCACTTCCTCAGTGAAAAAAGTTACTCAGACTTGGAGGAAATCAAAAAAGACATCAGTCAATATTTCACCTCAAAACCAGTCAGTTTCTACGAGCGAGGGATCAAAATGCTGCCAGAAAGATGGGAGATGTGTATTTCTAGCGAAGGAAATTATTTTAGTGACTAATTATATTTTATTTTAGTTTTTATAAATAAATAAAGTCTAGAAAAAAACGAAAAAACTTATTAAACAACCTAATACAATGAATTCGAAAAAGCACTGCAATAAATAAATGACTTTGTCCTTGGAAAAAAGAATAAATCCAAACAACCAGATTGGGTAAGTTCATCAACTCGTAATTCTTTTAGTAGAACAATGAAAATCAAGTCCGGGGAAAAGATGGCTCAATTCCCGACAAATCGGTGGAATTATTTGAAGACTGGAGGAAATATTTCGAAAAACTTAGGAGAACCAAAAAATGAAAATATTAAATACTTTTCAAGAATTAAAGAATAATACATTTTAAAGAATTAAAAGTTAAGAATTTTTGTAAGGTTCAGTGTACTAAAAAATGAACCTGCTCCTGGCCATTTTTACGGCAGTTAATTTACAGTACTGATTTCACATGTGGATTTTACGTAAATTTTCGTAAATTTACCTAAATTTAATTGGCAAAAAAATGGCAAAATAATTTTGAACAAATGTCTGAGCTTTTGACAGACCAAACATTTGTGTGTCCCTCTTACAGGTTTGCTGACTTGCCATTTTTTTGCCAAATTAAATTTACGTAAAATCCACGTGTCAAATCAGTACTGTTTATGAAAACATATATATTACGAAAAAATATTAAAACTAAAATAAAAAACGCTAAAATTAACAATTGATGCTAAAATTTCAAACTTTATTTTCTTTATTATATCAATTACAATTTGTATAAAATGTGCAACAGGTGTAGAATAAAAAATGGCACAAAATTAATTTTATCATAAAAATTTTTTTATTTAAGGTTCAGGAAATGAAAAACGTCCAAGCTATCTTAGGATTCAATTTTGGAGTTTTCACATATGCGGATTACGAATTTGAACCTTAAATAAAAAAATTTTTTTTAATTATAACTGAACCTTCAAAAAAAATTTTGATGGTTTCGTACATTTTTTACTGACAACCTATCGAACATTCAACTTTATTCTATTTATTTCAAAGCCAGGATCAGCCTGATTTTAAATTTTGAAAAAAATTGGGAAAGGTCTTTGTCCTCTCTTATAGCAAATTAAACTTAACTTTTCTGCCATTTTTTATTCAACACCCGTTATTTCAGTTTTTATTTTTGTATTGTAATTTTTGTACAAAGTTTTCACATTGTTAAATATAACGTAATTGCTCGATTTTAGTGAGATGTCACTCTATTTATAGTCACATTTCACTATTTATCGAACACTGGTTTTCATTTTGACCTTTTTCGACTAAAGTGACATGTCGCATTGGTCGAAAAAAGCCTAAAAATAACGATTTTTACAAAATTTAGTGTCTAAGTTAGTGACATGTCACTATAGTCAAAAAAAAAGGCTTAAAAATTATTTTTTAAGTAATTCAAATATTTTTTATTAGTTTTTGTCTGGATTACGAGAAAGTGTTTAACTATTAAGAAAATTTTTATTTATTAATGAATTTTACGAAAGAATATAAAATCAAAATTTTAACTATAAAAGTAAAAAAAGTTATTGTCTAAAGATCTTAAAATATCTTAATGTTATTTACAGTTTGGACAATAAAATGAATTATCTTGTTTAAAACTCTTTGGCAAACAATTTCCACAGATCGAATTTTCGCATTTTTCACATGAAATCCAAGCATCTTTTTCGGAACTGGATGCAAAAAAAAAAAATTGCATTAAAAACAATTTTTTGATTCCAGTACTATTTCAAAAACATTCGACTCTGATGGAGCTGGTGACTTTGGTTTAGCTGACGACTTGGATAGAGCTTGTGATCTGGAAAAAGCACTCGACTTGGATGGAGCTGGTGACTTAGTTTTGGTTGAAGACTTGTATGGAGCTGGTGATTTAGTTTTGGTTGACGACTTGGATGGAGCTATATAAGTTAAAAGCTTAATTGACTAATTGATTTTGTTTCTCTTGTAAAGGCGTATTTAGTTACCAATTAAAACAATCAATCCCTTATTATAACATCAATCAACAAACATAAAATTTAAGGATAAAAAAATATCAGTTAAATTTTTATATGTTTCGTAATGCCTAATTGCGGCTCTTTTGAATGCCATTGTATATGAACGACGTATTTCGTTTTCCTGTTCATTTTGCGATTTTAACATCTTAATTAATTATTGTTATTAAAATTATTAAAGTATAGGAATAAAGTAAAGGATAAAAAACTAAGAGGTCGTGATAAAGAATTAATTTAAACTAAAAAAAGCTCAATATTAATATTTTTCTGAATCAGCGGATAAAAATCTATTTAAATAAAAATTTTTAAATAAAATTGTCGAAAATTTAACCTAAAATTTTATGTTAGTTGATTACTGCTAGAAATGAATGTGATTTAACTTATCATGTGTTTACATTAGAAATTTCAATCAATTAATCAAATAACCTTTTTATTTATAATACTTTTTAAGGTTTTCGTAATAAAAGGCAATCGTTAACTTCTACTTTGAAGTTAACGATTAGAAAATCTTAATTGAAACTTTGATATAAAAAAAACGATGAATAAAATATTCAAGAATGAATTTTTATATAATTGAAATTTTGGTTTTGTTGAAATTGTATATATATGTTTAATATAATAACATACAGCAAGTTTTTTTTTCTCTTTTACATTTTTAGAAATAATTGCGTAATTATATTTCAAAATGTAACATGCTTAAGTATTGAGTTTAAATTAAACAACGTAATTTCAAAATTTCAAAAAAGTTAAATAGAAAAAAAAACTTTCCATATGTTGTTAAATGTATTAAAAATAAACAAATCTATCAATACAAAACTTTTTTAATCATAATTTACAATTTTAAATCGATATTTAAAATTTTTTTGACTATAGTGACATGTCACTAACTTAGACACTAAATTTTGTAAAAATCGTCATTTTTAGGCCTTTTTCGACTATAGTGACATGTCGCATTAGTCGAAAAAGGTCAAAATGAAAACCGGTGTTCGATAAATAGTCACTAAAATCGAGCAATTACGTTATTACAAATTGTTGGTTAGGTATTAATAATTAATTGTACTCAATAACAATTTTACATGCTTTTTAAACTACTTTATCATAAACTTAATCAGTGGAATGATTTAAGTTGAAAAAAAACAAATAATTTAAAATTTTTTTAAATTTGAAGTGTTTAGAATGAAAAAAAAAATAAAGAATATAAAATTTTAATTATTAATTATTTACTCGGAATATTAATTTACTATGAAAAACACTATTGAAATAAATATTTGATCCAGGCCAATGCTTTTTATAAATTATGATTATATAAGTAATAAAGTAAAACTTTAACTATTTAAATTTGTTGTGTTGTTCTGAAATTTTGGTAATTATCATTGTTTTAAAAATCAATAGTTGAGCCAATCTTAATAAAAATAATTGTGACTAATTTCATTTACTATTTCTTAGAAACGTTTATTAGAAAAAAATTCAAAATTTAAAGCTTGTGTATACATACTATATAAAAAATATTATAAATTCGAACGTATATTTTAAATGAAAAATAGAGCTCAGTCTACATAAATTAAAATACCTGACAGCAACAACAGCAAAAAATGAGTGTTTTGGGTCAAATAAAGAGCCTTTTGCCTGTTCAATTAATGATAGTTTACATTTTTTTTGGAAGTGGTCTCATTGTCAACTTATTACAATTCCTCTCGTATTTAATTGTCCGTCCATTTAATTTAAAACTTTACAGAAAAATAAATTATTTATTAGCATATAGTTTTTGGTCAAATTTAACATTCTTAGGTCAATACTGGTCAGGTACCGATGTTCATATCTATATAGACAAAGAAAGCTTTGATAAAATAACCCACGAGCATTTTATATGCATCATGAACCACAAATACGACATCGATTGGCTGATAGGCTGGATTGTGTGCCAAAGATTGGGCATACTGGGGGTTAATTAAGTTAAATTTTTAATTATTTTATGTGGAATAAACTTTTTTTTTTAAAGGGATCTAAAATTATAGGAAAATCTTCACTTCGATTTGTTCCATTGATCGGCTGGTGCTGGGTATTTACCGAGTCTATATTTATAGATAGAAAATGGGAAAGTGATAAACAAAAGTTAAAAGAAGGACTGGACAAAAATTTAGCACTGTATCCGGATGGATATTTTTTCAATGTTTTGATGTTCTGTGAAGGTACTAGATTTACCAAATTTAAGCATGAAGAAAGCATGAAAATTGCTCGGGCAAAAGCCCTGCCTGAATTAAAGCACCACTTGCTGCCCAGAACTAAAGGCTTCTCCATAATTGCTCGCGGTGCACAAGACAGAGGTGAATGCATAAATTTAAAAAATGGAAAACAAAATTTTTTTTATATATTTTAGTCGGTGCTATTTATGATTTAAATGTTGGTATTGTTGAGAGAAACGGTGCCAGAGCTGATGTGAATACAATACGAAAAGGTATTCAATTAAAAGGTGAAATATTCATTCGCCGAATTCCAATGTCTCAGGTTCCCACTGACGAGGAAGAATCTGCCAAATTTATTCACAAATTTTATCAGGAAAAAGATGAAATATACGATGTATTTGCCAAGAATGGTACTTTTGAATCTTTGGGTGTCCAAAAATACGAATTAGCAAAAAATTATTATGATTTATACATTGCTTTATTTTGGTCAACGCTTTTAGGTGTACCAGCACTATATTGGTTATACCTTTTTGCAACCAATGCGTCATTATTAATGAATAGTGTTTTAGCAATTATACTTTTATCAAGTAAATTTAAATTTTGATGAATTAATTAAATATTCTAATTTTCTGTTCAAAGTGAATTTTTTGGCTGAAATGTTTGTTGGAATCAGTAAAATAGACAAGGGCTCAAAGTATGGTCTAAAAGAAGCTGAGACAAAAAAAGAATAGAGTTGATCAAATTTATTTTTAGTATTTTATAAATTTTAAGATTGAATTTTAAATAAACAATTACACCCTTATCTCAAACAAAACTAATAATGATATGCAAATTTTTTTCAAAGATATAATTACAATAGATTATTTTAAACCGAATTTGTTTAGTCATTTAATTAAAAACTAGTTGTTGAACTTAAATAACTTTATTAGTGTCAAATTATTTTTAAAAAATAGCTAAGCTAATTAAACAATTAATATTCGGCTTTCGTGATACTAGATTTTTTTGTTAAGGGCGCATTAACTAAATTAGTTAACCTAGTTTTGATATTGAATTTATTTTAAATTTTGATTAATCATTATATTTTAGTAATCATTCTGAAAAAAGCTATTTAATAAATATTGAAAAACGAACAACTTTTACCAATTACCTTACATCATAATATATTAAAATACTTTAATTTTTCTTTTGTTTTTTATTTACAAAAAAAAATGCCACATATAAATTAAATTTAAAATTATGTTTGCAAAAAAAATGCTATTTTTGTAAAATTTATTTTTAAAAGGATAGACTAGAAGGGATAAATTTTGAGAGGCTCTTGTCAAGACTTTATTTATGAGATAAATTTTCTGATCAAAGTTTATACTCGCTTTTAAAATGTTTGAACAAAAAAAATTTTAATTTTTTTTTCAATTATTTAGATTTGAATTATGGATCTGAAAGAATTCAAAAAGTGGTTTTTACCTCAAATTTTATTGTCATATGCCTTTCTTCTCAGTGGTTTAATAATAAATTTTTTTCAGTTGTTAACATTTGTCTTCATAAGACCTTTTAGCAAGCATCTTTACAAACGAATAATTTATTATCTATCGTACAGCTTGTACTCAGGTAAGACAGATAGAATTTATGATAAAATTAAAGAATTTTCAAGTAAATAAAATTTAAAAAGCAATCCCGAGTATAGCTCACTGGTGGTCAGGAACCGAGACCACATTTTATATTAAAGATGAAGATTTTAAAATGCTTGGAAAAGAGAACTGTTTTTGTGTACTGAACCATAAATACGATGTTGATTGGGCATTTGGCTTGATCATATGCCAGCAATTGGGACTACTTGGCGTAGGCTTTTTTTAACTAATAATTCAATGTTTTAAATAATTAAAAGGGATCTAAAGTGGTCATGAAGGACTCGTTGAAATACATTCCCATTCTTGGTTGGTCATGGTTGTTTGGAGAATACGTGTTTATCAAAAGAGTGTGGGATACTGATTACAAAACCTTGGTAGAAGATATGGAAAATATTTTAGATTATCCGAAAGATTTGCCTTATTCGGTAAATAAACACAAAAAATAATAATTAACAACCATTTAAAATAATACCATAGGTGTCAATATTTTGTGAAGGTACCCGGTATACCAAAGAAAAATATGAAGAAAGCATGAAAGTGGCTAAAGAAAAGGGTTTACCAATTCTAAAACATCATTTATTGCCTAGAGCAAAGGGATTCAATTTAATGGTATCACAACTGAAAGGAAAAAGTAGATAAACTTATGAAGAATAAAACAAATTTTATAAAGTTAATTAAAGTTGAATATATGTATGACATCACAATAGCTATTGATGATGTGGATGGATGTTCCCCAACATTCATGCATATGAAAGATGGAATCCCATTGAATGCGCAAATATTCATTCGTCGCATACCAATCGATATATTGCCGACTGACGATGAAAAAAAATGTTCCGAATTTTTGTTAAGATTATATCAGGATAAAGTATTTAACTTTTAAAAAAATTTATTTTGGGACTTATTTTTTTTAAGGATGAAATTTTTGATGTTTACCATAAAACTGGTAGTTTTGACAAATTGGGGGTTAGCAAGCATAAATTCAAATTGAACAAATATGACTTGTACAACTCCATATTTTGGTTATGTGTTACTTTAATTCCATCAATTTATTATTTTGTGTTAATTTTTTGGAATGGTTCTCCACTTGTTAAAGGATCAATAGTGCTAATATTTGTTTTTATAAAAGTCTTAATAGAAAAAATGGTGGCTCAGTCATCGTCAAAATCTTCATTTGGTTTACCAAAAAAACAATTATAATTTTTTCGGATGCAAAACACGCTGACTAAGCAAATATTTTTAGTTTAAACAGAAATTTTATTTTTATGGTTGAAGATTTTTTATTAAATTTAATAAAATTTTGTTGAAGCTTCCTCAATTTTATTTACCTCTCTTTAATAAATTTTGATTTACGTATGAAATGAAAATATGGTTTTCTATGTTAAAAGTAAAATTATTAGATTAATTTAAAATTAAATTTTCATAATTGGTTTTAAATAAAAAATCATTTAAAATTCATATTGTACTTGTTGGGTGGGTCATAGAGATTGAAAAACTGTAAGACTAAATAAAGTTCGAATTGATATTTATTTTTCAAGTCAAATATTAATTTATAAGATTCAAATTTTTTAGAATAAGTAATTTATTTCATCTATTTAATTATTTAATCAATTTAATTTTCATATTTTTAAATTTTTTCTTCAAATTTAAAAAAGGAGAATAAATTTTCAATTTAATTTTTTTCCAAAATTAAAATTTTAATGTAAAAAATTAAAAAAAATAAACGATGATAATTTGAGCTTGTGGAGGAAACAAAAGCTATGATAGGAAAACTTGATGCTTTTTTTAATATATAAATATATCTCAACCTATTTAAAATATTTTTCCAGGTGAATATTTGTTAAAATTAGATTCTTACAAAATTAATCATAATCATCAATTCTAGTCAAAAGATTGTCAGTCTAAAAAATGCTTGACTATAACTAAAATAGTTTAATACTATAAAATTAATCATTGAATACCAAAGATTGAAGTAATAAAAAACATATTTTGAAAATTTGTTTAAAATAATTTCTAAATAAGGAATTTGAGAAATTAATATTTAATTATTGAAAATTACAAAAATTAGTGATCTTATGATTTCACCTGATAAAATAAGTGTCAAATGAGAGTTGCTAGACAACATAAAAAATATTTTTTTAATTTAAATGAGATTTAAAATTTTTGTATCAAAGATTAAAGCGTGTTTTAAATAAAATATTTTATTTATTTAGAATCAAAATAGATAAATGTGTAACAGGCTTCTTTGTCAAATTCACGTCTACAAATTTAATGAACTTATTTAGGTCTACGAACCAAAAATCATACAGGATTAAGCTCTTTTTGTCTTGAGAATGCGTTTATTATTCATTTTTCCACATAAATCGATAAGAAACGTCAAAATTTTTTCTCAAACGAGTTCAAGAAAATAGATGCTATTTACAAGTCTAGTGCATAAAATTTCGATTTTTTTGTTCAAGCATATAAAATATTGACCGACTGACCGATTATTTTTAACAAATTTTTTTTTATTTCATTCAAAATGTTAATTTTGACTCAAAAAGTCAAATTTAAAAATCACTTTCTCTTGAAACTTTTTTCTACCAAAAATTAAGCCTTCGTCTATTTATCTCATTTTAAAATTTTTCTTCTAAAAATGTTACATGTTTTGTTTTGTCTCGTTCCTGAGGAAAAATAGATAAAAATTTTTTTTTATTTCAAAAATAAATCTAGGCTCATCAAGATGGTCAAAAAAAATTACTACAATTTAAAATTGCTAATTATTTTTGTTTAGACATTTATTGAAGCAAGAAATGGTAGATTTATAAAAACTTATGGTTTAAAAAAAAATTGGTTTAAAAAAATTTGGTAAAATTTTCAACTAATTAGGCAGGTTTATGGATACAGATGACTATATTCAATTTGTTTTTGTTCTAATTATTCTTTTATCATCAATAATTTGCATTATTTTGGTTCTTATTGTGGTCAAATGTGTCCAGATTTGTGTCCATAACCGAATTTTGTGCTGCAAACGAGCTCGAAGGCCAACCAGACAGTCTAATAGTGGTGCTAGTGGTTTTGATTGTTTTTCAAATGAACTTTCCTCGGACTGTAGCAATTCGGACTATGAAGAAAATGACTTTTCTTCGTCAAATAGCGAGATTTTAAACTACATATCGAATAATCAAGCTAATTATTTTGATAACTTGGCTTATAGTGTTGATTCGGGTCAATGTAAAAAAATTAATCGAAAGTTCAATGATCTATCTCGATTCTTAGGTCCGAATAAACCAGAAGATAATCAAAATAATTTTACAGACATTGTTTTAAATCCGACAAATTTATGTAACTATCTAGATGGCAGTTCAAGTGCAGACAAAAACCTAAGATGCATTCTAAATCAACAAGGTGATGTGAATTTGTGTTTGGAAAGCGATATCAAAGAGTGGAATAAAGAAAAAATTGACTCTGAAAATGATGAAATTCCTCCGTCTTATGACCAGGTCATAGGAAGTAAAACGATATAGCCAAAAAAATATTTTAATATTAATTAAAAAGTTATTAAAATTAGAATTTTTTATTTACCAGCTAGTTTAACAGTAAATGTAAAAAACAACTTAAGTAGTTGAAAAATTTTTAATTACTTTAAATGTAATCATTTTAATTTTGTTTTTTTTTTTTAATAAAAATCAGAATTTAAAAAGGTTTAAATAAATAGCTAATTGAAGTTCTTTATCAATTCATATTTCTATTTGATTTTTTTTCTATCATTTTTTTATTCAGAAAGATAAATTAGTGTAAAGGAATTTAAATCATATGTATTTTCTTCGATTAAATTATGTAATTTAAATTATTTATTAATTATAAATTATTGGATTATTTAAATTATCTAGATTTGTTAAAATTTTAAATAATGATTTTTTTTTACTGAAAAAATTTATTGACAAAAAATCGAATTGGAATAGATATAAAAGCTTCAAACTTCCAGAATCAGTTTTCATTTGGTACAAATTTGTCAATTTTTATACTTAATGAAAAAAAAAAAGAAATATCGAACAATTTAATTCGAAAAAAGATTAATGTATTTTATTAAAGAAGTTCTAAAAAAAAGTTCTTTTCAATTTTGGTTTTAAATTTAGCATTAAACAAAAATCTAATGAATACGAAATATTTTTATTCTGAACATTACCAAAAAATTTAAACTCTTAAACATGCAGCTTTAACATGACGAATGAAAATTTTAAATTTTTGCATTAACTTTCATGATAAGTTGAAATTACAACAGACAGATAAAATAAAAGGTTATAAAATCTAAACCGCTGATCAAATTTAAAACTGAAAATTTTAAACGATTTTAAAATTGAAGGAAATATTGTATCCTTCTTTTAAAATAGCGTTTTCACTCCTGTTATGTATCTAAAATAAAAATAATTCAAGACCTTTTTTTTTAAATCTTCATTTATTCTAATTTTAAATTTTGATCTCTGAAGAATTTAGACCACACTCAAAATAGTTATGGTTAATGACCAGTTAATCCATTAAATTATTTAAAAAATTTAATTTATAATTTAAAATTTTAATTACAGAGCATTCTTTGTTGTAAAATTATATAAGGCTTAGACAGTTGTTTAAATAGATAATTCTATTTAAAATTGTTAGCTAAGAAATGTTAGTCACTAACTATTCGCTTACTATTTCTTAGATAAAAAATTATCTCTTTAAATAAAATCAACTAAATGTTATTTTTATGAGAGTATTATATAAGAAAAAAAATTTTAATTAACTCTAGAATTTTGGATAAGTTGGAAAATTAGATGAAAAAAACTTGTTAATGGAATCATTTTTACTTGATATATGCGGAGAGTCTTATCTGGTACTTAAAATATTTGTTTATATTTTTTTTTAAACCGACTCTTTTAAGGAGACTAATTCCAAACGACCAGATTTTAACAAATGCATTCAGCAAACACTATTTAGATGGGTACCATGTGTAGTCCTATGGATCCTTACACCATCATGGATTCATATGGTCAATAGAAAACGACTTACTTACACAAAATTTTCATGGTTAACTTTTACCAAAATGGTATTGCTTATAGTTATATAATTCTAGACTAAAAATAATAGATTATTTTAGACAATTTTATTTTTGTTAATAATTAATGAAGCTACGAAAATAATTCTTTCCATTGTTGGCGAATTAGACAAGAATAAAGTCAATTTTATTACACCCTCAATTTTGATCGTTTCTTATGTAAAGTTTAAAAAATTGAATTCAAAACAAAAAAAATTTTATATAATTTTTTTTAAGTTTGTTGTTTTAGTGATAATTTGGACGGAGTTAAGACATGGTTTAAGATCAAGTATGTTGTTATTCTCCTATTGGGGTTTTATGATACTTCTGTCCACGTTCGAATTTCGCACTAATATCTATATGATAATAGAAAAAGATCAAAATGTTTGACTAATTTTTTCTTAATTAAATTTTTTAATTTTTTTATAAAATAAGGATCAGAAATTAACTTATTGGGAATCAATTCTGTTCTTTGAAAACTATGGTCTAATGCTTTTGATGTTTTTTTTTACTCTTTTTTCTGAGAGTAAAGTTGACAAAGAAGCGTTGAAAAATCCGGTAATCAAACAAATATCTTAAAGAATAGAAAATGACCATAATTTTTAAATTTAGAAATTATATCCTGAGCACAAGAGTTCTTTGCTGTCTAGGCTAACATTTTGGTGGCTAAACCCCTTAATTTTAAATGGATATAAAAAAGAATTGACTCATGACGATATGTGGGATATTGATGCTAGTGAGAGAAGCTGCTATTTGACTGATAAACTTGAAGTCGAGTGGAACAAAGCAGCCAGAAAGTAAAATTTAGTTTGTTTTTAAGTTTTTTTTTTTTTAAATAATTTTAGATATATGGAAGCTAAAAAGCTTCAATATGATAACGAAGCATTTTCAGTATCAGAGGAAAAGATGGAATACAAAGAAGTAAAATAATTGTTTTAAATTTAGAAAAAAAATTGGTTTAAAATTTTAAAGGAACCAATAGTTAAAAGAAAATTAAAAGAACCGTCTTTATTATGGTGTTTAATTAAAATTTTTAATGGAAAATTTATTGCTGGATCCTTTTTGAAGCTAATTCAAGACGGTACTTTAATCTTTTATTCTTTTATTGAAAAATTGAATTAAATGTTTTTTTATTAAGGTCTTACAATGGTCGGTCCAACAATTTTAAAGTAAAATTAATTAAAAAATTATAAGTTTTTTTGATTTAATGATTAAAATTTAATCAAAGTTTGATAATAAAATTTGTTGAGAACAAAGACTTGGACGTTCAACTCGGATATTTTTACATGGGTCTGCTTTTTTTCAGTTCAGTTCTACAAACAATTCTTTTACAGCACTATTTTCACCGAATGTTTATTGTCGGTGCTAGAGTAAGATCATCTTTAATGGGACTAATTTATCGAAAAGTAAAAATAAAATTTTTTAAAAAAATTTTAAAATTATTTTTTAGAGCTTAAGACTTTCGTCCCAATCACGTAGACTAGCTACAGTGGGTGAAATGACAAATTTAATGCAAGTTAACACACAATCATTTGTTGATTTAACTGCTTATATAAACATTCTATGGAGTGGTCCACTGCAAATAGCCATATGTATTTTTCTACTTTGGCAGTATTTGGGTGTAGCTTGTCTGGCGGGAGTCGGTGTTATGGTCATTTCTATCCCTCTTAATGGATTTTTATCTAATCGAGCCAAAGTATATCAGACCAAAAAGCTAAAAGAACAGGATTCAAGAATAAAAATGACCAACGAAGTCCTCTCGGGTATTAAAGTTTTAAAGCTTTATGGTTGGGAGCTCTCATTCCGAAATTTAATTGATAAAATTAGAGAAAAAGAACTTGATATATTTTACAGGAACGGCATTTATAATGTTTTTATAAAGTTTAGCTTTGAAATTTCATCTTTTGTGGTAAATTCAGCTAATTTATTTATTAGAATATAAAAAAAATTTAAATTTAAATTATTAAAGGTAGCACTAGCATCTTTTATAGTCTATATTGTAACTGGAAACAACTTGAATGCATCAACTGCATTCGTTAGCTTGACATTGTTTAATACAATGAGATTTCCACTAATTATGTTTCCCAATGTCATAACCATGCTAATACAAGTTAATTTTTTTGTTTAATTTTTTATTTTTTAAATAAATTAAAAATACAGGCAAATGTTTCGATGACCAGAATAAGAACATTTTTGCTCAGAGATGAACTTGATACAAATCAAATTAAACACGATAATGTAGCTGGCGAAGCAGTAAAGTTCCGTAATGTTGACTTGGGTTGGAGTGAAACTGAAAAAACCCTTCACAAGTATTTTTTTCTTAAAAAATATATATTTAATAAAATTTTTTATTAAATTTTTTTCTAAGCTTGAATTTTGAGGTTAAAAAAGGAGAATTGGTAGCCGGTAATAATTGATAGCTTGAGGTTTAAAAAAATTTTTTTTCTATTTTTTTTTTAAATAAGTTGTTGGATCTGTGGGAAGTGGTAAATCAAGTTTGATATCAGGCCTGTTGGGCGAAATGCATAAATTTAAAGGATATATTAATGTAAATGGCTCAACTGCTTATGTATCGCAGCAAGCTTGGATCCAGAATTCTACTCTAAGAAACAATATTTTGTTCGGTAATGATTATGACCAGGATTTATACGAAAAAATTCTTTCCTCTTGCGCACTTGTGAGTGATTTAGAAATATTACCAGCTGGCGACCAAACAGAAATAGGCGAGAAAGGAATCAATTTGTCCGGTGGTCAAAAACAGCGCATCAGTTTAGCTCGTTCTGTGTATGCCAAGGCTAGTGTTTATGCATTTGATGATCCATTAAGTGCCGTTGATGCCCATGTAGGCAAACATATATTTGATTCTGTGATCGGACCCAAGGGACTTTTAAAACACAAGACCAGGATTTTTGCCACTAATTCATTGTCTTTTCTGTCTGAATGTGACAAAATAATTATGCTGGATAAAGGATCAATAAAAGAAATTGGCACTTATATGGAACTAATTGAAAAAAATTCCGCTTTTTCTAAATTCATGGGAGAATATATTCTTAAACAAAAAGTCGATCAAGACGGTAAAAAAAAAAAATTTTCTATTTTACTTTTTAATTTTTTTTTTTAATTAAAAGAAGAAAATCTATCAACTGAAACAAAAAAGTATGAATTAATTTTTTTGTAAATTTTTTTTAAAGCTGTTTAATTATCTGGTTCTTCTGATACTAACCACAATTTTAGATGATAAATTTAATGCTAACATTCTATTTATCAGGAAAAATAAAGTTTCTAAAAATACGGCATTGTGAATTTTGGCACAAAAAACAAAAAAAAATATTAAAAATGCTGAAGCCTTAGTTCTGAGAGACCAAATCATGTTCTGTAAATTAGAACAACTGATAATCCTTTATACCACCATTAAAAGGGAGTTGGATTTTAAAAATAATATAACATCCCGAATTCACAATTATCTGAATTTTGCAAATTTATTGCAGAGTTTTGCAGAATTAATATATTGGTGGATGTATCAGTTGCTAAAATTTACGTAACATGCTTTGGTCCTTCAGAGCTTAAGCTTTAGCATTTTTAATTTTTTTTTTCTGGTTTGTGATTTTCGATTACAAAATGAACACAAATTTTTCATTTTTTGATAAATTAAAAAAAAATTAAAAAAAAAATTGGAAAAAATACCTCAACACAATCCAACATACTTTGTTGCGTCTTTTTTACTTAAAATAAAATTTTATTTTATTTTTTGTTGGTAAATCAAATCAATAATCTATTTAAATCTTATTAATGCTTTATTTTTTGTAATTTTAGGTAAATAAGGTGTAACAAAGTATGTTGCACTATTGTTGCAGTATTTTTTCTAATATTTTTTATTAAATTTAATTTTAATTTATCAAAAAATGAAGAATCTATGTTCAATTTGTATTTAAAATTCACAGTACCTTTTTTTATACCAAAATTCACAATGCCTAAAAATCCATACAACTAATTGTTAGATCAATATTAATAAAATTTAATTTTTTTTAGCAATCAGAAATATTTTGGTAGAAAAATTCAAGATGACGTCAATGTGGGCGAAAAAATAATTGTTAAAGAAAAAGTCGAAACTGGTCAAGTATATAAAAAAATAAAATTTTTTCCAAATATTTATAAGTTTTTTAAAGGTTAAGCTAAAAGTTTTGTTAGAGTATTTTAAATCGTGCACAATGTGGTTATCAATAATATTTATAATTTTGCTCATTTTCTACAATATATTTCAAGCAGGTTCTTCGTTATGGTTGTCAGACTGGAGTGATAAAGCAGACGATCCACAATATGAGAACTCAACATGGAATGATAAATATGTCAGACTCGGTGTTTATGGATCAATCGGACTTGTTCAAAGTAATTAAATTTTAACAAAAAAAAAATACTTCTAATTTAAAAAGGTATTATTATGCTGGTTTCTGAATTTATTTTTTTAAAAATGGTCATGAGATCTTCCAGATTTCTACACAGTTCAATGCTTTATTCAATCTTAAGATCAAATATGCAATTTTTCGAATCAACCCCTATCGGTAGAATTATCAATCGCTTTTCCAAAGATATTGAGGCTGTTGAAAACATGATTCCAATGTCATATAGAAATCTAGTTAGATGCATATTTCAGGTGCTTGTTACCATAATTATGATTTCATTTGTGACACCATTTTTTTTAATACCTCTTGTCCCGATATCAATTGTGTATTATTTTGTTCAAGTATTTTAAAATAATTGATTAAATAAATTAATTTTTTTTTAAATTTTTAAAGAGGTTTTATGTAGCAGCAATGCGCCAATTGAGACGCTTAAACTCGGTTTCCAAATCACCGATTTTTTCACATTTTGGTGAAACATTAACAGGTGTAAGCACAATTAGAGCCTATAGCTCGGAAAGACGTTTCATAAAGCAAATGGAAAACAAGATAGATAACAATTTATCTTTTTTTTATCCAGACACTATTTCTAATAGATGGTTGGCTGTTCGACTAGAATTTATTGGAACTTTGGTCACCTTTTTTTCATGTTTATTTGTAGTATTGTCCAGAGACACACTTTCGGCTGGTAATGCCGGTCTGTCTATTTCCTTTTCTCTAAATGTAGTTTAATTTTAAAATAAATTTTTTTATTAATTTTTTTTTGTAAAGGTGTCTCAATTTTTGAACTGGTTGGTACGAATGAGTGCTGATTTTGAGTCTAATATAACATCAGTTGAAAGAATAAAAGAATATTGTGAGACCCCACATGAGGCGGCTTGGATTAAAGAAAATTCGCGACCACCCTTGGAATGGCCAGCTCAAGGACACATAAGTTTTGATCACTTTTCAGTCAAATATCGCGAAGAGCTCGATTTTGTTCTTAAAGACATAAATTGTGTCATTTCCCCAGGAGAAAAAGTTGAAAAAGCTTAGGTTGGAAAAAAAATTTTATTAAATTTTAATTTTTAGATTGGCATTGTTGGAAGGACTGGTGCAGGTAAGTCAAGTTTGACATTGGCTTTGTTCCGAATTTTAGAGAGCAATTATGGCAAAATCAAAATAGACAATATTGATATAAAAAAAATTGGTTTGCATGATCTTCGAAAAAAATTGACCATTATTCCTCAAGATCCAGTTTTATTCAGTGGTTCGTTGAGAATAAATTTAGACCCATTTGAAGAGTATTCTGATGATCAGATATGGGTGGCTTTAGCTGATGCTCACTTGAAAAGTTTTGTTCAAGGACTTGATAAAAAGCTTGATTTTGAGTGTTCCGAAGGAGGAGAAAATTTAAGTGTGGGACAAAGACAGTTAATTTGTCTTGCGCGTGCCTTGCTCAGGAAAACAAAAATTCTAGTACTCGATGAAGCCACAGCGTCCATTGATCACAATACTGATGACTTGATTCAAGCAACTATTCGAAGTCAATTTAAAGACTGTACAGTTCTAACCATAGCCCATCGTTTGAATACTATTATGGATAGCACTAGAATTATGGTTTTGGACAAAGGCAAAATTGTTGAATTTGATAGCCCAGAAAATTTGTTATTCAACGAAGATTCACTTTTCTTTTCAATGGCCTATTCAGTTGGACTTGCTAAAATTGACGATCATTCGCCAAAAAGATTTTAATTTTAGTGGCAAATTAAATTTTTAAATTGTTTTAAGTTTTTTTATTTTCTTATAAAAAATTAAACAAAGATTTGCATTAAATAAAAACTTGTCGGATCAACTAATGTTTGAAATTTATTACATATTATTTTTAAATATTTTAATTTTGAAAATATTTAAAAATATTTTCTGAAAAAGCTATAAAGTTTAAGTTCTGTTTTCAATTAGATAACTAAAAAAATTTAAATAAAATCTTAGAAAGAAAATTTAATCTTATTTAACTTTCCTGAATAAGATATTGAAAAGTATCTTATAGCTCAATTATATAGGTTACTGAAAAGTATCCTATTATAAAAAATCCTATTGCTTCGTTCTTTGAGACTCTAGGAACTAGGCGAAAGACTTGGTCACAAGCTAACCAACTCGAGCACAGAGTAGTCTAGTTTTTCCGTATATTGAAAAGTATAAAAAAAAGGCATTGGAAAGTGTCATAGGGACCTCTCTTTCGATCGTACAACAGTCAAGCAAATCAACAACCGAAGATTGATCAAAAACCACTCAATCGTGATGGATCAGAAAACCACGCGATGCACTACAATTTAAAAGGCAATGTGAAAATTTAGTACAAAAATTACAGTACAAAAAGTAAAAACGCTATAATTTATTTTCTAATTGTGCAAAAATGGCTCTATAAAAAGTACAATATTGTAAAAATTTTGTGCAACCGAATTCCAGGCTCTGCAAAAACTCTGCAATTTTCTGTAAAATGCACACCATTAAAAAATATTTGATTAAAAAATGCAATAAATTGCAGAGTTTTTGCAGAGCCTGGAATTCGGTTGCACAAAATTTGTACAATATTGTACTTTTTATAGAGCCATTTTTGCACAATTAGAAAATAAATTATAGCGTTTTTACTTTTTGTACTGTAATTTTTGTACTAGATTTTCACATTGCCATTTAAAATCTAATTTTAACAATAAAATTAACTTTTTTAATTTTTAATCAATACAAATGAAAACTACCTTACGGGAAAATGGTCGGAGTTTTTTATAATTTATTTAAACATAGTTTTAAACTAAATAAAATATTAATTACAGTAAAAAATTAATTAATATGAAATTATACTAGATTTAAAGACATTTTTTCATTTTGACTAATTATTTTAAATTAATTTAAATCCAAAATAATTTGAAAAATAAAAGAATATGTAACAAGTATAATTATCCTAAAACTTAATAAATTATAAATAAGATAGAATCAGTGGTGCATTTTGGTTAAAAAGTATGGGTCCGTGTTAACATTAAAATATGAGATCGGTAGTAAAGCAATATCCGTTTTTTAGATCTGATAAAATAAATTCAATTTTAAAATTTAACTTCATTTTCATTTTTTAATTGATAATTTTTGTTTGAAGTTTTGATTCAGGAAAATAAACAGTTAATTGACCAAATTAATATGAATGTATACAATAAAAAAAAATAGACAAAATTTTTTTTAATTTTTTGAATATTATGAAATTACTCGTGCCTAAAATTAAAAAAGTCCTCACCAAAGAAAAATTAATTTTCAAATTTTCTGATTAAGCTAAATTGTTGTCTAATCATGAAGTCATGATATCGTTTTTATCTGCAGATATTAAATCATGGTCTTAACTCATATAAAGATCTAAAAATCCAATAAAATAAATGAAATTTTTAAGTTTTAAAGATCATGGTATTTAATGCTAAGATTAAATTTTATTCTACAAATATTTTTAATAAAAGAGGTCCTGTTATTGACTAAAATTTATATCATGTAAGCAATCCAGAATTAATTTAACTCATGAAAGTGAAGGCATGAACAAATATCTTGATTATTATGATGATGATTAAAATAGATTATTTAAACATACTGATTGATTAAAAAATGATCAAATTTAGAAATTGATTTTAATTTTATCTTAATTTTATTTTCTAAAAAAATTTTAATAGAACTAAGGGAATGATTCATTATTTTGTAGTATTTTTCTTTTTAATTTTAAATTTTAAAAACAATTTTCAAAAAATGAACTTTTGAAAAGAAAATAAGTTTGAATTGTTCCAATTCCTGCATTTAATAGTTTATTTTTCGACTCAAAAATTAAAAATTGTATAATTTTGTTTTTCTTTTTTCTGAATCAAAATTTTGGACACTTGTTTAATTTATGGAAGAGAGCTATTAAATTCTGAATAAATTGAACAAAATATTTTCTTTTTTGTAAAAACTCTCTAAAAAATATCGTAACACACAATAACAAAATATCAACAAAATCACACAAATTTCATATGTGCCAAAGCGTTGCATCTACGAATGTCACGCTCCGAGGGAGACTATATGTCTCCTTCCGCAGTTATTATTATTATTATTATTATAATGCAGCACCTAATCTTAAACTTTTTGTGTCTAAAATAAAAAAATTTTTATGTATTTTTTAAATCAATCAAATCAATGATTGAATTAATTCTTATTGATGTTTAACTTTTTATCTTTTTGGTCCATTAAAAAAATTATTTTAAATTAATGATCCAATTCATTTTTTATCTTCAAATTCTTATTTTCTAAAACATTAATGAAATTCAATTATTTATATAATCAAATTAAAAATATTTTATTTTAGTCTTAAAAAGTATAAAATATGGTGCTACATTATGATACAATATTTTTTAAAAATTTTTTTTTTATCTTTAATTGTAATTTCTTTAAAAAAAAGAAAATATTTTATTCATTTTTAAACTAGATTTTTCTTAAAATGCACTTTAAATTTTTTAAATTCGGAAAAAAAAAGTTTAAGAAAGTTGTCGAGTAATTTGAGAAAAACAAATTTTTAAAATTTGATAAAAATCAGTTCAATTTCAAGGTTAAACAACAGGCTAGTACACCTGTCCATAAAATATCGATTAACATTTAATTTATTCAAAATAAGATTTTTATTTAATATTTATTTTTAAAAAGAATAAAATTTAAATTTAATTTAATTGTGTATAAAAAAAATTAACATTTTAATGTTTTAATAAAAAATTTTTAAATTAATTACAAAATCAGTAAGAATTTAATAGTTATTATTAAATGTTGAAAGCTTAAAAGTAGAAAATTTCAACATTGATCTCTTGATAACAAAGCTACTAATTAATCTCGAGTAAAAATATCCAAATGTTTTTTTCCTCCTTTAATTGTTTTTGTCATTAGTTCGATGAGATTAACACTATTCCTTAAATTATAACTTGAATTTCTTGAGTCATTTTTTAGCCATTGAACTATTGAAAAGTAAACATAGAGTGCTGCATTATGTTACAATATTTTTTAAAAAATTATTTCTATCTTTAATTGTAATTTCTAAAAAAAATAAAAATATTTTTTTTCAATTTTACTTAGGAATTTTCTCAACAGGACCTAAAATTTTGGCAAATTGAAGTTTCAGATCAAATTTTAATTTATAACGATTATTTAAAATTTTAAAACTTAACCAACCAAATGATTTTGATAATTTCTAAAAGATAAATATTTAACATTACTAGACTCATATTTAAAATTTGTTAACAAGTAATATTTCTTGGAAATTTAAAATATATTTTATAGATACTTGATTTAACAATTGAGGTTTTTTGACATGGCATTAAAATGTTATCTGCTTTTTTAGATTTTTTTGTTAAAAAAAATATATACATACACGAATGTTTAGTTTATAACAAATAATAATTATTCACGGCAAATTGAAGTTTCAGATCAAATTTTAAGATCAAAAGGATCATTTAAAATTTTAAAGCTTAAATAATCTAATGATTTTAATAATTTTTAAGAAATAAATACTAAACATTACTAGACATGTAATGTCTAATTACAGGTTCATTACCAAATTAACATCAAAATGATTGATCTCTAATTTATTTAACAAAAACGATCAATAATTTAAATAATTCAGGTAAAGTTAATTCACAAATTCAAATTTATAACTTTTATATCCATTCATTCAAACTGAAATAATTTCATTTTTCCACTTAAATAATTTTTAAATTTTAAACAGTAAATTTTTTTTCTCTAAAAGTAAGTTTACATTCAAATAAATTAAAATATTTAAACCTACTAAAGTTCAATAAAAAGGGACATTTTAAAATTTTAAATATGAAAATAAACTTGACATGACATGTCAAGTAATTGCTTTTGAAAAAATTTATTTTTTCTTTATTATTAAAGAAATATTACAATTTATATTTTATTATTATATTTTGATCTTTTGATCTTGATCTCAAACTTCAATTTGCCTTATTCACGTGTTTAAATTATTTTTAAATTTTATATGTGAAAATAAACTTGACATGACATGTTAAATAATTAGGAAAAAATTATTTTTTATCTTTTATTTATAAAAAATATATATTTTGATCTTATGATCTTGATCTCAAACTTCAATTTGGCCAAATTTTCCATATTCGGAAAAAAAAGTTTACTAATAAAATTTGAACATTGTCGAGTAATTTGAGAGAAACAATTTGATTAAAATATGTTTGAAACATAATTCAGAATGAGAATATAAGAAAAAAAAATTAGAAAAAAAAAATTATTGTATTATATTGATGTTTTTGTTGAAAGCTCAAGAAGTTCTGAACTTAAAACTTACAACTGTTTTTCTGTAACATTTCCGATTTCTTTTTCAACTTCTAATGTCATTTTATTAATTTAATTAATTCAACACAACTTTTTATATGGACACTTTTTTAAAATTTTAAATACCAAAGGCGAAAGGAGTTTCAATACTCAAAGCCTTTATTTCTTTTGAAATATTAAATAAACTATTAACAACAAAAAAAAAAAAATTAGAAAAAAAATTCTCAATTTACTCCTATCATTTATCAAATGACATTTCTTAATAAATCAAGAAATTAACTGCTAGATGCATAGAGTACAAAAGCAAGCATAATTTGAAATCCGATTGCAACTCCAAGTGCACAAATAAGACAATTTCAACAACTTGGCCCCAAACGATTTAATATTCATAAACTTGAAATCAAACTCAAACCATTACCCAGGATCAGAAGCTACATAATATCATAAAAAAAAAAAAAAAAGTAAAAAATTATTACACATAATAGTAAATACAAAAGCAAAATAGTTAAGTAATAAATTAGAGCTGCAAATTGAGTTCTAAACAGAGAGCAATTGCTTTATCCACAGTTCGAGTGCACAATGGACGAAGAGGAGACAATGACGAAGGCGCCCACGGACATGGCCAGTGACAAGTCCATCGAGCCCGTGATCAAAAGCCTCCACTGCAAAGAGACCCACATCCTTGGCGACACAATAGCCAGGATCAAAAACCTAATCATTGGCAACAACAAATACAAGAGCATCTACTTGCGGGACGAGCTGATAAACCGCTTGACAGAACTAGTCAACGATTTATACATAAACTATTTGCTTGTTTTGACAAATGGCGATCAAAATCAGCCTAGCGAAATTTTGCTAGACGAAAAATTTTTCGATTTAATCAACCAAATTTTGATCATATTCGGCAGTTTTTCTCTCGGCAATGTGGACCACTTGCACAAGCTCATCCAAAAATACAAAATTCATCTAATCCTATTCAACATAATTGATTTGAACGCGATTTACTTGCGTCAAACCGAAGACAAAGTGCCCAATTGTAAAATAGTCGAGACCTCAATCAGAACCCTGTCCAATTTGTACTCTAGTGCTCAGATAAAAGCCGAGCTCATTTACCAGATGGACTGTGTTTTGTACCGCACAGACAGCCGAGACGACTTGCCGGCCAATCTCAAGTCGCTCATAGACCTCTACCAGCTCAACCACTCAATAAAACACTACATCCTGAACATAATCACCATATCGGCCTTTAACCTCATGATTTCGTCAAGCATCAAGTCGCACAGCGAAGAGCAAAACGAGGCAAATGGTCGCCACAGGTCCTATCTCATCAAATCTAACTTCATCTTTCTTTTCGCGGGACTTCTCATTTCCATACAGAGCAAAATTCAGCTAAACTGCCTCAAATTCTATGCCTACATGTCGTTCGAGTGCTTGGAGTCGGTGAAAACAATTTTGAACACTAGCTACTACGACTGCGGTCTGCTGGACCTGATCAGCTCTTTTTTGTCCAGAGAGAACAACATCGAACTGCAGCTGTACTCGGCCAAGTGCCTGACCAACATTTGCCGCTCCAGTCTAATATCCAAACTGGACGACATGGACCTGGACTCGGCCGAGTTCAAGCTGGTCAATTTCAACAGCAAGCTGATCAAATTCAAGGTGCTGCCCACTCTGATCCGGCTTTGTTCGGCCTATTCGAGTTGCTTGAAAAATTCAAACACTTCCAAGTACGACCACATGTCCATAGGCTCGTCCAACACCACCGTCCAGAACAAAAAATTTCTCAACATTTTTTTTCTCATCGAAATTCTGTCCACCCTGTCCTATTTGGTCGAGTTGAGCTCGTATCTGCAGCAGACAGCCAGTTGTTTGGAGCAGATCATACACCTGATTGTGTCCGATGTGCTCGTCGGCTATAACAACTTGAATTCGGGCCTCAAAAATGCCAAGCTAAACAACAAGAATAAAAGTGTGTACAACCTGAACAAAACTTCATGCACTTCTCTCTTTTCTCTCTTCTATCTCTATTACAACCAATTTTCCAGCCAGTCCATCTACTATCTACTAAATGAACACCAGTACAAAGTTTACATGGGAAAAAAGTATAATTTTATTGAGGAATTTCTTGTCTACAAACGACTCATATCTGTTGGCTTTCAAACACTGGCTTGTTTGGCATCGAACAGCGAAGAGTCTAGGCGGGTCGTGAGCGACAGTCCAGACTTGCTGTCAAGACTCATCGAGTCCATTGAGATCAACGAAGAGTCTTTTGATTCGGACGACGATTTCAGCTCTTTGACTGACTATAGAGATGGCTTGATTGGCGATGGTGCCAAAGTGGACGAGTTCAAGTCCGATGCCACTTTGCTAAGGATAAGCTCATTGTGTTTATTGCATAGTTTGTCCCGCAGTGTTCATCAGTTGAGGACAAAATTTTTGGACTCAAAATTGTGGAATTGTATTATTGATTTGATTCATAGGCTAAAGGCCAAAAATTCCGAGTGTGAGTTGATCAAAAGCGATGACCAAATGGAAATTCAGACCGAGAGAGAAGACGATTTTAGCCTGAATGAAAAAAATTTGATCTCTATTTTGATCGCCATATTGGCAAATTTATTAATTGAATTTTCGCCTTGTAAAGAAGTAAGAACTTTTTCTTTTAATTTTAAATTTAAATTTTTAGTTTATTTTAACCTTGTGATCAAAGTTAAATTATTTAAAAAAGAAAAAAGGCAACATAGCCAAATAATTTATTTTTTTAATTTAATAAGGGAAATAAGAAAATGAATTCCACTCGGCAAATAAAAAAGAAAAGAAAATTATTCAAAAAGATTTTTAAAGTAATAAACACAAGTCCAAAATAATAAATGACATTTATAATAAAATGGAAAAATTTTCAATCCTGAAATTTATCAGAAAATTTTTACCAAATTTTAGCTGATTAAGAGTAAATTTTGATTTTTTTGAGAGTGAAAATTAAACAAAGAAAAAAGGGTACAATTATTTAATTTTTAAAGGTAACTTTTTTTGATTACAAAATTTAAAAAGAAAGAAATGAAAACATTTAAAATGAATCTAACTTTTGAAAAATTTAGCTTAGACAACTTAACTATTTAAATTTTATTAATATTTACTTAAAAAAATATTTAAATTAGAAAAAAGAACCAATTTATTCTGGAAATATTTTAAATCATAAACTTTAGTTTCAAGTTTTCTAATATTAATATCTTTAAATTTTAAACTCAGATAACAAAAATTTAAAAACAAAATTTTTTGTAAAAAATCTCCATCTTTAATCAAAAACATAAAACATTTAGATTGATAGAATCTGACGAAGATTTTTAAATTCCGAATTAATATTTCTGGCTCCAATTAATGATTTGGGACAGTATAACAGAAATTTATAATTATTTAAAAAAGTAAATTTAATTAAAAAAAAAGTCCATTTACTTCGGTTAAACAAAATTCCATATTTGATTTTTATTTTCCTTGACCATAATTTTTAGTCTCGATCTAATCCTATTAAATAAATGATCTTATTTTGAATCAAAGACACTCAAAAACGAATTTGGTTTTTATTTGCTTTATTTTTATTGTTTATTCTTTTTGAAATCAATTAGCAAAAGTCTTTATGACCAAAAGGCTGAAAATTAATTTTTTGTTCTTAATTGATTCTCAAAAATTTTAAGGAATTTGTCATATTCCTAATATAACTTTCAGCTTTATAATTTCTTGCTAAATATTTTTTAAAATCTATTATTAATGCTAAATATTTAATTTTTTTATGTAAATTGTAAGAATTGAGATATCGAAATAAATTATTTTAAAAATATACCTAATAAAATTTATTTAAGATTATCATTCACTATTTTCTAAAAATTCACGCCTTTCTAAAAATCTTTTTAATTATTATTTTTACTCTATTTTACTTTTTGCTAGTTGAAATTCAGTCCAACTAATCTTTTTGTCTTTTTTTTGTCAAAATTTACAAAATTCACATTAGATTTTTAATAAAAACTGTTTTGTCTTCTAAATAATTTTATCTTCTAATAAATTTTTATTTTATTCAATCAAAAAAAAATTTAATTTAAATTTAATTTATTTTATTCAAAAACGCCAAACAGTGATGTTCAATAGTAAAATATAGTATAAAGATATTTTTTTTATTTAAAGATAAAGAAAACTTTTATTAAATTTAAGCAACATTCAATGAAATCCTACATATAAAAAAAGTTAAAATTAAAATGATATTTGGCTAATTTTTTTTTATTATTTTAGACATTATTGGGTGACGACGTAATAAAGATATTAATTGAATTTGTAAATTATAAAAATAAATCAATACGTATAAACAGTATATGGGCGTTGATGAATCTGGCCTATCATGCGGATCAAAAAATAAAACAACAAATCCTTGCCGAGATGACTTTTGATCGACTCTTTCAGCTATTGACTGAAAACGATGAAATTTTAGTTCTTAAAACTTTAGGCTTAATAAGAAATTTGATTTGTAATAGGCCTCACATTGACCACTTAATGTGCTTCTACGGTAGTAGGATAATTCAAGCTGTTATCATGGTGTTGGAGGCCGATTTCTCGGACAAAATGATAAAAGAACAGGCGTTGTGCATCTTGGCAAACATTGCCGATGGCACAAACACTTCCAAAGAGTTTATCATGGGAAACGAGGACTTACTTAGAAAAATAAATAGCTTTATGGTAATTTTTGGCAATCTTTTTTAATAAATTAATTATAAAAAATGAATCATATTTTTTTAGACTGATAATTTTACTGAAATTCAAGTAGCAGCAGTTTATTGTGTTTCGAATTTAGTCAACATTAATGACGAAGGTGCTCTAGAAAGACAAAATAAACTCAAAGAAATTGGTGCACACCGAATTCTGCAAAAATTATTGCACTCAAACGATCCAATTTTGTTCGAAAAAGTCAAAAGTGCCCTGCAACAATTTTCCACTAATGTTCCATCAAATAACATGAGTAGTCTTTTTTAAGACCCAAATCGATATATTAAATTTTCAGTTAATTTCAATAGTTTATTTAATAAACGATAATTTAGATCTAAGATTTAAATTGTTTTAATAATTTATTTTTTTAAATCAATAGTAAATACATTATTAAGATCATTTCATTTAAAATTTAATAATAATCTATCTATTTTATTTTATTAAAATATACTGTTTTCATTTCAATTTTTAAACATTAATTATTTATGGCTTAAAATAAATTTTTTGAAGCATTTTTAATTAATTTTTTATTAACCAGTATGGATAAAACGTTTTTTAAATAAAATTGAGATACTAAAAGATTTTAGTTCTAAAATTTTAGAATATTTTTTCAAACCTTATTTAAAAATTTATTTAGAATGATTTGATTAAGAATAAAAGAAAAATGTATTTTGTTTACTGTTTTTTTCTTCATTTTTAATATTATTTGATTATGACAACATGAAATTTTAATCATTTTTTATTATCCTACAAGGAAAAATAATAAAAATTTTAAATTAAGCAAATTTTAATTCCAAATAATTTAAAAATTTTAAATAGAATTTTTGCTTTAATTAAAATCAATTTGAACTGCAATTATTTCAATCAATCCATCTGAAAAAGAAATCTTTTTTTGTTAATTAACTGTTCTCTCATTTCGTTTTTTAAATAATATTAATTATTGCTAAAAAATTTAGAAGCATTTTTAATCACGTACCTATGAGGAATAAATCTCTTTTCATAATCTCTGATTAATTTAGATTAATCTACAGCACTTGAAGCATTTTGCTATTAACAGTTCTAATTAGTAGTTTAAAACTCTTCAGATTCTTTAAATTAAAGTTCAATATTCTATGTGTATAAATATTTAATCAAACCTTATATATTGTTAGTTTTCTTAGCAAAATACCTTAAAAAATTGTAATAAATTATTTTTTGGTATTTCAATGCTATCTAATAATAATTCATAAACTCAAGTTATTTAGAAATAATTTGAAAAAAAGTTCTAAAGTAGACTTGACATGATAATTTATCAACATTTTATCTAATCAATGTTTTCATCAAAATTTTTATTAAATTTTTTTTAATCAAAAAATTTTCTGCCTAATCATTTTTGTTTAATTAGACTTAAAAAATTGATGTCATATTAATTGACATTCCCAGTCCCAACTAGACTTACACATTTAATTCTATTGTAATTTTAGATCAAGAAATTGTGAGTCGCTATCATTCAAGATTCATGTGATTGGGACCATCTAATAAAGGAAGTGGTGAAGTTTACGTATATCGATTTTTTTGACATTTTCCGCTCTCTAATTGAAATGGATTTTAATATACATAAAAGCCCATATTTAAAAAAAATTTAATTATTCAAATCCGATTAACAATAAAATAAGACTGATGCTCATGAATATTAAAATAAATGCGACACTATTAGATCAAATTTTCAATCAATAAAATCTTGAAAAATGACATTTTAACAATTTAAAAATGACAAACGAATGCAATGGTCAAACAACCTGTAAAGTAGAAAACATTATTTTGACCATTTTGTCTATTTTTGCACTGTTGGTCACCGTTTTTGGTAACATTTTTAATCTAATATCATTTAACATTTGCCGAAATCAGAGCCTAAAAAGCAACACCACCTTTATCATACTCTCAATTATTTTTTTGTTCGAAGCATTGACCCTGAACACGTGGAATTTGGATATTTTTCTACAAATATTTCCGCGAAAAAACGACCGAAAATACAACATTGACAACCATAACATAATCGAGAGTAGCTCGGTGTTTACATGCAAAATTTTCACATTCACTCAATATTTTTCATTGCATTCAATATCATGGCTAATGAGCTTGATGACTGTTGACCAAGTTGTTAAAATTTATTTCCCCAAGAACTCTTTTCAAAAGCCTAAATTAATAAAAAAAATTATCTTTTGCATTTTATTAATACTTTTTTTGGCAAATAGTCACATTTTGTTATTTGCCGGGGTGGTGAACAACTTTAAATTCAGCAAGAAAATCAATGTCAATGGCACTTGGCTAAATGAGA
Source organism: Brachionus plicatilis (assembly GCA_010279815.1). Taxonomy (NCBI): domain Eukaryota; kingdom Metazoa; phylum Rotifera; class Eurotatoria; order Ploima; family Brachionidae; genus Brachionus; species Brachionus plicatilis. Next base: position 387,447 of record QEOQ01000670.1, on the reverse strand, counting down.
CTGTTGTGGTCAAACAAATAGATTGTTATTCATCTAGTTTGTATCAGTTTTACCCAATATGGGACCGTATACACCTGTTTTTGTACTGTTTTATTCCGTTTAGTCTAATGATGGCCTGTAATCTTTTTATGGTTAGGAAAATATTATTCTATCCATCGACTTTGAATCACAGAAGATCGGTAATAGTCAAGCGAAGAACTATTTCGTTTTTTATCATAGCTCATTCGTTGATGTTCATGGCCTGCTCTTTGCCGAGCATTGTCTCATATGGCTTCTATTTTTACCGGTTGAAAATGACCCGTTTTGGAGAAATTGTCCTCGTTATCTTGGATGAGATTATTTTTTCGTTTTTTGCATTTAATTTTTTGGCCCATTTGGTGATGAACAAAATTTACCGCAAGGAATTTAAGAGAACTATGTCTTACTGGTACTCGTACTTAGTCTTAAAATAAACTTAAATTTTTTTTATTAATAAATTTCAAAGTTTAATTTAGTAAGCATTTATTTCTCATTATTTAATAGAATTAGATTTTTGGCATCGAACACCAAATTTCTATTTAACGCCCATGCTTAGTATCATATCATTCATGCTATAGTAGGCGAGCTAAATGTTATAAATGAAGTGAGAAAAATCTCAAAAAACATACTGTATTTATATAAAAGTCAATTTAGAAAATTTTTTAATTCATTTGATAAAAATATTTCAGAGCTTAATTTAATTATTAAAGATTCTTTTCAAAAGATAAAAATGGATTCTAGTTTTTTGAAAAATATGGAATTAATGGTGGTAAATAAAATTCAGAAAAATATAGGTTCTTTATTTATATTAAATTTTAAACTAAATAATACTAGAAAATTTCACTCAGATAAGTGTGATATCCTTGGATGTTTGAGCTGTAAATTTACCGAAAAAAAGTTTTATTTGAAATATAAAAAACTTTATATTCTATTCTTGAGTGACTCAAATTGTGAATCGATTGGAATAGTTTATATAATTAAATGTAATAAATGTAAATTATTTTATATAGGTGAATCATCTAGAAAAGCTAAAATAAGAATATTAGATCATTAATATTCAATTAGGAAATTTAAAAAAGATATTAGAAAATCTCTAAGTAATTTTAATTCATGTTCAGAAGTATCTATTCACTTTAATAAAATAAATCATGTTGAAGAAGATTTTTCATTCTATATATTTAAATCTGACCTGAAACAAGACATTGTTCGAAAATCAACTGAAACTGATCTTATAAACTTTTTCTTAAAATTTAAATTAATATACCTATTATGAACAAAAAAAAATTCCTAAAATTGAATATATAAAAACTCTAAGTTTTTCATAAAAAATTTTTTATCTTTAATTTTTGTTAACTTTGATTTTTTGAATTGTAAAAAATTATTCTAAATTTAAATATTAAATTTCAATTATGAAAATTCGACA
>QEOQ01000670.1:264285-385215 GCA_010279815.1 Brachionus plicatilis | reverse complement strand
AAAACAAATCAAAAACTAATTTCAAAATATCCAGCGGTTTTTCGGCATCTTGAAGTTGATAATCAATTCAAAAAATCATTTCAATTCAAAAGGTTTATCCTTAGTTATTAAAACTAATCTTTGATTTAATTTAAATAATTGTAATGTAGCATGCTTTACATGCAATGTAGATTTGGAAAATAAAAAAAAATTAAAAAAACATTTTCTCAATCCATTGATTATCGATTTTTATATTTAAATATATTAACTGGCTTTTTGTAAATTTTATTTGAAAATTTTTGTTTAAAAAGTATTTGTGTTTAGCATTCACAATTAAATTTAAAAAAATTCAAATAATAAATTCCAAATAAGCAATAAAATGAAAGTAAAACTTTACAAAAAATCAGCTTAATAAATTAAAAATCGATTTAAACAATAGATTGAGAAAATTTTTTTTCAATTTTTTTTTATTTCCTAAATCTACATTGAATGTAAAGCATGTAACATTAAAATTATTTAAATTAAACCAAGGATTTATTTTAATATCCAAAGATAAACTTTTTGAATTGAAATGATTATTTTGAATAGATCATCAACTTCAAGATGCCGGTTTTTCTTGATTTTTAAATAAAAAATTTGATAATATAGTTTGAAAGAACATCGTTATCTAACATCAATTTTAATAGGTAAGGATACGTAATTGTACGTATAAATACAAATTTTTAGTACAATTATGAATTGAAATTTAAATCATCCGATTAAAAAAAAAATCATTTATAAGTTTCATCTATTAATACATTTTATAATGATCAAATATTTATTGAAAAATTTTACTAAAAAATGTGTAATTTTACGTTAAATTACCGAAGAAAAGGTAAGAATTATTTTTCAAAATTTAAATGTTTTTTGAATGTAACTTAATTGTGAATTATTCTAAATTATTTTATCTTGTATTTGAAATATATTAAATACTTGAAAAAAATAAAAAACATAGAATTTTTAATTAATTGTTTTAATTTATTATTAAATCAAGTGATGCATTTAAATTTAACTAATTATAATTTTCGAACTTTTTAATAAAAATGATTTGAGATTTAAAAAAAAGTAATTTAGAAAATTAGACTAAAGTGATTTTCTAAACGATCGCTTAGAAATACAATACAATATATTTTTAGAAAAACATTTTGTTCCTAAAAAAATTATAATTCATTATTGCATAGTTAGCAATCAGTTAACAGATGCTTTTAAAATATTCCTTATCCGACCATAAATTTCCTGCAAAATGAAAGCGTCTTTTACTTCCACTAAAGATATTTTTACTATTCTATTTAATTAAAATTCGTATTCAAATTAAAAATGGAATTGAAAAACATCAACCCTTTCAGTTAAATTTTTATTTAATTTTAAAATTAGATTTGACGAACAAAAATGCCTTTAGGTGACTGCAATGATTCTATCGTTTGTCAGATAGAAGATACAATACTAAGAACCATCTCAATATATGCATTAGTGATAACCATTATTGGAACACTGGCAAACAGTTTTTCAACCATGGTTTGCCGCTCTTCAAACCTAAAAAAAAACACAACATTTATAATCTTGTTTTTTATATTCATTTTCAAGATACCCTCAATGTACACATGGAATTTGGATGTTTTTCTTATTATAATACCAAAGAATCAAAACAGTCCTTTGGTACAATACAATATAGATCAACAAAACGTCATCGAGAGTCTCTCTATACCAACTTGTAAAATTTTTGCATTTATGCAATTCTTTTCTCTGCATTCCATTTCATGGCTCTTAACCTACATGTCATTTGACCAGGCTATCAAAGTTTTGTTCCCCACCACTCTTTTCTTTAACACAAGAATGACTTACATGTTTGTAGGAATAATAATTTTGGTAATGTTCTTACTAAATCTTCATATTTTACTTTTTGCAGGAGTTGTCCAACATTTGGTAATGAATGAAACTATTAAAGTAAATGGATCTCTGATTAATTCTACTGTCGAATTTGATGTAATTTATTGCTATGATTCAGATTTTTACAGTTTTTATCCGGTTTGGGACAGGATTCATCTCATTGTTTTCTGTTTTTTACCTTTTTCAATTATGACAATTTGTAATATTTCAATGAAAATTCGCTTAAAACCTGACAAGGCTTTGAATATATCAAGCGAAAGTCGAACTGCTAAAAAACGTCGACAAATATCACGGTTTATTATTATCTATTCGATTATGTTCATGCTATGTACATTGCCTCAAGTTATATGTTTTGGTTTTTTTTTCGTTCCCCTATTCAGAAATCGATTAGGAAGAATCATTCTAAATCTAAGCAATGAAATTAATTTTACCTTTATTGCTTTTAATTTTTTGGCTTTTTTTAAAATTAATAATTTGTATAGGAAAAATTTTTGGCTAAAATTAAAAAATCTTTTTTACTGTAAAAAAGAAGAGAATTAAATGAATTTTTTTTTCAATCAAATTAATTAAATTTATATTTTGATTAAATGTTTTTCTGGTTGTGACATTTTTTGTATTAAATAGTATTTAAAACCTGTTGTTTAAGAATTTATTTTAAAAATATTGTTAAAAATATTTATTAATAAAATAAAGAATAAAATATCAATCAATTTTTTTTTCAAATCTAAAACCTAAAATTTAATTGAAAATTATTATTTTTTAGTCTGTTGATCATTACATTTTTACTATCTTGATAAAGTATGTTTTAAAATTCAAACTTTAGTAAGCTTTCTGAAAAACATAAATTAATGTTTAATTAGTGCCAAATACTTAATCAAAATATATTCTAATTTAGCCAGTTGTCCAAGTTATGAGTTTTAAAAACGTTCAAATTCTTTGCATCAACCACAGTTCTCGTAAGTCAATTCCGCGAACTAGATATCCTATTTAATAAGAAATTATGTTGCCTTGTGTTTTTTTTTCTCTTATTTGAATATGCTATAATGTCCTTTTAAATAATGACAATGATTGACAAAATTGTTTTTAAAAACTACTAATTCATCTTGTCCAAATCTTTGCTAATTTTTTTAATCAGTTCGCCTTCTTGTCTTGTTTAAAAATTTCTTATTCCACTCTTTCACTTTAATTTTTCTCCAACTATTTGGTTATAACTAATAATATTTTTTATCGGCTTTTTTAAAAAAATATTCTTTATTATTCTAATTTTTTTTTAGTTTAAAAACTATTTTAAATTCAATTTTGCAAAATATTTTCAAGGTACTATAAAAATTAATTTTTTAATGGCACACTAGAAGTCCAAAAATTTGTTTTTGTTGCCTTAAAAAGAATTGTTGTACCGTAACAAATATTATTTTGAAGAATGTTTCTCAATAGATTTGTGGCATGACTCAATCTCAATCATAAGTAAATCAAATCAGTTTCAAATTGAAATTATTTTTCTTATCGCACATTTGCCATTAAGCAAAAACTTTATTTTTGCATGTAAAAATAAAGCTAATTTTTCATTATATTACAAATTCTTCCCAATGTTTTTTTGAAAAATTAGAAAAGTCTGTCTCTGACTGACTAATGGGCAATTCAAATTTTGCTATGATGACCTGCTCAGCTATTAAAACAAAAAGTTTTATGTAAAATTTAATGCTTTTATTTCGATCAATGAAAATAAATCTTTGTGCAGAAAAGATTTTGAAAAAATATTTTAATTTACTAAAGAGTTCATTTTTTTAATGAATTTTATAGAGTAAATTATTTTTGTTGGCAATGTTAATTTAATAAAAAAACAAAAGATTTTTAAAATTTAAATCAAGATCTTATAAGATTTTATTTTTAAGGCTTCAATCCGTTGAATAATTTCCTGTTTTAAATTGAGCGCATCTTTTCCGGATATTAATTGAATTTTTAACAGAGAAGCATTTTTTTTGCATTCAGCTTGCTGTTTAGAAAACATTTTAAAATATTTTTTTAAAATTTTTATTCATTGTGATTTCTCTATCTGGAAAATCGAGAACAAAACACTAAGTATTATCTACGCAAATGCTTTGATGCTGACGATTCATGGAACAATAACCAATTGGTTCTGAGCACTGGTCTTTTCTCAAAAGCTTAAAAATAACACAACATTGATTCTAATTTTTATTAAATGTACAACAAATTAATGGTCAAACTAAAATTTTTGGGAAAAATTGCAAAAACTTTAATTTCTAACGAAACTGATTGAAAAAAATATTTAATTTTTAGATTTTTTCGAGGGTGGTCTGGTATCAGGACTAGTTTTTTCCGATTTGGGAGGATTTTTAGTGGACTTAGAGCTAGTTGGTCTTGATTTTTTATCATCACCATCATCAGTCGAAACCAATTTGCTCTCTTCATAGGCTTTTTTCATACGAGATATATTAATTTTACTTATCACATTATGGTCAACAATGGGCCGCGGATAATCTTTTCCAATAACACAATTATGTCTCTTTTGTACCTCAAGCGGTGCCGTCCAAGGTTCAAATATGTATTTTGCTGGAAAAGTCTTTAGCACCGGAATATACTTTCTAATATAATCTCCATTTTCATCTGTTTTCTTGCCAAAACCAATTGGACTATAGACTCTAAAATATTGGTGAAAAAAAGCCGACGCACTTAGCCACATCCAATTGGCAGCATTGAGACTCCAGTCTTGATCAAGCAAATATTCCTCAAAAACTTCTTGACCCTTTTCCCAACTGCAGTACAAATCGCCTCGCGTCAAAAAACACGCAACTGCATGCCGCGCCAAATGATGGATCCAACCTTCAGTCCTTAATTGAGTCATTATTGCATCTATAAATGGAAATCCAGTCCTTGCTTCTTTCCATGCTTTAACATACTCGGGCTTATCATCCCATTTTATTTGCCTACACACTGGGTTTCCTTCTATCTTGTTAAAATTTGGCGTAAAAGCTCCAACATAATAAAAAAATTCTCTGAACAGCAATTGTCCTTCTAGGGACACAGGAGGCATTGAGTGCTTTCTCTTGGCATAAACCTGTTTTAATCGCCAATAAAATTTTCTTGCGCTGAGACAACCAAATTTTAGGTAAGGGCTTAGGACAGTGGTGCTCGGAGCAAGACTATTTGGACTAGTGTTTGGCTTTTCGAATGAACAAATCCAAGATTCATTTTTGAATTTGTCTTCAAGCCGTCTTAAAGCTTCGGTCTCACCACCTGGAAACAGGAGAGGACCACATGCACTAGGATCAATTCCAATTGACACCAAATCAGGAATTTTATACAAATCGTAATCTATTTTTAATTTATTAAATACATTGCCGGGTTCATCAATTGGCTTGGGTGGATCGCCAATTTTTGCCAATGCACCAACAAAAGATTGATATTGTAGCGGAATTTTTTCATTGTTTTTTTTGTATACATAGTCCGGATTGTATAAAGTGTGACCGTATTTGGTCTCAACTTTTACATTTAGTTCTGTGGCTATTTTTGTTATTTCCTCATCGCGTAATTTGGCATAAGGCTCAGTATCTGTTTCAAAACAAATTAAATTTATGTCCCATTCTTTAATTTTTTCTGCAAAAACTGCACTTGGGTTACCGCGTATTAGTATTAGGCGGGAATTTTTGCGGATTAACTGCTCGTTTAAATCATTTAGGGATTCGAGTAGAAATCTCCAACGATTGGGACCTACTTTGGCTTTCTGAACAAACCATGGATCAAGTATAAAGATTGGATATATGTATTGACTTTTTTGTATTGCATGCATTAGACTCGGATTGTCGTGTAAACGCAAGGCTTTACGGAACCAATAGATACATTTGGCGGTTTTTTCCATATCAGTTGCATTTATTGGCTCACTTGGTTCGTTTTTGAGCCCAAATCCTAGACTTGGATCGGATTCATTTTTTATTTTTTCTCTTTTTGGCGCCATTTAGCTCAATTATTATGCAAATTAATTTTTATAAAATAATTTAAAGTTATTAATAATTATGCAGGAATTTTTATTTTTTTTCTAAATCTAAATAGCTCAATAAAAGAATGTCTGAATTTGAATTTTTTTTAAATTTTTATTTGTTTGAGAAAAAACTAAAAATATTTTTTAGAATAAAACATCTTTATTTTTTTGTTTTTAAATTTATTTTGTTAAATAAAAATTTTTAGATCTTGTCTTATTCACAGGTTTCTAAAAGCCTCAAGTATCAAGTGAAGCCTGGACTTAAATTTTTTCAAAAAAATATCTCCACTTTTAAATGAAATAAATGGTACCATATATTTCTTAAATATTGAGATAAGTTTTATGCATCCTCACATTTGATTTTCTTTGATTTTTTTTCTGTATTAGCTTGTACAGCATGTACAGTATATACAGTAAACAGTATTCGGATAATCCAAAAGATTAAACAATTATAACAATTCTGGATTATAATTTTCCATGTCTTAACTCATTCTCCGAATCAGGTTTACAAAAGTTACAAGTTATTCAAAATACTTCTGTTAGATGCATTCTAAAACTTCCTCTCAGAACCTCCTCTGAATCATTATTCTATGAAGCAGAAAATAGATTGAATATCAGTAAAATTGACCACAGATTAAGCAATCTCTTAGAAAATTACCTTCGTAATGCTCTTGATTATTCAGTTTCATTGACTAAAAGACTTGTTTCGGAGTATCAAAGAGGCTTCGATTCTAGATTTATTACGAATCCCACTCCTCTATGTAGCTGCTACCTAATTATACAAAAATTTTCTGACTCTTAAGATCTTATCTATATTTTTTGTTTTTTTTTGTTTTTTTTCTTTTTCTCCCAGCTTTTTAATTATTATTTTTGTATCTCATCCTTTCATTAATAAATGAAAAATAACTTACTTTAAATTTAAAATTTTTTTAAACTGTTTTAATTATTTTATTTTATCTTATTTTATTTTTTTTTTTTTTATCTGATAAAGCGTATGCTCGAACAGAAAAACAAATAGATAATAATAATAATGTCCTATCAAAATAACATTACCAGAAAATCTTTATTTCGGCAAAAATGGGTAATAAAAATGTGTGTAGCCTACTTAAATGGGAGATCGTGGGTCTGTTTAAAAGTGGAGACAAAAAGCAAAATGAGATAGCCAAGCTGTTAGGTGTATCTCCTAAATTTGTCTTTCCAACTAAAAAACGATATGAAGAGACTGGTACTGTGTCTGATCGAAGCTGGTGTGGTAGACCTCGGAAGCTAATTTTTAGGAATGAAAATTACATTTTTAGAGAGATTAGATAGACTCTACATCTAGCTATCAAAAACCCACCACTGATTTTAATTCTAAGAGTCAAGGAATTAGGATTAGTAAGTATACTGTAATGAGATTTTTTAATTGTAATTATTATTATTATTATTATTATTTATTGATTCAAGCCTCATAGGCAAAATAAAAAATTAAAAAAAAAGAAAAAAAAAAGTTAAGTTCTTCGAATTCTACAAAATTTGAAAATGAAAATACACAATTGTAATGAGTACAATTTTACTTGTACTTCAACAATTTTATCCATAATTTTTTTATCTATTTTTAGTTGAAAAAAATGCATTGTTATTTTAAACTTGCTATAATGAGTTTATTATTTTGAAACATTTCTATTAAGAATGTTATTGTACAATTTTTTTGTTATTTTGTTAGATTTATTTAGCCACATTTATTTTAATAAATGCTATTTCGATATAGAGCTGACAAAAAAGATAAACTTAATTCGACAATTAATGATTAGTCCAGAGTAATGTTCAGTGATGACGAGTCCAATTTTGAGGTCTTTAATCATAGATCAAGAGTAATAGTAAAAAGGCTTAAAAATAAAAATTTTCATCCAAAATTCTGTATACCAAGGTTACAAAATGGTTGAGGTTCAATCTGGTATGCATATCTTACAAAGGCACTAGTTATGTAACATTTATACAAGACGAATCAATCAATTTGTCTACATCAATACCTTGGAAAGCAATCTTTTATCATTTGTTGAACTACCATGTGAGCCAAATGACTCTTGGATTTTTGAACAAGATGGTTCTTCGATACATACCGCTCACTCAGTAAGCGACAGGTTAAATTTCATTCTGCAGAACATTCTGCCGCGGTGTGCCCCTTCACCAGATGTCAACCCAATCGAGAACTTATGGTCATGCATAGATGTCAAAATGGCAAACACTAAAGTAACCCCTATTGGGCATTTAAAGATGACTTAACACAAAGATTTGTTAAAGATTCTGACTGAGTATGTTAAAAAATTGATTGAATCTATGCCAAAAATTGTTTTGACTTTTTATAAGACCAAAGGCGGTCATTTCAAATATTCAATTGTAAAAATTTCTATTTTTTTTTAAATAATTGATCCATTTTTTCTTTTTGTATTTTTTTGGGTTTTTTTTCATTGAATTTTTTTATTTTTATGTTTTTGGATTGATGACAAATAAAATTTTTAAAAGCCGCTTTTATTATTTTCCCGTCTATAGTATACAAAAAAAGAATCGATTTGTTAGCAAAAAAAAATTTCTAAACTTTTCAAAAGACAACATACTGTATTTTCCCTTTAATTTTTTAGTAAATGCAGCCGAATAATAGAAGCTGATCTTGGGTTCAAATCTATTATTCACGTTTATGAAAAATTATTTATCTTTAACTCGAAAGAATTATATTCTAAAAAAAAAACAACATAAAATTATAAAAGTTTAAAGACATTGTTTAATCTGTCAGTTATAGTTATAAATTAAAGCTGTCTTTTTTACTTAATTCAAAAGGTAAAAAATTTAATGCTAGTTGTAATTTAATTTTAATAAAAATATATTTTCTTAAAATTTTTTCAAATTGTATTAGCTGATACATTACACACAGAACTAATTTTCAATTTTTATTTTAAATTTAATTTAATGCATTATTTTTAATTATTTAAAGATATTAAGCGGTCACAATCTACAAAATTGCTTAACTAGTAATAGTTTCTAAAATCACAATACAAAAAAGATATAATTTAAATATTTTTCAAATAAAAAAATAAATTGATTCATAATTAAACAGAAAATTTCTTAGGCAAAAAATTCAGGTATCACAATAATGAATCAGTTTTAAAAATATAAAAAATATAAAACAATATTCTGATCATTTATGTAAAAATTTAGTCACAATCAAAAAACTTTTTTGAAAAAAAAATAATTTAATTTTTGATAATATCAATGGAACGACATTAAATTTTATATTTTTTGTATTTTATTTTAATTTTTCTTTGCTGGAAATATAGATTAAAGAGTATAACAATTATGAAATAAAAAAAAAATTTATAGAAAATCTTTTTTTTAATTTTACTCTAAAACTTAAAAATTTTTTGAAAACACTTCACAGCATTTTTATAATAATATAAAATTTTTCAACTAAATCAAAAATGCTTCGTTGGGTTCCATTGAAATTGTATTAATAACACTCTTTTCAAAGAAAAATTAAAATAAAGAGCTTGTGTTTTCAAAATATTGTCTTTGTATAAAATAAAAACCACCTAAGGATTTGTGATTAACATTTATGTCTGGGTTAAAATTATTTAGGGCTAATAACTCAAATACGATGTCGCCTCAAAAATATGTATTATAATATTATTGAATGATAGCTTTTGAGTGAAAAGAAACCAATCAACTTTAAAATTTTCGTTCATTCTAATAAACCTTTACAAGGCATAATAAAAATATATTTGAGTGCTAAAAGTATAAATTATTATTATTAATGAAGAAATAAAGGAATTTAACAAATAGTCAGACTTTTTGTTCAACTTCTAAAAGAAAACGTTCTAAATTGATTTAATTTAAAGATGAAATCTAAAAATGACAGCAGCAGTTCGGATAGTAGAGAAAGTATCTCGAATGGGTTGAGTAAAAATGAAGACTCTATGAGTGAATTTGATGACCGGAGTCGAAGCAGATCTCGTAGTCCAAGCCATAGTGTCTCAAACTCATCTAAAATTAAAGGTTTAACACATTTACATTAAAGGCCTAGGAAAATTTAAACTGATGTAATTAAGACCATGATGCCATGTCTATTTATATTGGCAATGTGGATTATTCGGCTACTGAAGATGACTTGAAGAATGCATTTATTTGCTGTGGAAACATCCTAAGAGTGACTATTATCAAAAATATGAAAACTGGACATCCAAAGGGAGCGGCTTTCATTGAATTCATGCACAGAGAAGGAGTTCAAGCTGCCATGAAAATGAATGGAACTCAAGTAAATGGTAAGTTGACTCTAAAAATTTATGATTCAAAATCCTGATTAATCTAAAGTAAATAATTTAACTTTTTTTCTAATATTTGATTTTCTAATAAATATTATGATCAAAAAAACTATCTTAAACACGATCAGCTAGAAATTTGTTTTAAAATTATTAATTTTAAAAAATTTGGTCAAAGTTTTTTGGTAATGTTTTGATAAAAATGAATGCTTCTATTAAAGAGTACTACTAAAGTTGACAAGATTATTGGTAAATTCTCCTATAATGATAAAATTTCGGTAAAATTCAATTCATCAGTTTGAATGACAAAAATCCAATATTATTTAATTAATTAATTGAAGAAGAAAAAAATTTTATTGATGAAAGAAAATCGTAACTTAGATTTAGGTAATTTTTTGGGAGATTTATAATTTTTTACAAACATTTCTGAAAAAATCACCAACATTATTGAAAAAAAAACAGATTAACTATTTTTTTTAACTTGTATTTTTATAATAAAATTAATAATTTTAAAAAAATACTAATAATAAATATTTCTTAAAATTTTTAAATGAGCCATTTCAAAATTCGTATTTTAGACTCAAATAAACCAACAAAATGCTCCTGTGGACTCACAAAAATATGCTTTGAGGAAATCGAAAATAAAAATTTATTGAAAATTAAGAAAACATTTTGTCAAATAGATATAAAGTTTATTATTAGCTCTTATTAATTGTCTTCATCTATTCTAAATTCTTATCTGTTTTATTCATTTTCAATTCTAGTAAAAACTTGATAGAATAACAGGTTAAGAAATGGTACATTAGAGAATTAACTTTTTTTAAAACTTTTAATTTTTAAAAAATTTTTTAAAGGTGACTTTTTTTTGCAATAAAAAATAAATTATAAATAATCTGTCATTTTTAGAATTTTTAATTAAAATAGTTATTTTTCAGAAATAGATGTGATTTTAGCAAGCAATTTTTTTTCTACTGAAGGATAAATTTTTTGAACTAATTAATATTTAAGCAAACATTTTAGTCAATAAGTTTATTATGATACAAAAATATGACCGGTTGATCGCAAAATTGACCATCTGTGTCTTTTTTTAAACTTTATTGTTGTAATTTAAATCAGTATTTTGAATCCTATTTAAATTTATGCTACCTAAATTAAAATAAAATCTAATAAATTTATTTTTAATTTTAAATATATAGTGAAAATATTAAAAAAACAAAATAATGGCTTAATAATAAATAATTAGATACAATAAAATAGAATAAAACAGTTCGAATTATTTCGTAATAAAATAACTTTTAGATAAATAATTATAAAAAATTAAATTTTGCAAAGAAATAAATAAAAATTAATAAAATAAAGGTCGGTCATTGACAGTGACAAGCAAGAAACCTAAGCCTGAAAAGAGATCAAGTAGAGACAGACGAGATTTATCTAGTTACGAAAGAAGAGGACCAAGATCAATTGCGTCCTATTATCCGTATGATGATCGTTCATCTTATGGTTACTCATCACGTGGCCACTATCCCGGACCACCAGCATATGTAGAATCAAGACGAGCTCACCACCAGGCTCATCACATACCCTTTGAATCTCAAAGAATGCCTAGATATGATCCGTATCGTAGAACAGACATGTATGATTCTTACATGATGCCAAGAGGAGGTCCAAGTTCGCATTTAGTCTCGCCTTCTTCTTATTTTCACACTCAAAAATATGGTTCAGGACATCATTCACGCAGTTATCACGCACCAAGATACTCAAATACATTTACTCGTAGATAATGTTCCCAATTAATCTTTTATTTATAGAGAGTAATTTTTAAGAATTAATTTAAAATTTCTTAAGAAATCAATCAAGTTTTTTGATGAATAAAGTAAAATTAATTTTTTTTTTAAATTGTTTTAACTTTTTGGTTGATTTAAATTTATTTAAATAATTATTTTTAAAAATTTTGTAGCGATTGTTTGTTGGAATATTGATTATAAGAAAATTATTGATTATTTAAAATGTGTTTGTATATTTAAAAAATAAAAAAATCACAATTAAATATTTTAAATTAATTTAAAAAAAAAAATTCAATTAGTCAGTAAGGGCGCACTCTCTGGCAATAATGGATCTGTGTATCTATTTCTAGTAAAAATACAACAACTATCATGTATTAGGAAAAAAATTGATATAACTGCGGATATTAAAAAGGCAAAAACTATTCCAGTGGATGCCAATTCAAAGCCAATTTTGTCCACTACAAACCCACCAACTATTGGTCCTACTAATGATCTTTAAATCATACCAAAATAACTATCAATTTTTTATTTAAACTAATTATACCCAGAAGACCATATTGAGCTAAATAATCCAGATATAACACCTTGAGTTCTCAAATCATTAGCATAACCGTTTTCTCTGAGTTTTAAATTAAATAAAAATTAAAAATTTTATCTTTTGTATAAAATTACGTAGCTATTCGCAATAGTTCTGAATATCCAGGTATAGCCAAACCACCAATACTCAATCCAAATCCCAAATAACCCATCATAAATGTAAGCAAATTACTGAAATTCGGCAAGAAATAATATTTTTTCAACTAAATCGATTTTTAAAATTACAATTTAAGATTTAAAATTGGCATTGGCGCTATTAAACCAAAAGAAATAGCTGCAATTAAAGTGCTAAACAACATGAACCATTTCATTAAATTTTTAAACTAAAAAAATTATTTAAATTATTTATTTAATTCAATCGTACCTTATCACATAAGTAGCCAATTAAAGGTGTTGAAACGATGTACAAGAGAGATGGTGCCATCAATATAAATGCTATTTGAATTGGTGACAAGTTTAACTTTTAAAAACAATTAAAATTTTATTCTCTTTTTCAATTTAATTACTGGTAAAAGATGAAGTTCTATTGATGGCTGGACAAAACCGATTGACAAAGCGCACATAAATACCAACAAAAGTGTGATAATAAGCCTTGGTATTTTTAAAAATGGTATCATCGAAAGATTTTCTCTTGGTTGTGTGCAATCTCTGACATCTGGAAAAAAAAGCAAGGCTACGATAAAGAGCAAAAACAAAAAACCACCCATGACAAAAAATGGCAGTCGGAATCCACTTTAAGATAAAAATTTAAATTTAAATTTAGTTTAAAAAAATTTGAATACCCTAATTGATATAAAAAACCTCCTATTACAGGTCCAATCTTAAATAAATAAATAATATTGAACTAGGTATTACAAGCGAATACATACCATGAATCCTAGGCCATTAAAAATTTCTAAAAGTGAGACAAAAAAAGAGATTCGATCTGGAAAATAGTGTCCAACAATAGCAAAAGAAAGTCCCATTGATACTCCGATTCCAGTTACTGCTCTACAAACAATACACATTATAAAAAACATGATTCCGTCTGGACACAAATCGAGAAATCCAAACAAAAATTGACTACCACTGTTAATGAACAGTCCACCCACGAACAAAAATCTTATTCCAAAATGCTCTAGCTGAAAATGTTTAGATAAGAAAAAAAATTATTTTTGTTTTTTTTACATTTTTTCCAAAATATGGAGATAAAATAAATATGACCAATTCGAACATGCCAAATATTATTCCTATCTGAGTCTTAGACAAATGTTTGTTAATTGCTTCGGAAGGAAAAAATGGCGCAAACAAGGAATAATATGCGGCAGATAGAAAAAAATAGCCCATTAGCAAGACAATTGTAATAAATTGGGTTTTGTTCATTTGAAACTGGACGCCAAAAAAATTGACATATTTGCATTGGTTGACAAATTCATCATTTTGACTGGAACGACGTGGATTTTTGTACTCACTATCAACTATCTTTACTCTTGTCTGATCCAGCGCATTATCAATCGTGTGATGGCTCATTTCTTTATTCAAAAAATAAAAAAACAATCATCAATATTAAAAAATTAAAATTATAAAATTTAATAAAATTAAAATTTTTGTTTTAAATATGTTAAATTTAATTAGAAAAGTATTTTTATACAAGATCAAAAATTACATGTTCATAAAATCTATTTTATTATTTAAAAAAAAAAAAATTTAAATTTTTATCAACTTTTTTCAAAATGAGAAAAAAATATAGCGCATTTGTTATATCAGTTTTTCAATTTTTATAAATTAATTAAATAAAAACAATGAAAAAAAAAAACAAAAAATTATGTTGACCATTTTGGTAAAAAATTTGTCCAACCAGTGTTTTGGGAATCTTTTTCGCTGTGATTATCTTTAAAAAAATTTAAATTAACTTTATAAAGCTTCAAGAAATTAATAATACTTTTGGCAAAATTCATTATAGCATTCTGCTCTTCCTGGTTCAATTTCAACATTGTTGTAAGAACTGGCAATAGCTGAAATTTTTCTTGAGTCGTCGATAGAGTTAAAAATTTGCAAACAACATTCTTTAGGTATTCCATATTGGAAATAGATTTTTCTCTTTCCTGATTACGTTCCAATCGTCGTATCTCCTCTTTTAACAAATTAATTTGTTCATTTAAACGAGCATTATTCAATTCGCTTTCATTTAAAAGCTCGTTTAAATGATCTAATTGAACTTTTGCTTTTAAAAGATCATTTTTCAATTGGGATATTTGACTTATCAACACTTTGGAGTCACTTGGTTCAGTGTGTGCAAGCGATGGTTCATTTAAAAGTTGTTCTAAAGTTAGCAATGAATTTTTATTCTCTTCATTATCTGATTTCTAAACAAAAAAATAAATAAAAAATATATTTAAAAATTTTATAAATTTACCTCTGATATTTGACTCGCATCCATGCCAAGAATAAAATTATTCTTAGCTAAATTGTTGATTTGGCCAGAATCTGTTCGAGAATGAGCTTGAAGGAAAGAGTTATTTGGAGTTATGTTGCCGGGTGATGGAGATTTATTTCTTAGTTCCTGTAAGACTTTATTTAAGCGCTCAATTTCGCGTCTACTATCGTCCAACTTGACTTGTAATGAATCAACTGTGTGCAAATGTTGATTGTTTAGATTTCTAATTTTTTCCTTATGCTGAGCTACCAAGGCTTCGTTTTCTATCTTTAAGCTTCTGATTGATTCCTGACTTTCTTCGACTTTATTGAAAGAATGTTTTTCCAATTCTTCAAATCTAGATTTCCATGCAATCTCTTTGTCTTTAAGCTCATTCAACAGCTTCGTGTACCGATCAAGTACTCTAGAGTATTCCTCTTGAGTAATTTCACTTTCTTTCTCTAAAATCTTAAGTTTTTCCGAGTTTACATCCAATTTTTCATTCAATTTTGTGTTTAGCAGCTTTAATTGCTCATTATCTTGAAAGCATTTTTGAAGTTCGGCTTCGGTAAGTACCTGGGTGCTGGGCGTACTTTGCTCTTTTTGCTTCCTAAAAGCTTGTTGAGCTTTTATTTTATAGTTTTCGTATTCATTTTGAACAGTATTTAATTTTTGCTTTAAATTTTCGATCTCTTCTTGGTATGTTTGGTTTTTGGACTCTAATAAATGGTTCGAACGACTGTAAGTGTCACTGGTTGATTGAAATTTTTCTTGAAGTCTTTGTTTTTCAGAGCCTAATTCGGCAATTTGAATCTTAAGAATAAAATTTTTTTGAATATTTAATCAAATATCTTAACAAAAAATATAACTAATCAAATTATTCAGGAATTTTTTTTCAAAAATATGTTTTTAGTTTTAAATAATAAGAGATAATTCAAATTTTCAAGAAAAATTAGATGAAAATTCCATGCTGATATAAAAGAGGCGAACACTTGATAAGAAACAGCAAAATGCTACTTTTTAAATTCATCAAATAAATTCCAATAGTAATTAGTTATTTTTCTTCACTGAGATCACGAGGCATCTAAAATTATCTCATTTAAATGAATAGAAAATAAACAAAAAGATAAATTTTAAAATAAATTCTTTTTAATATAATCTTTTAAAAGAAAAAAATGTTATCTTCTTCTTCTTCATTTGACATTTTTTATATTTCGCTTATTTAATTTTCTCTTTTACTTAAATTCAATTTCTTTCGAGTTTATTTATTTTATTTTTTGATTTCTTTATTTTATTTATTCATTTAAATAACCTAAAAATATTAAAATTATTTATTCAGCCTTATAAACTGCACTCCGCACATGCATCCGAATGTGTCACAGCTGCCACTTCTACTATTACTACTACTAAATCAAAATTAAAAAATCTTTGTAATGATTTCTTAAATCTCTTTTGTAAAATAGTTTTTTTAAAGATATTCATTTCACTTAATTATTGTTTTGTTTATTTTTTTATTGTAATCATTTGAAATAAAGTAAAAAATAAAAAAAAAAATCTGAATTGAGCTTATTTTTATCATCGCTCCTTGAATAAAATAGCCATCATATTTTCAAAATTAAAAAATAAAATTAACGAAGTTAATTAAAAATTGAGTTCAAGTAAAATCAAGGATTAAATGATTGAAAAAAAAGGTCAAAGAAAACAAAAATAAAAGAATGAATAAATGAAATCAAATAATTTTGAGTCTCAGCTTCAGACATAAGATGAACATTTATTCTACATTTTTCATTCAAACAATTTTTCCAATTATTTTTTATTTCACCAAAAAACTATCACTGAATATTTTTTTTGGTAAATGGTCAATTATTTAAAAATTGAATTTTGTTTTTAAATTTTTTTAGGCATCAAGTTAATTTTTTATTCTGCTTTTATTTTTTTTTTCGAAATTGAAAATAATCAAATTAAAATGAAAAAAAAAATTGATGCTGATTATATTGATTAATAAAAAATACAAAAAAATACCAACCTTGTAATTTTCGATGTCTTGATTCGCTTGTTCTAATTTGGCATTTAGCATTGCTTCATTGTTTAAATGATCAGTTTCGTGTGCCTTAGCTTCATTTATATCTTTTTTAGCCTTTACTAAAGTTTGTTGAAGCTTTATAACTTTATCCTTTTCGTCGTCGCGTTCCCGTTCCAATTTTTCCACATTCTGGCTCAATTTTGCTACATTTTCTTTACCAAGAATTATTTCCTGCTTCAAATCAGCAATCTCTTTGTCCTTTACAGCTATTTGAGAATTCAAAGTTTTAATAGATTTCTCATAATCAGCTATTTCCAAGTTCAAAACCTTTGATTTCGACACTTCTTTTTCATATTTTTTAAAATTTTTTCTTTCATTTTCCAGTTCATTTTCAACACTTTTGATTTTTGCCTCAAGATCATGTTTGGATTTGGTTAGAAATGCAACATTTGTTTCCAATTCTTCTAATTCTTTTCGGTTATTTTGAATTACTTTTTCCAATTGATTTTCAAAGTATTTCCTATTTTCGCGTTCTTTTCTAATTTCGTCCATTTTGGTCTTGACTCTTTCCATTATCTGTTTCTCTAATTCATTCATATCTGCACCAAATTCTCTCTCATTTTCATCAAAACTATTTTTAACATGATTTAAAAATTTCTCAAATCTGACAGAGTCATCAGCAGTGGCTTCATTTGGACAATTTGTATCGGTAACTTTTTTTTTTAAATTTTCAATTTCCGAAACATATTCGCCATTTTTCTCCTTTTCCGATTCGAGTTCAATTTTTAATTCATCAAGATAAAAAGTCATGTCCTCGAGTTGTTTACTAAGTGCCATTACTTGACCACTTTCAATTTTACTCTTATGCAAATAGTCAATGTCTTTGTCATATTCTTCTTTCTTGTAATTCTCAATGGTTTCTGCTTCGTTAAAATCGTGTTCTTCTTCCGTAATTGAATCTAGTTCGTTGTTTGAATAGTCTTCGCCCCTTCTTTCGGCTTCGAGGTCTTCTTCATCTTCCTCGACAATAACTGATGGCGTACCAATGCGTCGATTGTACAAGCGCTTTTCCAAATGGACTTTTTCCGAATTCAAAAGCTTTATTTCATTATTAAGCATTTCTAGCATTGATTTATTTAAGGTGATTTCGCGCTGAGCATTCTCAAGCTGAGGCTCGAATTCGAGCCTAAATGACTTGTGTTCCTCTAGATTCGATGTCAGACTTTCGATTTCAACATTCAAAGACTTTAATTTTAATTTTTAAAATTGATTAAAATTTTTTATTCTAGTACTTGTATTTTTTCTTTGAGAACGCAGTTCTCATCGTTTAATTGTCCATTCGTTTTGGTCAATTCATCAATGCGCTGATTCAAATCCTTATTTAAAATGATGATTTTTTTTTTTAACTTCGAAATTGCCATTATATTAAACAGCAAAAGAAAATTTTTAATTTTATCTACTTTATTTTTTTTTTGAAAAAAATTTAATATTTTATTATTCATTGATTAAATAGTGCCAATCTCTCTTTATTTAAATTATTATTTAAATCATATTTAATTTTAAATTAAAAAACTATTAAGATTATTTTAATTTTTATTATTACTAAAACAGTCGACTCGGTTTAACCCTTCCTACTTAAATCCGAGGTTTTAAGCACTGATGCCAAAAATCATAATCCCTCAACCATTTCTAGTTTATTTAAATTTAAATGCTTTTTAAACAAGAAGAAAAATAATGATAATAAACAAGGTTTCAACAGAAAACCTGCGATATGAAAATAATTTGCTTTAATTTGACTTATGTAATAAAATTGTATGTGATTATTGTTTGATAAACAGGTATTTTTATATTTTTTTTTATAAAAGAAGAAAAGCTCACCAAGTAATTGATTAATTGCTTGAATAATTCCTTGTAATAACAATTAATACCTTAATGAAATAACTAGGAATTTAAAAAAAAAAAGAAATAAAAAATTTCAAATGATTGAAGAATTAAATTTTGAAATAAAAATGTGAAATTAAAGCTTTGTTAATTTTTTTTCCAAGAAAGGAATTATTCCTCCTGAAAAATTCGCATGAACGCAAATCCTCCTTATAGTAAATATATTATTTAAAGTTAAATTTATCTGTTTTGCTTTTTACTTTTAAAGATTTAATTCTTTAAAATTCAAATTTCTCAGGTACAAAAAATTCAACCAACTATTAGCCATTTAGGAAAATAATTTTTCTGATTGAATAACAATAATTGAATGCATTAAAATTATCATTTATCAAGACAAGTCCCAATTTTTAGCATTAACAAGTTTTAAAAAAGTTAAAAATAAATCATTAACGTTTTGACAACCTCTAAATACTCAAAAAAAGAATGACTACCTTTATGACGTCCGAATTGTTTATGTCGGCTTGATTGTTATTACAAGTTTTTGATTCAACTTGTTTGGCTAAGTCTTTAATTTCATTTAAATATAAATTTAAACAAAAATGAAGTTAAAAATAGTTTGGATACCTTCGCTTTTGGCTCGCAATTGTTTGTTTAGGATAATATACTTTTTCACTAGTTTAACCAAATCATCTCTGGAAAGATTATCGAGCTTTAGCAAAAATTAGATGGTAACACTTGAGATTAAAATAAATAAGTGATACTTTAGATGATGAGCCTTCATCACCCATGGTAGCTTGTATCGTCACCAAATCGACTTTATGTATATATATAAATATATATATATATGTTCAGGTACCTGAAATTACTAATAATTAGTCAACGCACTATTTCAAAGTTACACATAATCAAAGAAAAAAATTTTTGAAAACAAAAATACTTTATAATTTTATTATAATTTAGCATAAGCAATAAAAGAATTTAGTTTTTTTTTTGACTAGAAAAAAAAACATATACATTATAGAAAAAATTCAATTTGCATTTAAAAAATAAAATAATAATTTATTGAAATATTTTGCTAGCAATTCCTCAAACTATGATACAAATAGACTCAATTGACTAAGTGTTAATCCATGCTCAACATGGCTCTAATCCGAGCTAATCGAACACCAAATACTTTCTATCTTTAATTGTTTATAAATTACAACTTAAAAAATTATTAACGTTATCTTTTGAGAAAAGGCATTTATTAAATAAACAAACTAAATTGTTTTTGGATTTAACTTAATCCAAAAGTTTTACTTTTGATTTAGTTCTTTAAACATTTGATATCGGAAAATCGTTCAATATTTAAATTCTGTCAGAATACTGTTGGGATATTTTATTTTTGAATAAATATTAAAAAAGAAAAAATTATTGTGCACCTAATTTAAAAAGTTAATTAAAAGCTGGCAAAAGATTAAAAGTTAGCAAAATTGAATACTTTAAAAACAGTCTCAATATAAAATAGAGTATCAGCTTGAATGATTTTAGGTCAAAAAAATCCTAAAAATGCCTGATTAATGAAAGCTCTAAATGAGAGAATTAAAAGTGCATCAGCGATATTTATCAATGAAATAGAGGCTGAATATTTAATTTTTATTTTATATATTTTTATTCCAGGCTATTGACAAAGCAAAAATTTGAAAAATTTGAAAAAAAAATTGGAGTTGAGGGGGATCGATCCCCTGACCTTCCGCATGCAAAGCGGACGCTCTACCACTGAGCTACAACCCCACTTGCTGATTTTTTTATTTTGTTTCTGATTATTTTCAAATAAATAAGTTAACCTTTTAAGTAAATCAATTTATTCACTCAGATTCTAATTAATCAAAAATTTTAATATTTTCAAACTAAATTTTAGACAATTTTGATAGTGTAATTTAAGTTAAATAAGGTAATTTGAATATATTTTTCACATAGCTCTTGAATTACGAATTTAAGTTAATTTTAAAATGAATTAAAGATTAACTTTTATTTTACTATTAAAATTTTAAAGGCTTAAGGTTATTGTAGGTTTTTCAAGTCTTATCGACACCTTAAAATTTTATAAACAAAAAATTGTATTTAAAATGTATGGCCGCTTTTGGGCCACGAAATTTAAACATAGTCAATGCATTAATCTCTTAAATTAACTTTCTGTTTTATTTTGTTTAGCAATCAAAAAAATATTTTCAATTAAATTTATAAAAGAAAATTCAAAATAAACCAAAATAAATGATTTAAAAAAAAATTTAAATTTTCTTAAAATAGGCTTGAAAATTTTGGTACTAAAATTTTTGCATTAATTTAGTAAAAAAAATATTATAAAAATAGATGCATTTTTTTACTTTAAAAAAATTCTAATTTAAAAAATAAAATTTAATAAAAAATTTTTTAAAAATTAAAATACAAAATAATTGACTTAAATATTTGCCTTCTAGACTGGCATAATGTTACAAATATTTAAAAAAAAAAAAGGCTTGATAAAATTTTAAAAATAACAAGAGGATAAATTAAATTTAAATAAAAGAAAATATGACCTGAATTTATATAGGTGTTCAAAAAGCCAACAAAAAAATATTAAAATACTGCACTGCACCAAAATTTGAGTGCCTGATGGCACACGTTTAAATGGTAACTTAATTTTTTGACCATGTAAACCTGTCAATACTCAATAACAAACTATTCGATAGAAATACTTGAATAGAAAAGGATAAAATTATTTAAAATAAAGCTCGATCTTTTTCAATTTTTTTTTCAGCTAGAAAATGTACGATGATATTCAAAAATTTCAAAACTCGACAAGGATGGTTTGCAATAGTCTTGAAACGAAGCAAGTAAAGATACTATAAGAAGATTTGTGTATTTGCTTCGTTTTGTTTCATTAAAAAAATTAAGAGAGAACAAATTAAATTTAGCTTAAGTTTCTACTTGTGTAAAAAGATCGCCATTTTATTCAATAATCAGGTCCGCTAGTTAAATTTAGACGTGTAGGACGCGTCGAAATCAAAATCTGCTCTTGCTTCACATCATGTAATTGCATCTAGGCATCGATTCACGTGTTTTAATTTAAATTTTAGATCTGTTTTTTGATTAACCAACTAGAGATTAATTTGTGAAGTTTTAAATTTTGAAAACAAAGCAAAAAATGTCCGTGGGTGTTTATAACACAACTTTAGTCAACAAGGACTTGAAGAAAAAGTTCACCAAAACATTTGATTTGTCACAAATAGCCGAGGATCCCATGGATATTTACTTGGACACGCTAGGGCTTTGGAAGAAGCGCATAGCTAGAGACGGCTCGTGCTTGTTCCGCGCAGTTGCCGAGCAAATTTATCCGTGTCAAATGTACCATGAAAGAGTGAGACAGGAATGCCTGCGGTACATGTGCGATCATAGAGACGAATTGTGCCAATATGTGACCAACATTTCCTTTGACGACTACCTAGAGGCCATGAAAAACCCTTTGGAAAATGGAGGACAAATTGAAATTGCAGCCATGTCCAAGCTCTACAAGTACCTAAGCAAATCTATTTTTTTAGTTCTGTCTAAAAATTAATTTCAAGAAAGGACTTTGTTATTTTTCAACACCAAGATCAGCCTGGCATGAATGTGACTCAAAATGGCTTCGAAAGTAAACTCTATCTGTGCTACTCGTACAACAACCATTTTGATGCCATATTCACCAAAACCCACCGCGACAATCTTGCAGTCATTCAGTGTAATAAAAAATTTATTCTTTTTTTATAAATAAATTATTTTTTTCCAAACAAATTTTTAGCTTTGGTCTACGAGCTTTTGTATGACAAAGTTTTCGGCTCAGGTGACCAAGTGGTCGTGGCCAGAAAACTACTGCGCAAATCTGACACCATCTATCCCAAAGAGTACATGAAAATAAAAGAATATGACGAGTTCGGGTACTGATTTGATTCATTAAAATTTAATTAATAAAAAATTTTTCAAAAGTCTTTTTTATTTTTTTAAAGAAATGAAATTGATTCTGATGAAAGCTTGGAAAGCGAGTTCGAGGAAGACGATGAGGACTTGGAGGCAATAAATTCAGATTTGGAAAACAACGGAGAAGACATGGTTGAGCTGTCCAGCGATCAGAACAACAATGAAATCAAGCTGAACAGTCAAAGGATAAAGAAATCAAAAAAAGACACTGATACTGTAAAATATTTTACTAAAAAAGAAAATTTAAATTTTAAATTTTATTTTTTCAAAAGATGAGTTTAATTCAAAAAATGCCCTTGCCTTACAAAGTGGCCAAATCGTTGGACCCCTACATTTACCGGAATACGGCGTTTGACGCTTGGCTAGCGACAAAAAAAGAGCTCGAACAAGCGGCCAATTTAAACGCAATATCTGTTCTTCAACCAGGAGACAAATGCATGGTCAAAATAATCAGCAACTATGCTGAAAAGTGGACTATGGCCTTTTTTCAAAATATCATGCATGACACGGCCAATGTTTTTGTTCCTGAGTTAAACGAACAACTTTGTGTCACACTGGACAATCTAAAGGTCTACAACAATGCCAATGAGCTCTTGTTGTTTCATTACACTGGAACAAACGGCCACCAGCCTTATCCGATGTCTTTTCCTGTTAATAATCCGAACGGTGTTCAAAATGTACAAAAATTTGTACAACCCTTAAATGCAAACTTTTCCAAAGTATTTGTCAATGTTGACCTAAAGCGTCGCAATGCCAAAAAGAAACAATTTATGAAAAAAAGCTCATCGTTTCACGCCTTTTCCACCGAACTGCCAACATTGTAATAAAATTTTTTTTTAATTTTTTTTTAATTTTTTTTAAATTTTTTTTAAATTTTTTTTAAATTTTTTTAATTTTTAAATTTTTTAAATTTTTTTAATTTTTTAATTTTTTTAATTTTTTTAATTTTTTTAATTTTTTAATTTTTTAATTTTTTAATTTTTTAAAATTTTTAGAGTCGAAGTTGAAGAGCAAAATGATGATTTGTTTTTGTACAGTGGTCATCCGTACTACAACCCGTCCAACCCTCATCATGCAAATATTTACCAACAGCCACCTGGCCACAATCTGCCACCATTCTACGCAATGCCTCACTCTCAGACTCATCCAAACTTTACCGAGCACACATTTGCACCCGCTAATAAAATGTTGAACGGAAACAGAGCCAGCCCGGACATGAACATGGGTCAACAAAACAATCACAATAAAGTAAGACGCGCAAGAATCGGCTCAGCTGGTTCCAATCTTCCGCCTACTAAGCCCCTAATGAACAACTCTCAGAGCAATTCTTTCATTAGCCACCAATTAGCGCCTCCTTTAGGACCACAGCTAGGCCCGACTCAGACGCCGCATATGCCCCTGACAGCTGCAATGAACATGCCACATCCACCTATGGTTCCTGGACAGCACTTCATCCATCCATCGCACATACCAATGCATCACCAACACGGAGTAATGCCTCCGCCACCAGGGCCTACTTTTATTCACCAGCAACCACAAATGGGACCACATCCACCACTCGGCCAGTCTAGACCCAATTTCTACAACCCAATAAACTCTTCGTTCATGTTCGGTCCTCCTCCTCCCTTGCCTCTTGGCCACCATCCACCTCCGCACATGCCCGGAATGCTAGAGCACCAAAGCTTTTATTTTCCAACTCCACCTGGAAATTCAGCAAAGCCAGTGGTCAAACAAAGACATGATAGTGTGGACAGTTATTTGAATAAGTCAGGTGTCAACTACCAGCAAGTACCTCAGCATATTATCAACAGTCAGCAAGCAAATGCCAATTCAGACCAAGCTAACAACAACAAAAATAATTATCTCCTAATGCCAGTACCTCAAAACAACTCGAATTCTCAGGCGCCTCTAATACAAACTACGCCCGGTTCGTTTGCTCCATCTAGTTTAACTAAAAGTCACAGCTACCATTCGGGCATATCTTCTTACGAATCTCACAATCAATTAGTTAATCAAAATTCAGGTGTTTATGTTGACGTCTATCCACCGGTTCATTCGCAAGCCAATGCTCAAAATCAGGCTGGAAATCAATTGGCAAAAAATGGCTCGTTGATCAATAACAATGGTTTAATGGCCAATGGAAACCAGCAAGTCTATCCAAGCAACAACATTGCTTCGCTAGATCTAAACGGTTTAAAGTAACAAAAATTTTTATTAATAAAAAATTTTTTTTTTCTCATTTTTATTAAAAAAAAATTTTTTTTTCTCATTTAAAAATTATTTATTTTCAAATTAAGTTATGAAATGCAATATACCAGATTGGACAATTCAAATTTGACTTCGAACGGAGCGATAGAAGATAATTTGTTGAATTCAGGTGAAAATAGATCATCGAATCCGTGGAATAGTAAAAAAATTCCCAAAAGCACAAGTCTATTCTCTGGTAATTGAGAAAAAAAAAATTTTTTTTGTATTTTATGTTTATTTATTTTTTTTAAATTAGATATGGTCTATGCGGGTGAAAATTCGCAGCAAAGCCTAGGCCCAGTTCAAAATTCGAACCATTCATTTGGTTATTCGAACTGTTTTGTGGTCAACATTGACGGACCTATTAACTTCAATGCTTCGCATTCGCTTCAAGATGATGGTTCCGATCTACCTTTTAATGACGTTAACACAGTTAGATTTTTCTACAATTTAGGAATTGAAGTAATTAAAAAAAAAAAACTTTTTTTATTATTTAATAATTTAAAATACATTTTTTTAATAAAGTATTACAGATTAAATTTTTCTTACAATCAACAAGCGACCATGTACCCAGCGAATGCAAACAATTCGGCAATCGGTGTGACTGATACCGAGCAGAAGCAATCAATTAATCACCAGCCAACCCAGCAGCAGTCCTATAGCCAAACAAGAAGAGTCAATTGAGGGCCTTTACCGAGTGATTCCATTTGTTGATTTATCTTGTTATTTTTTTGTTTTCATTTTTATTTTAATAATTTGTAATTCAAAAAAAAAAAGTAAAAAAAATTCACTTTTAGTTTATATATATGTTCGTTTTAAGTTTCAGCAATTTTATTATTGTACCATGTGATCAAGCGGACACGCTCAAAAGAACATTTTTTTAGCCAGCGTGTAATTTCTCGCCAAGTTTGATTAATTTATATTTTTTAGGTAAAACTACTCGAACTATTGGACCGGTGACAAACCAGTTCTTTTGATTGTGTGCGCTTGGTCAAATTTTAGTGTGACACAACTATTTGATAATTTGCTAACATATAATTTTTTTTCTCACTCAACATCATTAGACCTAAAACAAAATTTAACTCTTTAAAAATTTCTTTTTTTTTTGAGTAATTTTTTCAAAATTTTTAAAATATATAAAATCTTGGGTTTTTAAAATTTTAATTTTTCAATTTTTCATATTGGGTCTAGTCGCCCAGTAGGCCGTCTTAAAGCTGGTTTAAAAATAAAACTTTTAAAAATTTTCCAGACAACTTTGATAATGAAAGATAAATGTTTAAATCCCAACAAGCATGCTTTGAACCAAACTTATTCCATAGAAGAAATAGACATTGATATACAAAGACCTAATATTGACGACAAACTAGCCCTTTGCAAGCCTGGTACTCCGGACTCGCTGCTGATTAGACGCAACCAACCAAGACAATTTCTAATCGAAAAGTCAAAAGTAACCATTACCAAACACACCATATCAACAAAATCCGAAATCAAGACCTACAAAAAAATTCCAGAATCCATCCCGGAAATAGTTGTCACTGACTGGGACAACAATCATCAAACTAAAGAGGCAGAACAAGTACTTGAACCAACTTATCCGGATAGGGTTGAATTTAAGCAAGTTTCGTCCAAAATAGTTGAGGAAGGAACATTTGACCAATTTAAAGATATCGACATATTCAGCCAAACACCTATAATTGAACCAGTCACCAAAAATCCGAAAAGTTTTGCAGATAATAAAAATTTTGTCATTGAAACTATGAGTCTGAACTCTGATATTAAGTGTAGATGTTGTGTAAGTCGGTCTGGCAGTTCAAGTTGTAGCCGCGGTAGTTATGTCATTGTCAAAAACTCTCAGCCAGCCAACATTCAAATTGAACAATTTGACTCTCGGTTAGACGAAACCTTGGAGGCGCTTAATGAATCCAAAAGAGAGGATTCATTAACTGAATATAGAGGTGACGAACATGGTAATTTGGACAAGTCTGAGTACTATTTGGTCAATCCTAAATTGAAGATTGATCTTGAAGGAAATAATAATGATAACAATTGTACCAATAAAAATCTTGAGGCTACCAATTTTAATAATTTTGAGAATGATGAATACCATTTGGCAAATTTGAATAATTTTCAACAAAATGAAGAGCTCGAAAAGGCCCGAGACAATGCTGAGTTCAAAGAAAACTCGTTGAATGTATCAAATTATTCACTTGGTTCCAATCGTACACCCCAAATTGTAGACAAAAATCTATCCAAAGCTGTGACACCAGTGTCCGTGTTGAAAACACAAGAAATCATATCAAGGCAAGAAATGGCAACACCAAACAAATCGGAAACGGACTATTTGTACTTGTATGTCAGTGGTTCACAGTGTACAGAAATTTTTACTCAGGGCAAAATTTGCTTGGAAAAGGCGATTCATGATGGAAGAATTGTGGACGGAATTTTGTTGCTAAGCTTGTCGCCAGGATGCAGTGACAGCGAGCTTTTGAGCGAGCTGTACGGTCCAGGTGTTCCCTTCGACAAGTTTCGTGTCCAATGTTACATTAAGCTTAATCGATTGCTGTTCGAAAAGTCAAAATATTTGCACCAAATTTCGGCTAACAAGTTCCTATGCACTAAGCGCATTGAGTTTGGCAACAAGTTTCCCAAGCATGAGTTCAGATACCGGTTCAATAAGCCCTAATTTAATGTTTTTTATTCCTTTTTGATATGGTTAAATTTTATAGATATTTTGACGTTTTTTGATTTAATTTTTAGACTTTTGCCAATGACTCTTGAGTTTTTCTTTATTTAATTTTTTTAGTAATCAAATTTTAGATTTATTTTTTCTCTACGCTTGACTCCGAAATGATCCATTCTTTTTTTTGGTTTATTTTTGATTCTAAATCAAATTGTTTAAAAATTATTAAACATGTACTTATTATTAAATTAATAAAAATTAACTAACAGATTGTTTTATTCTTAAAAATACATTTATTAGACAAAAAAGAAAATTCTTTTAAATTAAAAAAAAAACTTTTTGAAGTTCAGTATAGAAAAAAGCGTTAAATAATGTTAAAAAATTCTTTTTTAAAATTAAGCTCAAGTTTGATTTTTACTAAAAATTAAGACTTTTAGTTTAAAAAATTAAATTTTTAAAATATTGAGTTTTAATTTTCAATAATGATTCTTTTATTTGTTTTTATTTACTGAATTTCACAAAAACCTTAAAAATTAGGTCCCACCGAGACTTGAACTCGGATCGCTAGATTCAGAGTCTAGAGTGCTAACCATTACACCATGGAACCTGTTATGATATAGTAACCATAAAAATGTCTCTAGACTTTTAGAGTACAATTAAAATTACACAGTGAATGAAAAACGTGGTGACGTAGAATGTATTTGATTGTAAAAAAATTAATGCAAAATCATAATATTTATATATAATATAAAACAAAATGCAGAATTCTCTATCATGTTTGATGTATCGTCAAAATTTATGTCAATTTGCATTAAGATTACAATTAACTTGCATTATTTTTAACCAATTTGAAAAAAATATAAATTAAATAATTTTTGTTATTTATTTTAAATTTTAAACATCTAATTCCGTAAATATAAATTCATTTTTTATTTGTCTTCTTTTGGTTTTGGTCAATACTTATTTAAAAAAAAAACGATATGAATTTATTGTTCTAATTAAGCTTTTAGTTAATTGATTATCAACTTCAGATATTGTTTTAAAATATTAAAATCTTAACTATTAAAATATTAAATATCGGATTCCTATAATTTTCCTATTTAAATAATTTTTTAATTGAAAAATTTAAAATACAATCATGTCGTTATCTTTTTTGGAAAATCAAGAAAAAATTAGGTCCCACCGAGACTTGAACTCGGATCGCTAGATTCAGAGTCTAGAGTGCTAACCATTACACCATGGAACCTCGGTTATTTTCGAAAATTATTTGACAGACTATAAGCCTGAAATCTGAGTTTTATCCTGAGTCGTATAAATTTTATGGTCACTCGGTCATATTTTTGATAAATGAATTTTTTTGACAATTACCTTAATCAACTTTTTTATTTCTTCTCATTTTCTTATTTAAATATTTTAAACTCTAAATAAAAAGTTATTCATAGACATTGTCCTGATTTTATAAAAATAAGTCAATTATAATTATTATTTTTACTGATCTTTTTAATGTTTGTTCTATTGATTTTTAAACAATTTTTTAAAATATCAAGTTAAATGTGAACAATTTCACGTTTTTGGTCTACTGAAAAAATTAGGTCCCACCGAGACTTGAACTCGGATCGCTAGATTCAGAGTCTAGAGTGCTAACCATTACACCATGGAACCTCAGCTATCCATGTATTATTTCTTATCAGCTTTATCTTTATTATTAGGAAGTTAATGTTATAATAATTATTTCAAGACATTTTAAGATTATTTTGTTTTATTTTCAAAATGGAAAAACAATCAGATTTACAAAATAGAGATTCAACGGAAATGAGCGAAAATTCCGACACAAATTCATCTTTATTTCATGACTATGACAATTATGAATATTATGCTGTCGATTTTATTCTAAACCATCTAAAAAATTACCCCAAAGATACATCGATCCAATGCCTGTCTCAATTTGGTCAAAATGAAAATTTATCAGCCTGTATCGAGAATCCAAATTATCTTAATTTCACTAGCAATGCAGCAGATATAAAAGAAACAGCTGAGCAATCATTTATTCTTTATGATGAATCAAAAATGTAAATTTTAAAAACTATCTAAAATTTCAACCTATTTAAATAAAATATTTTAAATATCTATTCAAATCGATTACCAGTTAAAAGTTTTGGTTTATTTTAATAAAAAAAAGTGAATGAAGTTTTTTCCATTATTTGAATTAACCTATAAATCATTGAAAAAATTAATTACCAAAGCATAACCTTAATATGCATGAATATTTTTATAAAAATCCTTGAGATTTTAGCATTTATTATTCGCACAATCACATATGCTAATTATGAAAAATTCAAAAAATATTTTACTAGTCTTGATTTTAGTTTAATTTTGGAAAAGGCCTTATCTGAATTTTGAATTTGAAGCTCTTCAATTTGAAGATTGATATCTCATTTTTACAAAATCAAAACAGAAAACATTTTTTTTAAATTATTTTGTTAAAATGTTTAAAATTTTTAGCGTTCTCAGTAAATCACCATCGTTTGTAATTTTGACATAAAAAGTTTAAATCTTCTTCCAATTTTTTTCAAGTTTTTGACCAGACCAAATTCTTCTTATCCTGTTATAGCCAATTTTTACCAGCATTTTGTCCCAATATGGGCACCGTGTTCGATATTTTGGTTCCTGCTTCCATTCTGGTGTGTAATGTTGCATAGGAAAAAATTTTTTACAATAAATTTGTCAATTTTAGTGTTCGTGAAGAGTGTATGAAAAAGTTACTTTTAATTTTAAAACATATTAATCAAGCTTATTTTAGACATTTATTGGTTTATCTATTCTCAACGAATTGATAATTTTTTTCAAAAATCAAAATCAAGAAAATAGCTGTAACTCTGTAAACTCTTGGTTGCTATTGATTTCTTTTGTAAGAATATTTAAAAAAAATAAAATATTTCTAATTAAAAAAAAATTAAATTAAGACTGCCTCTTTGGCACTGAATCATTTCGAACGGATTAGAGGCTTACCATCTGGTGGATTGAATTTTATTTTCTGGGCTTCGTTATCATTAACTTCGCCTGTTTCAGTTTACTCTCAGATAACTGATCGATTAGATCTAGTAATTTAAATTAATAATAATAAATAATAGTTTAATTGAATAAAAAAAGGGTCATTTTTGGTTTGAAGAAAATGACAAAATTATTTTTTCACGATATTTTTTGATCTTTATAAATTCAATTCTTATTTGCATTCCTGAAACGCACACCACATACAGCCAAAGAAGAAAAAAAGTAATTTATTTAAACTCTAAAAAAAATAATTAATTTTTTTGCAGAATTTTTATCCGCAAAACGAAGTATCCATTCTCTCTAGAATAACATTTTGGTGGATGAACAATCAAATATTCAAAGGAGCCAAGCAAGACTTGACCATTGATGATTTATTTAAAATTGATGATTATGAGCTATCTAAATCAATGTCAGCTAAATTTGAGCATTATTGGACCAGAGAAAGCCAAGAGTAAAAACTTAAGCCAAGTTTAATCAAAAAATTTTATTTCTTTTCAAAGATATTTAAAATTTTGTTCTGACAAGCGTTCAAAGGCGTTCAAGACTAAATCAGACATTGCCGATGAGGAAATAAAATTTTTGGTACAAATTTTTTTGTTGCTAGTTCTAAAATTAATTTTTTTCTAAAAGCCAAGTGAAAACAAATTTAAAAAGCCTTCGCTTGTTCTGTCCATTTTAAAAACATTCTATGGTAGATTTTTGACCGCTGCTTTTTTAAAACTATGCCGCGAAATATGTGTTTTAGCACAGCCAGTTATTCTAGGGTGGGTTATTAAAAATAAATTTCAAATTATATTCTAAATTATCATATTGCTAGTTACTTAATACGATTTGTAAAAAATCGGAATGAACCATTAATCATAGGGCTACTACTTGTATTCTCATTGTTCATAGTTGCTTGTATACAATCTCTTCTATTTCACAATTACTTTGACCGAATGTTTAATGTGGGATTTCGGATAAGAATAGCTCTAATGGATTTAATCTACAAAAAAAGTCTCCGTTTATCGAACAATTCCCGCAAAGAGTCCACAGTCGGTCAAATGGTCAATATTTTGGCCGTAAATGCTCAGTCATTTGTCGAATACCCACATCATTTGAACATGATATGGACAAGTTTGTTCACAATAACAGTTGCGGTGTTTCTTCTGTGGAACCAATTGGGCATAGCTGCCATCGCTGGTGTACTTACCATGGTTTTTCTTATTCCAATTAATTCGGTTTTTATGAGTCAAAGCAGAAAATTTTTACTTAAAAAATACAAACATCAAGATTCAAGAGTGAAAATTATTAATGAACTACTAAATGGAATAAAAGTAAAGAAAAATTTTTTTATTAAAAATAATAATTTATTGTATTTAGATAATAAAATTATATGCATGGGAACTTTGCTTTAAAAGTATAATTGAAAATGTGCGACGAAGAGAGCTCTTGGTGATCAAAAAAATAGCTAATTTCAATGCCATATCGTATTTTGCTTGGACACTGGCTCCTTTTATGGTACTAAAAAATATTTTTTATTATTTTTTATTATTTTCTAATTATTATCTAATCATTAGGTATCAGTTGTTTCGTTTGGAATTTTTGTGTTCATTAATGAAGAAAATAGTTTGACTGCCGAAGTTGCTTTTGTCTCACTCTCATTATTCAACTCATTGAGACATCCTTTAGCTATGCTGCCCAACTCGATATCAAACATTATTCAAGTAAAATTTTATTAAATTAATAAAAAAATCTATCAATTTTTTTTTTGGTCAGGCAAACATTTCTGTGAAACGAATAACCGATTTTTTGTTGAAAGAAGAAATTGATCTGTCATCGATTACTCATGATAAATCGACGGATTATTCTATTAATGCAAATGAGTGTAATTTTGGATGGGATTACGAGAATGTATTACTTAAAGAGTAAAAAAATTTCTTGGATTTTTTTTTAAATTTTTTTATTTAATATTTTTAAAAAGAATAAATTTGAAAATAAAATTCAAAAGTCTTGTATCCATAATTGGTCGAGTTGGACAAGGCAAATCGAGTCTGTTGTCAGCAATTATTGGTGAAATGGAAAAATTCAGTGGTACAATTAATGTAAATGGATCGATTGCGTATGCACCTCAACAAGCTTGGATTCAAAATGCGACTATAAGAGAAAATATTCTATTCGGTCAACCTTACAATCAAGATTTTTATGAAAAAGTTGTGTCAGCATGTTCGCTTAATACAGATCTAGAACTTCTTAAATTTGGAGACATGACTGAAATTGGCGAAAAAGTATTTTATCTAGTTTTAGATTTTTTTTTATTTATTTATTAATTAAAAAAAAATCATTAATTAATTATTAATTAATTAAAGGGTATTAATCTATCAGGAGGACAAAAGCAGCGTATTAGTTTAGCCCGATGTGTATACGCTAATTCTGACATTTATCTTTTAGACGATTGTTTAAGTGCAGTTGGTAAGTAAAAAATTTTATGATAAAAATAATTTTATTTGAACTTCATTCTTTAGATGCTCATGTTGGCAAGCACATTTATGACAACGTAATCAGTTCAAATGGACTTTTGAAGGAAAAAGTATTTTTTTAATAGAGAAAAAAAATTCTTTATCTAATTTAATTAACAGACAAGAATATTTGTGACAAACTCTTTGAATTTTTTGTCAAATTCTGATGAAATATTTTTAATCGAAAACGGATCCATAATCGAATCAGGCTCTTATGAAGATTTAATGGAAAAAAACGGAGCTTTTAGCGATTTTATGAGGACTTTTATTGAATCCAAAAACTCCGATAATAATGAATATGAATTAACCGAGAAAAATCAATCTCAAACTTGTACAGTAAAATCAACCAAAACAAATGATGAACAATTGATACAAAAAGAGAAAATTGAATCAGGAAAAGTTAAATTTTAAAAACATTTTATTTGATCTTATTTTAATTTTTAAAAAAAAATAGCTAAAATCATCAATCTTTCTTAATTATTTTCGGGCATGTAATGTTTATT
Organism: Brachionus plicatilis; assembly: GCA_010279815.1. NCBI lineage: Eukaryota > Metazoa > Rotifera > Eurotatoria > Ploima > Brachionidae > Brachionus > Brachionus plicatilis. The sequence goes on along the minus strand of QEOQ01000670.1, from coordinate 351,387 downwards.
TGATAGCATTATTTTTTTGTATCTATGCATTAAGTACTATTTTTCAAATATCATCCAGCTTTTGGCTCAGCCAATGGACTAATAACTCGGATAATGAGAACAGAAATTTTTATTTTGCCATTTATTTTCTTCTCGGATTTCTAAATTGTAAATTTAAATATTATTTAAATTATTTAAATAAGTCTAGATACAAATTTGACTCGAAAAGGTTCAATGTCATTGGGAGCTGATTACCTTTTTGTAATTATGTACACCAAAGCTGCCAAAAGACTCCACGAATCACTGCTGAATTCAATTCTGAGGTGTGGGATGCAATTTTTTGAATCGACCCCAATCGGCCGCATTTTAAACAGATTTGCCAAAGATATGGAATCAATAGAAATTAGAATTCCCGATTATTTTAAGTCATTTTCGCGTAATTTTTTCAATACTAGCTCAGTAGTATTAGTTATACTTATAGCTACTCCCCAGTCATTGATTGCAATGATACCTGTTTTTGTTCTTTTTATTTTTTTTCAGGTAAATTATCTAATATGATTTTTAAAAAATTTTTATTTTTTATCTTGTAGAGGTTCTATGCTAAATATTCGATACAAATAAAGCGCCTTGAATTAGCAGCTAGAAGTCCAATATACGCATTTTTTGGCGAATGCTTGAACGGTGTTAGCACTATTCGAGCATTTAAGACTCATAAGCGTTTCATTGAACAAGCTCAAAAACATTTGGACAACAATGCCATAATATTTTATTCTGACTATTCAGCAAATAGGTAGTAAATTAAATCTAATAAATTAATTTTAAAATATTATCTATTAATTTATTTTTTGAAAAAAAAATTTAAATATTAAAAAAAAATTTTTTTTTAGATGGGTCGGCATTCGGCTTGAGTTTACTGGAAGTCTTGTTATTTTAGCTTCGTCCATGTTCATTGTTCTGAATAAAGACTCGATCAGTGCTGGAACTGCAGGTCTCACTTTGTCATATGCCCTCACAGTAAAACTTTATTTCTAAATAAAATTATTTTTTAATTCTTATTTTTTATGATTTTAAAGATAACTCTCACACTTATTTGGGTTGTTCGTACATTTTGTGACTTTGAGACTAATTTGGTCTCAGTCGAGCGAGTTAGAGAATACTGCAATTTGCCCCATGAAGTATTGCTGCAAATTATTGATTAGAAGTTTTTTAATTTTTTAATTTAGGCTGAATGGATTTTGAGTGAAAAAAGTCCAAATAGCTCATGGCCATCACAAGGATGCATTAATTTCAAAAATTTTTGCCTTAAGTACCGGGAAGAATTGGATTTTGTCTTGAAAGATATTAATTGTCACATTAAATCCCAAGAAAAAGTAAATTTAATTTTAAATCACTTAAATAACTCATCTAATAAAATTAAAAAAATTAACAAAAAAAGTGTCATTTATAGTGTCAAATTTTTAAAAAAATTTAAAACAAAATTTAATAAAATTATTTTAAATGTTTTTTTAGGATAAATTAAATGCTATTTTTAATAATTCAAGGTTGGTATAGTGGGTCGAACTGGTGCGGGAAAATCGAGTTTAACTTTGGGTCTTTTCCGAATTTTGGAAAGTAATTATGGAAAAATAGAAATCGATGGCATCGACATAAAAACCATAGGCTTGCATGAATTGAGAAAAAAATTAACAATAATACCTCAAGAGCCAGTTTTATTTTGTGGAAGTTTGAGAACTAATCTGGACCCGTTTGAAGAGTATTGTGATGAAAAAATCCTTGAGGCATTGGAACATGCACATTTAAAGGAATTTGTTGACTCGTTGCCGAACGGCCTGGAATATGAGTGCACAGAAGGGGGAGATAATTTAAGGTAAATAAATATTTAAATTTTTTAATTTTATTTATTTTTTAATTTTATTTAAGTGTGGGCCAGCGACAATTGATTTGTCTAACACGAGCTTTGCTAAGAAAGACCAAAATTTTAATTTTGGACGAAGCTACAGCGTCCATTGACCCGAACACAGATGAGCTGATTCAGTCAACAATTCGTTCTCAATTCAAAGACTGTACTATTCTGACCATTGCTCACAGACTGAACACAATTTTAGATAATGATAGAATAATGGTTCTAGATAGCGGCAAGCTAGTCGAGTTCGACTCACCATCCAAATTACTGTCCAACAGTTCAAGTATATTTTATTCGATGGCCAGAGACGCTGGTCTAGTTTGATCTTAAATAAATAATCTAATAAAATTAAATGGTTTATAAAGTTTTATTGTTTTTTTCTTGTTAATCTGCTTGAGTATATTATCCGTAAAAAAAGTCGAAAATTTAAAGAAGCCTTTGAGATCATTTTTCTAAGGTTTCTAATTCAATACTTGACATTGGACATTTACTCAAAATCCATTAAAAAAGTCGGATTTTTGTAAGACCAAAATCCATTATATTTTTCAGGAATCATTTAATTTTAAGATTTTGAACCGGTCAGATTATTCACTGAAATGATTGACCAAGCCAGGTGATTTAGCTCGGCATATTTTCTAGATAGTTATTTTTTCTCTTAGAAAAGAAAAAACAAAGCCCATTTGAAGCTTTTCAGTAAGTCATTTAGAGCAAGCTATTTTCTTAAAGATGGATCATTTAGCTCGGTTTTTATTATTTTTATTTTGAGTTAATGAACTTTTTTTTTTATTTGAATAAAACTTTAGCATATCTTTTAATAAAGGTTAATTTCTAATGATTTCAAGCGATTTTCGAGTTGCTAAAATTTTATTCATTTATTTAAAATTGAATAATTAAAGATAAAAGTTCTAGTTTTGTTGGCCTATAAATTAAGTTAGAGTCTAATTAGATATTTTTTTTAATTCGTATGCTATCATTATTAAATATGTCCGACCGGGCGATCTACATACTCAAGTCGGTATGCAGTATTCGGCAAGTATTCATCGGGATTTTAATTATTTAAATAGAAAAAAATTCAAGAAATTTTAAGATCTAAATTTTATTAAAATTAAAATTAAAATGTAAAGTTTAGAATTTGACTTGAAGTGGAATGGAATATTTACGGCATGTTTTTCCAACTTTACGTAACTAAGTCACTTTGAAAAATAATTAAAATAAAAAGACTGTTTTTTATTTAAGATCGAGGTTAGTTTTTTTTTTTTTTTCTTGAAGCTTTAGAATCTTATAAAGGTAAATTTTGAAAATTCGACAACAAATTTTTTTACTTGCAAGAGAAAATATTTTTGATCATCCAAGTTAGATTAAGCTATAAAATGCTGTTCGACTATAATCTTGTTAAATAATCTAAAGAATGCGCACAATGGACCCATTTAATGGGCCTATTTAAGCTGAGGACAAAAAAAAGAAATAAATTGTTAGAAAGGTAAATGAATCCGCGCCTTTGCCGGAATCGCACGTACATTCAATCGAAGTGACCTTAGCCAAATTCACTTTAGCCTAAATTCGATTTTTTGATCTATTCATCAATCTAGGTTAATAGTGAAGATTAAGGAAATAAAATGAGAATTTCTGATTCTAAAAGACAATTATTTATTAAATCTAAAACATGCATTTTAATTTTTTTTAGTACACATTTGGATTTTTTTTGTTAATTTGAAAAAATAAATGCAAATATTCCAATTTCTTTTTTTTTTCGTATTTTTTTCTCCTAAATGTTTCAATTTAATTTTGATCAATTGAATCAATGAGAGGAAAGAGTGTGCGTTTAATTTGGGCCTAAATCTCATCATTAACTTTCTAAAAAGAGTAATCCTTTTAATGTCTACCAAAATATTGTTCAAAAAGTCAATCTTTATTATTAATTATTTTTAAAAAAGATTGCAAAATTATCTCCAAAATTAATTCATCCCAAAGATTAGACTATTTGGTCACTTAGTCAATTTAGCTTTTTTTTGTTGTTGTTATTGCTTCTTAATTAGTCTAGAATATATTTGTATTTATATTATTAGAATATAGAGTTTTATAAATTTCGAAATTGAGTCTAGAAAAAAATTTTTTTGTCATAGATAAACCTTTGCCTAGTTGATAAACATGAGTGGCGAAGACGGCCAAATTCCCCACGTTCAGCTATTTGTCAAGCGTTCCATAATGGACAATAGCCACAAGAGCTCGTGTCCCATATGTCAGCGATGGTTCATGGTCTTGTTTCTCAAGTCCGAGGCCAAGGAGCTGGCGCTCACGGTTTTTCCGGTCAACATGAAAAACCCGGAACCGGAATTCAAAGAGTATCACGCGACGCCGCCAGTGGTCGTGCTGGTCCAGGAGAACGTGGTTCTCACGGACAATTTGCGCATCGAACAGTACATAACCAGCAGATTTAATGCGCTGGACTTGACCTCGGACAAACAAGCAGAGAATGTGTGCAGCGACATTTACATCAAGTTCAATGCGTATCTGAAGGCCGTGGATCAGACTGTGCAGACCAAGGAGAGACAGCTGCTTGGTGAGTTGAAGAGAATAAATGATTTTTTGGAACAGAATGGAAGCCAGTTTTTGTCCGGCAATGAAATGACCCTAGTTGATTGTGACGTGATGCCTAAACTGCAGCACATTCGCATAGCTGGCAAATCTTACCGAAACTTTGAGATTCCCAGCGAGTTCACAGCTCTGTGGAAGTATATTGGCAACTGCTACGACACCAAGGCGTTCAGAGAATCGTGTCCCTATGATCAAGACATAATTTTGCATTATGAAGGCAAAACGGCCCTTAAACCTTTGGGAAAAAATCCAACTCTACAGAGAGCGTCCACAACTGTGACCGTGCCAGGGCTGGTTGAGACTGATTAGGCTAAATTTCATCATCTAATTCTATCAATGATGTAAATAGCAAGGACTCTGAATTAAAAAATACAGTAAATTTTTGTTCATTTTAATGGGTCCAAGTGATTATTAACTCAATTATTATTTAAATTAGAGGATATAATTTTTCTTTATAGGAAAAAAATTTAGTCGAAACTTAAATAAGATTTTTTGGAGGCGAAATTTTTGAGATTGTATTAGATCAAAAATTTAGCACTTCAGAATGCATGGCCATTTTTTTATTTTAGATTTAATTTTTTTTTCAACATTTTTTTAAATTTCTATGATTTATAATAAAAGTATAAATTAAAAATTATGATTTTTTATTTTAGTTTTTTTTTAGAGTCTAACAGGTTCAAGAATTGCCAAATAGAATTTATTGTTAAAGCTTTTTACAAATATTATAAATAATTCCTCTTGGCATCAAGTTGTTGATTTTTTGCTAAACACATTTTAATAATAATTAAAATGTGCTAGTGAAACGTGAGTAAACACATTTCGGTACAGAATATTTTTAGTTGAAATATTTATCATTTCATTTGACATTTTGTTTAAGAGATTAGTATGTTTTTTTTTGTCCAACAACTAAATAAACTGTTTTATTATCATAATACATTTTCCAAAAAAATTTTCTCTAAAAATGATTTTCTGTCTTGAATTAAAAGAAAAATAGTTGAAGTTTTGACAAAAATCATATAAATGATCATTCATTTCAGTAATTTTAGTATATGTCAACTTTAACAAGTATATATTTGATTTTAAAAATTAAATTTTAAAAATGATTTCTGATTTAATCATATTTAATATTAAGTTAATTTTTAAATTAAAGTAAAATAATTATTTATGGTGCAATTAAAATTAAATAAAGAGATTTAAATTTAAATAAAAAAATAAAATTAATAATAATGCAATAAATAAATGAAAAAAATTAGAAATATTATCAGACCGCTAAAAATATTAAAAAGTTTCAATTGATCAAAAGTAAAGAAGATTGTTAGTTTTAATAAAAGAAGTAGAAATTTGACCCTAAAAATATTAAAATTTAACTCCATCATGTAATTTTAAATATTTTATGATTAAAATTAAAAAAAATGATACGTATTTAAATTTATTTGATTTTTTTTAAATTCTATAATTTTTTTTTGATTTGATTATTAATTTAAATCAATCTTTTTGCAAAGGAAGATATTACCTTTGCCGATTTGAAGATAATCTCAAATTTTTTGTTATGATACAATAAATTTTTAAAACCATTTTGAGTCTAATTGTTTATTTACAAAAAATTAAAAAATGATAGTAGTTTGAAATTTAAATAAGTTTTTTTACCAATTGATTTTGGGTAAAAGAGGATAAATAGCAACATAGATATAAGGAAAGACTATTAAAAAAATAAGTGCACCAAGAGCACTAACAGCCATGTTGGCGATCAAAACTTTTCCTGATAAATGCAGCGCTCTTTTGTATTCCTTGTTATCATTTAAGTCCATTATTTTACATGACATGATTGTAGTCACTACACCTCCAAAAAAGCAGCAAAAAAATACATTGAATATGGACCATGTTAAATATGATTTGACGTGTGTTTCCAAAATTGGATCAACAAGAATTATAGGACCTTCTTTACCAATCATGACTGGTTCAGTGTTGACGACCGAATAAGCCTTGTCAAAATTTGATCCATAATGTCCCGTAAAGTTCGGATTGTATTGACCAACATTGCCCGGTATAAAACCTGAATATGTCTTGCCATAATTGCTGTAATTGTTGGTCAAATTTGGATTGTAGCCCCCGTATCCATATTTACTCTCGTTGTCCTGTTGACGTGATTGATTCATTTTTTTGTCTAGCAAAAATTAATCTAAATTATTTTTTAGGTTGAAAATATTTTTTTAAAGGGTCTCCGACGAAAAAATTATAATATTTTTATACGGTCAGTTGTAAATTTATTCAAAAAAAATAGGTAAACTAAATTATTGAATTTTTTTATTCTCAAGTTGACCATTTAATTTGTCTTTGAATTTTTTTAGTCACATCTAGTTTAGACTCAATTGGATGACTTTTTTGGATAAAATTTATTATTTGATAATTCAAAAACAAAAGTATATAAATGTAAATTTTTAAGTATTAACATCTTATCAAATAATCTGGTTAAAAGGGCTAATTACTTTAATTTGGTCTATTCACCGAAATCCCAAGTCAAATATTCATGTCAATTTGGCTTTAAAAATTTAGCAATTATTGATGAATTTCTTTAAGTTTTTGAGAAAGAACAGGGTTTTATTAAACGAATAATTTTATATAACAGGTGGAGTTAGAGGTAATTTTTTTTGTTTAAAAAAGTATTTATAGCAAATTTATTTATTAAGTATTAAAAAATTGTATTAATATTTGAATTCTACAAAATAAGTCAAAATTTTAAACAGAAAAAGGATCTCTATCTACAATTAAATAAATACGTCTCAATAACAAAAATATAAATAATCCACTTAAAACAATCATGATAGTCAAAGTAGTGCTGTTATTTGCTTGGGTTGTGGATGTCTGAATTCGATTGTCAACCGGTGGAACATTTGTCTGCAAATTAGCTGAGCTATTTTCACTGGATGAACTCGCTACATTTCTTCTTGTTAATTCTGGCTGAGATTTTTGTTCTTCACTTGGTTTACTATTTTTAAACTGAATCTGAGATGCAAGCTCTCTTGCCTCAGCGCAATCGTCGTTTGATTTATCTGTCAGTTCAGGCAATATCTCTGAATTAGATACATTACAAACAGAGCATTTAAAATTTATAGATCTAAATAATGACAATAATTAAATTTTAATTTAATATTTGTTAATTTTCTACTTAAGAGCTAAATCTTTTCTTTCTTCACATGAATAGTCCAAAGAGCCAATGGCACCCTCACCCATGGTCGGCATAAAACCAATTAATGCCAATAGAGCTGTACGGACTAAAAAAATTAAGTTAGTAATTAATTAAGTTAATCAAGGTTTTTTTTAAATTTAGAAAATTACTTGACCAAGAAGGCAACCAAGTCTCTGGATGATGTCCAGATATACTCAAACAAATTTTTTCATTTACTTTAAATCTTCCATTTGGCTTAAATCAAAAAAATTATTTTATTCTTTGAAAATTAAATCAAAATTTTTAAATTACAGTCAATAGAATTATGCTGGGAGGCTTCATTGGATATTCAGCAGGCAAAAGTATGCGACCATGATAAATACCCCCTTGAAAGTCGCTCTCCGGGGGCCCTCTAATAGTAAAATGCCATTCAAACAAATTATCCTTTTGAAATATTATTTTCGGAAATTTTTGTTAAAATAAAATAAGCTTACCTCTAAAGGCTGAGCATAGAATAATTCGGCTGATTGACTAAGCTCTTGGGCTTCCTTTAACAAACGTTTTACCGCTTGAGATAATCAAATAGTTAAATTATTAAAAAATAAATATTTACATTCTAACTAACCTGGACAACGAGTGTTGAACGACATTTTATTAGATGAAATTTTATTATTAAAACAAAATAATTTATTAAAAATAAAGTTTTATTTGGAACATAAAATATCAAGTCTTTTTTATCCACATCATTTCAAATTATGAATTTGAATTAATTTAAAATTTTAATATATCGACTTTGATGCAGTCTTCGATTAAAACTATGTTTCTGTCTAATCTAAAAAAACCTATTTTGATAGATAGCTATCAAAAAAGAGAAATAATATTTAGAAAATATTTTGTTCTAAAAGTAAAGTGTTCTTTTTTTTGATATAGATAGCCACGATTAACAATTTGTAAACGTCACTATAATTATGCTGCAAACAAATTTCAATTTAATGCATGTTCACTATTTTCTCATTCAAAAAAAGATTAATTTTTTTTAAAATCATTTTTATCTTTTTGTTGAATTTATTTTTGTTCAATAGTCAAAAGCTTGATACCAAAAAGATGACAATTCAGTTGGTTCAGCCGAGTCAATTCGATGCTCAGATCCAATCTGAATGCTTTTCAACTGATTCAGATAAGATTTGTCCAAGAAACCGGAAAAAATATACGAAAAGTCATGAAGATCAATTTTCCACCCACTACCAAGCTGACCCAAGACCCGAGCAACAAGAACACAAAAACCCTGTTTATTCTTCAATATTAGCAATTATTTTATATATGATAAAATTTTATCTTTTGTTAAAAATTAATATGCTACATTTGTATTATGAAGCATGTTTGGCCATTGATCGCTGGTCAAATACTGACAACCAATGTATTGAGCATTATTTTAATCAATTAAAAGTAATGGATGCTCAAATTCCAAGACATGTTTGTGTTGTTTCTAATGAGAATTTGACTAGTGAGACAAAAATTAGTCTTTATTCTAATGTTATTGATTCATTATCGGTATATGGTGTAGAAGCGATAACATTTTATCAATTTAGCTCTATCAGTATTAAAGTGAAAGAGTATTTAAAAGAAAAGTACCTGTCTAGAGATGAGAATAACAATTCGACTAAACAAAAAAATGTGAATATAAATTTTTTATCAATTGAAAGTGGCGGAAATTGTGTAGTGGTAAGTGCATGCAAAAGTATTGCTTCGAAAATAATCCACAATCAAATTGAGTTGAACAATGTGAGTCAAGATTTAGTCAATTCTCAGGTCATAGGTAAGAAAAGCTATCTATAAAATAAAAAAATTTAAATTTTCAATCCAGAACTTTCCGACATGATTGAGCCACAAATGATTCTTTTGGTTGGTAACGAAGACAATTTGTATGGTTTTTGCTCATGGCATCTTAGATTATCTGAAATAATGTAAGAATTAAAATAATTTTGATATTTAAAATTTAAAATTTTATTCAAGCAAAATTCCGTCGCATAAATTGGTGAACAGAATAAGCATTCGAAATGCATTGATTAGATACAATAAAATTGAGAAGCGGTTTGGAAAATAATTAATTTTGTTTTATCTTAATTGTAGAATTTAGTTATTTATTCGAGCGGTTCCAATTTATTAAATCGCATTTAATGGTTGATTATTTTAGACCGTGCGGGATTTTATAAATAAAAAATTACCTAGCCATATAATTTTTTTAATAATTAAAAGACATGAAATTCTTTTTTAAATTTTAAATATGTGTTAAAATAATAATTTTCTTAGAATGAGTTTTAGATTTGAAAGTACTGATTTGAACCAATTTGTTTATTTGCTGGTAAAAATGTAGATAAAATTTGAAGTAAAAATTTTGAATTTCTAATTAAAATTTTGAAAGACAAAGCGATAAAGAAAAATTAAACTTAGAACAAATAGAAGTTCAGATTATCATGACTCAGGCCTTGACTAATTTATTTGGAGAAGTATTTTTTTAGATATATTTAATAAGATTAATATTTTTAACTAAAGATCGGCATGATTGGTATGGCGCCGAAAATTTTGAAATTTGATTCAGAAAATCTTACTCTAGTTCTGGAAACCGAACAAAAGTTGAAATTATAAATGATTAAAATTTTTCATAATTTTAAATTTTGGTAGATATTTGCAAGAGTTAATACAAGCGTTAAGTTTGACTAATGGAATCTCGACAACAAATCCTTATAAATTAAATTTTAAAATTTTGAACGTAAGTTTTTAAAAATTTCATCAAACTTTTAAGTTCACCTTAAAGTGACGTAATTTTTATTTCAGTGATTCAATAAAACATCTAATTCGTTCTTTTTTATATGGTTCAAAATTCTAATTATTTTTTTAATTTGTAGGTAACAAATTATCTTTCAAGTCTTGACGTCAACAGTCGTAATGATTTTATTTGAAAATTCTAAAAGAATTTGAATAAATTTAAATAAAAAAAATCTATAATGATTTACCTTTATGAATATGATTTCCAATTCATTCTTTGTTGTTTGACGTGAATTTAATAAAATATTTAAAAAATGATATAACCATCTTTTTTTTCTAATATTCAAAAACATAAACATAAATTTTTTTAACCTTTAAGAGCTAATTAATTTTTGACGCTTTTGATGATTAAAATAGCAAAAATGATTTATAAATAATTTTTCTAGAAAATGAGGATAATAATGACTTTGATTTATTAACAAATAAGCATATAACATAACCAGGAGATAGAAAAAAAAATTCGGATAAACAGGTCCATTTTATTCGAATAAATAATTATAATTAATACTTTTTTGTTTAGATTATATAATACTTTAAAAAAACTTTAAATTTAAAATATTTTATTCTATAAATTCTAAACATTTTTATTGTATTGTTGCTTAGTAATAAATTTTTTGGAGAGAATAGTTACCAGGAATTCGAAAAACTTAGATATTTGATTGAATATATCGTTAAGTTCAATTAAAATTACCAGACCTTGGTGTAAATTAAATATAGTTATTTTAATTTATCATTTTTTTTAATATTTAAAAAAATTATTTTGTTCTTTCTAAAATAACGATTTCAAAATTACATCAACACTATTATCCATCAATCTCATGGAAAATTGTTATTATTTTTGACGAAAAGACAATTTTTGACAAATATCAAAATGAATCAGCAGCCTCAAGCAACATGTTTTATTACTATGGATTCTAAAGATCCATATATTAATGAACCTCAAAACCCAAGCTGTTTTTTTTCATCAATTCTATCATGTATACATTGCTATATCATGTCTCGGCTTAGATTTAAAGTGCTCCTTCAATATTTGTCTTTTATTTGCCATTTTAGATGGCAAAAATTCAAATCTTGTTGTAGTTCTAAGACTAATATTGAGAGAATAGCAGATTGTTCAAACCAGTTGAAGTCAGTAAATGCTCAAATACCTAAGCATGTATGCGTTATTATAAATGAAAATATTAGAAATGTAGAAAAAAAATATAAATTGATTGTATCTCTAATTGAATGTTTGGGAATATATGGAGTTCAGGAGATAACTTTTTACCAATTTCATTCGATCGATATACGACTGGATCGAATAAACCATTTTATTAGGCAACATGAAGCTTTTTCAAAGCTGAAAATAAAATTTTTATCAAATCATACAGGTAGTCAATGTATTATGGTAGATGTATGCAAAAATGTAGCTGATAATTTACTAAAACATAACATTGAGCTTGATGATATAGATCAAAATTTAATTGATCACAAAGTCATAGGTAAACATTTTTTTAACATTTAAAATTCGTAAATTTTGATATTTTCATTTAGAACTATCCGATATGAGTGAACCAGGAATGCTGCTTTTGATTGGAATTTATGATCATCTAAGTAACTTTTCGCCTTGGCACATAAGATTATCAGAAATAATGTAAGAATATCTAGATTAAATAAATAAAATAAAAATTTATCTTATTTAAGAAAAATTCCGTCCTATAAATTGGTTAACCATGTAAGCATCCGTGATGCCATCATAAGATACAACAAAATTGAAAAACGATTCGGAAAATAGCTATCTAATATATTTTTTTAATTTATAAAAAGCTTTATTTTGTTATAATTTATTAATAAAACGTATTAAAATAATCCTGAAAAATACCTGAGAGTTTTTTTTTTTAAATAATATTGTCAAAACAAAATATATTGTTAAAAAATTTAGTCTCTTTAAGCTCCTTTTAATGGTTGCTTTTGCTCTATTTACTATTTATTTCATATGAAATTTATAAAAAATAGTTTTAAAAGTCAGCTTTCATTGAATCATTTTACATTTTTATTTTTATTTATTAATAAAAGATTCCAAACTGTAATTCAATTTAGGTTTATTTTGAGTTTAAAATTAAAAAATTTGCCAAAAAATTTTTGAGCATAATAGACCTAACTACACATTCATATAATTCTAATCTTGACTGAATTTTCTACAAAACTTAAAGTGGATTTTATCTATTTCAGCTCTCCATCTACTGTTTTTCTCCAAAATCATTTTAGCTGGCTTTCATGTGATTATGATGTACAGCGTTGATTTTTTCATTGGGATTACCATTTTTTCCATAAATTTTCGTAAACTAATTTTAATTAACTTTGCAATTTAAGTAAATTTATGGAAAAATGATAAAATTTTTAAAGCCAATAATATAAGGCGATTACAACCACAATTAACTAACTGGATCCATTTGCTTCGATCTTGAAATAGCCTCTGACAAAACATCACACAATTGTATAATCACAAAATTAAAAGAACACTCAGTAAAGGCTTAGTAAATGCTCAGTAAATTTTTTTTAGCTGAATCTGAAATTTAATTATTAATTAAAATTATTAAATTTAATAAAAATTTTTACCATGCAAAAATTAACACGCCTAAAATAAGGTTTTAAGCTTTTTTTTTACTTAAAATTAGATTTTTTTTCTTTTTTTCTGTTATGAAAAATGATTTTAAAATAATTTACTAAAATAACGTGAAAAAAAAAAAAAGTTTCAAAAAATTATCACGTCTATATTAAAAACTTTTGGTTTGACCACCTAATATTTCTTGTAATTACAATTTTGGCTACCTATTTTTAAAAAATTTTAGTTTAATGATTTTAGTCAAGTGCCTGATTTTGTTTTGAAAATTTTCTGAAATAAAAAATTTTTTAGATCGACTATCACGTGATTTAGCCAAACATCTTCATCATGCAAAAAAATTTCAGAATAAATGATAATGTTCTAAGGATTCATGCATTTTGTTATTATATACCTTTATGGGTCACTTAAGTTACTTATAAAGCTATTTTTTTATTTTTATAAATTCTAGTTGAATTTTTCTTGGTTGTACTTATTAAATATTTATTGAAAAAATTTTCTTTAATTTTTTGTAAGTTTTGTTTAAATTTTTTAATCAAAATAAAAATTTCCAAAAATTCTGATCTTTATATAATTTTCTTGAAAAGAAAATTTAAAATCAATAAAAAAAAATCAATTTTAAAATATTCACGCTGGTTATTGTAATGGCCCTTTAAAGGAAATTTTTTTTTTCCAAATAAATCAAAGTTTTACTTTATTTAGCTTTTGAAAAAAAAATGTAAACTTATTCAAGTTTTAAATTGTGTCAGTGCATGCTTTTTGAATAAAGCTCTAAGTTTTTGACTAATGCAGTTTAAACTGATAGCAAAACTGATTCTCTCAAAAATTGCATTCAATCAAAATGATCACTTGAATCAAATACCATTTAAATTTAAACTTTCCATCTTATTGAACAAAACGCACATTTATTAATTTCTAATAACGCAATTCCCTTTAATTTGAAAAAATTTAAGAATGTTGGGAAGAGGCAGAGGACTATTACAATCTCTTAAAGAGAAAAAAGAGGAAAAATCTGACGCTACTCCACCAGTCCCAGGCTCCCCATCCATGCAACGCCCCAAGGTAGCTGCACAAGTCACAGAAACAGCCAAACAGCAGTCACCACAAGTTACCAGAAAAGTAACCTCAAAATAAAATGAAAACCATTTTTATAATTTTTTTTTATTTTTAAAGCCGGTCTCAATGGGCCGAGGAATAATGATAGGCAAACCACAAACATCGGCCCAGACAACTGAAAAAAATATTGAGCCCATCAAGGAATCAGTGCAATTTGAAAGTGCTTCAGTTGAGCAAAAACAACCAGTTCCAGTGGCAAAAGAAGAACCTAGACAAGTTAAGCCAAGCGAAGCCAAACCAAGCCTCACTATTCCAAAAGGCCGTGGTCTTATGGTCACAAAATTAATCAAGCCCGTGTCTAGACCCGGCGAAGACATCACTTTGAAACCACCTGTTCAGCTGCCTGCCCCAACAAGACCTGAGAGCGCTGAACTGCATCAAGAAGTTGAAAAGATCACTTCTAAATTGACCAGTGTTGAAGTAGTGGATGAAATTTTAGTGAAACCAGTGGAGAAAAAAAGCGAATCGGGAAGCATGGACCGAACATCTGGATCAACTGGCACTCGGTATCTCTCGATTGCAACAGTAAGTAGCAAGCCAGCTGAGGAATTGAGAGTGGAAGAAATGCAGCGTGGTTCGCCAGTGAGAAAAATTGGAGCAATTGGCAAGCCGGAAAAGTTTTCCACCAACTATGTTCGTCTTAAGTGCAAAAACAAGGGCGTCTATCAATACGTGGTTCATTATGATCCACCATGTGATTCTCAGTTTAATCGCATAAAAATTTTATATCAATTAGATAATTTAATTGGCAGAGTGCGTCTTTTCGACGGCTTTACCTTATTCTTACCAATCTTATTACCAGAGCGAGTCATTCAAGAATCAGTGGAAAGAAACGGAATCCAATATAAAGTCAGAATACAGCTTACCAAAATACTGCCGCCAGAAAACGTACCTCCAGTTATATTTAACATTATTTTTAAAAATATAATGAAAGAGCTTAAAATGACCAGAATTGGTCAGCACTATTTCAGTCCCTCGAGGCAAGTAGATGTGGCCAAACAAGGCCTACAAGTGTGGCCAGGCTACACAACCGCTATTCACGACTTCGAAGACGGTCTCTATTTAGTAATTGATGTGGCCCATAAAGTTCTGCGGACTCAAACTTGTTGGCAAATAATGCAAGATTTAAGATCAAAGTATAGTGAAAGCATAGATCAATTTAAACAGGAAGTATTCAATGCGCTTTGCGGAACTGTTGTTTTGACCAAATATAATAACAGGACTTATAAAATTGACGATATCTTGTGGGAAGATAGTCCAAAAACAGAGTTTAAATACCACACTGGCCAGAGTATAAGCTATGTCGACTACTATAAGTAAAATAAAATTCTTCAAATTAAATTTAAATTTTTTTTTTAATTCTTTTAGAAAGCATTATGATATTGAAATAAGAGATAAAAATCAGCCTTTGTTATTTCACAGACCCAAGGCCAAAGACAAAAAACAAGGGACCAAAGTCGAAGTTGTTTGTTTAGTGCCCGAATTGTGCTATGTGACTGGTCTAACTGAAGCTATGAGAAGTGATTTTAATCTACAAAAAGTAAATTTAAAATCAAAATTTTGAAGAATTTAAATTTATTCTATTTGAAATTGAAGTTATTTTTGATTAATTTTGGAAGTTATTTTAAAATTTTATTTTCAGAAATAGGACTAAAATTCTAGAAAATTACAATTTAGAAATTAAATCTTTAAGACTTAAAATACGAAATTATTGTGAATAAAGAAGCTTCAAGTCAATATTAGAAGGAAATTTAAAAAATGAAAATTTTTAAATATTAAAATATTTAATTTTGATGAAAGCAAATTTTGAACAAATTTCCTTGAAATTTCAATTTTGAATAATTTTTGTTAAAAAAATGAAAAAAATCCTTTTATTCATAACTCAGGATATCTGTTTGGAAATTTTACCCAGAAAGGAAAAGTCTTTTGTGTATTTTTTGGTTTCTTTAGATTTAATTAATTGAAGAATTTTCGCAAGCTAAATTCAAATAAAAAATAATTGTTAATATGAAATTTTGGTACAAAAAGTAAAAACTTTATAATTTTTTTCTAATTGTGCAAAAATGATTCTGTAAAAAGTAAAATATTGTTCAAATTTGTACAAAAGAATTCCAAGCTCTGCAAAAACTCTGCAATTTATTAAATAGTTTAATCAAGTATTTTTTGATGGTGTGCATTTTTCAGAAAATTGCAGATTTTTTGCAGAGTTTGGGATTCTTTTGTAAAAATTTGTACAGCCATTTTTGTACAATTAGAAAAAAAATTATAAAGTTTTTACTTTTTGTACTAAAATTTCACATTGCCAAATAATTAAAAAATTTTAAATACTTAAAGGATATGGCTGCATTTACTCGTTTATCGCCCGATAAGCGTTATGAACAACTTGAAAATTTGGTCGACGAAATAAAAAGAAACGATGTGGCATATCAACACTTATTGAATTGGGGTCTAGAGCTAGATTCCTCACTTAATTTGGTATTTATTAATAAAAAATTATCTGGATAAAATATTTCTTATTATTTTATCATTTATTAAACTTTAGATTGATTCAAGAGTACTGCCGCCTGAGAATATAATATTCAAGAACAAATCCATTGAAACAGATGGTAGATGCGATTGGACCAGAGCAGCATGTAATGAACCGTGCCTATCAACCGTAAACATAAACGATTGGATTTGTGTTTACCCCCAAAATAAGCAAAGTGTGGTGGCCAATTTTTTCCGCATAGCTACGGATTGTGGCGCCAGATTTGGTGTTCGTTTAGATTCGCCAATAGTTGTGCCTTTGGCAAATGATAAGGCTGACACTTATTACAATGAGTTGAAAAAAATTTTAAAACAAAATATCCAAATGGTGGTGGTGGTGTTTCCAATGCTTAGCGAGGCAAGATATCAAAGGGTTAAAAAGCTCTGTTGCATTGAAAGTCCAGTTCCGTCTCAGTGCATTCAGTTTAAAACCATAAATAAACCGGACGAAAAATTACGCTCAATAGCTCAGAAGATTGTGCTTCAAATGAATGTAAAACTTGGTGGCGAGATTTGGCGAACATTTATGCCAATGAAGCGCGTTATGATATGCGGCATTGACGTTTATCACAAAACAGAAAAACGCTATAATTCAATAGCTGGTTTTGTGTCCAGTTTAAACGAAGATCAGACAAGATGGTACTCAAGAGTTTGCTTTCAAATGGTAGGACAAGAACTTGCCGACAGCCTTAAGATGGCGTTTGCTCAAGCTATCAAAAAATACCGTGAAGTAAACGACTTTTTACCTGACAAAATATTCATATTTCGTGATGGTGTTTCAGATGGACAAATTCCAATAGTTTCTGAACACGAAGTTGAGCAGCTTAAAAGTGTTTTTACTGATGATTACAAGCCACAATTATCCGTGATTATAGTTCAAAAAAGAATTAGCACTCGGATCTTTGCTCAGGATGTAATTTTTTTTTAAATATTAACAATTAAAAATAAGATTAATTTAAAATTTTATTTAAAAAAAATTTTTTTTTTTAGTCTAGAAGTGGTAGAATAGTAAATCCAGCGCCAGGCACAATAATTGATTACAATATAACTAGCCGATATTTGTATGATTTTTTCCTGGTATCTCAACATGTTGGTCAAGGAACAGTCACTCCGACTCATTACATTGTGGCCTGTGATGACACATTATTAAAACCCGATTACATGCAGCGGCTGGCTTACAAAATGACTCATATGTACTACAATTGGACGGGTACGATCCGCGTGCCTGCTCCCTGTCAGGTAAACTAAGAGAATAATTTTTTTGGAACAGAAAGACTAGGAGCAACAGAATGGGAGTAATTTTGTAGAATCATACAGTGGAGATTTGATAACAGTATTTTACGAAAAATTAATAAATTTTCAGGATTTTTAGATAAATTTGTCAATTCAAAATTCAAAATTTTTGAAAAATTGTCTTTTTTTTCCAAAAATCGAAAATTTTAAAAAGTTTTTTTTGCTCATAAATTGGTTTAAGAAATTGTTATTTTTAAATTGTTATAAAAAAAACTTTCTTAAATTTTCGATTTTTGGAAAAAAAAGACAATTTTTCAAAAATTTTGAATTTTGAATTGATCGTTTTGAATTTTACCAAATTTTACCAAAATTATCTGAAAATCCTGAAAATTTATGAATTTTTCGTAAAACACCTCTTTTTCACTTATCGAATTTTACGTCAATTTACGTAAAATGTGGTAAAATTTGGTAAATTTAGGATATTTTAGGTATGTAAGGTTTTAGGTAATTCGTAAAATACTGTTATCAAATCACCAATGTATTTTAAATATATTTGAATAATTCTTTAAATAATTTAAATTTTTTTAAAAATAATAATTTTCTGAAAAATATTGAGTTTTAACAATTTTCTATTAAAACTTTGACTTTACAAAAAATTCTTATTCAAATTACTATCATTTTGAAAATTTATTCTGTTCCATTGCTCTTAACATCACCTTTCCTATTTTTACTCATTTATTAATAAAATTATTTATTAAAGTATGCTCATAAATTGGCGTTTTTAACTGGTCAATACCTACAAGAAGAAGCTTCAGAGTCACTGTGCAACAGACTCTTTTATCTTTAGATTAGAAAAATAACCTGATACATATCTATTTGGTGTATCAATAGGTTTTTTTTTAAGAATTTTTTTTTTTATTTTCATTAAACTTTTGTTTCGTTGTTAATTAAATCAAATAATTTCATTTTTTGTATAATGATTTGAATGCATCGACTCATTGAATTTAAGATTGAGTCGATTTTGAGCATGAATATTTTTCATAAATTAATGTTTAAGTTTTGCAGAGTGATTTTTTTTAAATTGATCCAATTTTTCCTCTCTTTTGTTAAATGGGTTATTGTTATTGGAAATAAATTTTTTCTCCGTTTTTGAAATTAATTGCAAATCGAAATTGCCAACAAAATTGATAAATTTAATTAATGTCTAAATTTTGGCTTTAAAACGTCAAAAATAAATTTTTTTTTAAATAAAAATTAGAAAAATAAAGTTTAATAACAAAAAATTTAAATTCACTTGTTTATTGCAAAAAATGAATAGATAATTGTCTAAAAAGGAATTTTAATTTTAATTTGAATCAAAATTGAGTATTTTATTAATTTAATTGTTATTTTTAAATTTTCTTCTCTTTTATAAGTTAAAAGTTAGTTCTGTGAATGTAAAGAAGTTAAAGTCTTCGCAGGCAGCAAAATAAAATTGAATTAATTAATACTAGAAAAATGCTTATGAAAAATAACTCCTTAAGAAATTTATTCTGTCCCATTCTACCAAATTTTACACAACTTTATTTGCAGTGTGAAATTTAGAACAAAAAAAGCAGGACAAAAATTAAAAAATCTTTATAAATTTTCTTTCTAAAAGAACAATTTAAAGAGCAACTTAGTTTCTTTATATCTCATATAATTCATTAAATTTTTCACTTTGGAATTTAATTTTGATACATTATAATATCTTTTTATTTTTCAACAATCTGGTTGACAACTCGTTCGGTTAATTAAGGTAAAACTATCTAAAGAGAAACCTAAACACTAACTCAATCTCTAATATGATTAATTTAATGTGGATTTATTAATTTATCGTTTAAAAGATAGTAAAGAAATAAAAAATTTTAAATTAATATTTTCTTAATTCTAAACACAGGCTGAAATCAAGTAAAACATTAAATGTATCATTTGAATGATTTTTTTAATCATTTTGACATTTTTAAAATATTTTTAACAATCAACTGTATTTTTGTTGCTCAAAATGATCAAATCAATCTAAAACTATAAAATAAATTTTAATTTTTCAGTAGATTTTTATTTTTCTGTTTTAACATTCTCTGTTAAATCTAAAGGTAAAATCTGCAAATGTCTGCAAAAAAATTATCCACTTAAAATAGCATTTTTCGATGGTGTGCACTTTGCATTGTGTATTTTGATATTGCAGAGTTTATTTTTTTATTTGACATAGTATTGTAACACTGGAAGCACCAAAAAGTCAAAATGACTCTTTTTCGTTTTTTGGCGGCTAAAATCCAAGTCAATTTTTGCTATTTGAGCAAAATTTTTTTTTCAGCATAAAAATAAGAATAACTTTCTAAATTAACTAAATTCAAATAAAAAAAATTTGTTTTAAAATAGTTTATGTGGTAATTATAAGGCGAGAAAATTTTGTTCAAAATGTAAAAAAGCAGTGTGTGAATATTGTACAAAAGAAATAGGGAGTATTTGTTAAAAATTTTTTTTTATAAAATGGAACTTTTAAATAACTCCTGTAAATTATTATACTTAAGTTTTTTTTTAGGCCTTATAAAATATCCATGGTCAATCACTTTTACTTTTACACATTTTACAAACACTCTAAAAAAGTCCAAGTCCCGACTTTTTTTTAAATTTGCAGAGTTGTTTAAAAGTCACAAGTCATGTCCAAGTCCGGACAATTTTTTTTCTAAAAGTCCAAGCTAAGACTTTAATTTTTTTTTTAATATTTTTTCAAAAGTCCAAGTCCGGGATTTAAAATTTTGAATACTGAAGAAGAATTGTGAAGACTTTTATGCTAAAATTGCAAGAAAATTCTGAAATATGGCAAATCTATTTGTATTAGACAACCCAAGAGTATATAAATTTTTTGATATGAAGCCTGATCTAGCAAATTTTAAAAAAAGTCCGGACTTGGACTTTTTTTTGGGACTTTTAAACAACTCTGTAAATTGGCTAGATCAGGCTTTATATCAAAAAATATATATACTATTGGGATTTCTGGTGCATGAAGATTAATCATATTTCAGAATTTTCTAGCAATTCTAGCATAAAAGTCTTCACAATTCTTCTTCAGTATTTCAAATTTTTAAATCCGGACTTATACTTTTTAGTAAAAAAAATAAAAATCTTTGGCTCAAACTTAAGAAAAAAAAAAAGTCCAGACTTGGACTTGACTTGAGATTTTTGACTTTTAAACAACTCTGTAATTTACTATTTTTATTTAATTAATTTAATAATTAACAATTTATTTATTTATTTTATAATCTATAAACTGCACCTCATAGGCGACTTAAAAAAAAAATAAATAAAAAGCCAAGATTAAATTATTTCAATAAATCCGAACATAAAATAGATGATTTATTCTTTATTTCTCATAACGAGTTAAAATGACTCGTTTTGGTGCTTCTAGTGTTAAAATCAAAAATGTGTCCCTGCATTTTTTCTTTTAAAAAACAGCAATTTATTTAATAGTTTTAGTTTGATTTGATCCGATCAAATCAAACTTAACGAAAACTTACATAAAAATAATGTAAATTGGCGTAAAATTGCGTAATTTACAGACTTGTTTTTAAGTCACAAGTCTCAAGTCAAGTCAAGTCAATGATTTAATAAATCAATATTTGATACCAATAAAGTAGTTGCTTCCATATCCCTGGCTGTTAATCTTGACCTATGTGTAGTATTGGTAATCGACTCCAATCGATTGACAAATTTAATAAATCGATTAAATTTTTTCAGTCGACTATTAAATTGACTAATTTTTTTAGTCGATTATTAAATCGATTAATTTTTTTTAGATGACTATTAAATCGAATAATTTTTTCTAGATGACTATAATACTTCTAATTTATCTCGAAATTAAAATTTAGGAAGGCAAAAAATATTATTTTTTAATAAAAATGGTTTTTTAATTGATTTAAAATTTAAGATTTAAAGCAAAATAGAATATTTTAATAAAAAAAAATTAAAAAATATAAAATAAAAATATAAAAAATATAAAAATATTTTAATAAAAAATAAAAGTATTATAGTCATCTAAAAAAAATATTCGATTTAATATTCGACTAAAAAAAATTAATCGATTTAATAATCGACTAAAAAAAATTAGTCTATTTATAGTTAGTCGATTATTGAATCGATTATTGATAATCCATTGCCAATACTACCAATGTGGTCTGTTAATGTAACCAGATTTGGAAAAAAATTGTTTCAACTGGTCCAAATGAAGCAGATATTGATAAAATTTTTTGTGAAAGTCATATCTTTGACTTAAATTTTTGTGACTTAGACTTAAAACTGTGACTTATAAACAAGTCTGGTAATTTATACTGTATCACCTAGGCTTATCAAATATTTTTTGAGCTCAATTGTCCTGTTGTTGTTCTAAAGTTTACAATGTATTCTAAATCAATTATGGCCCGGCATTCAATTCACAAATTTAATTAAAGTCTCAATTTTGGCTCCCAAATAAAAACTCCAAATAAAATGACAAATAGAAAAGAGAACAAAAAATATAAAAAAACAAAAAAATTTAATGAATTTTTTGAATCTCATCTATTTGAAAATTAGACACAAAAATTTTCCAATGGAAGCATTGTCGCACGAGAGTGCATCATCAACCGCTTCACCAGACAACACCAAAGACCATAACAACAACAACCACACAAACAAATCCGGTGCACACGAGCAGAGCCAAGCAGGCGAAAAGTGCTCGAGCTGCGGCACAGAACAAGCGACAGTGGTGTGCAGCGCATGCAGCTCACACGCCAACACCAACACCAACACCAACAATCTGGACTGTCTGCCAGCGTTGAAAGCGTCGCCGGGCCTCGACTTCACCGAGTACTACAACTCGGCGAGCGCCACCGGCCACATGCTCTACTGCGCCGACTGCTTTCGCATAACCCACGCCAATCTGGACACGTCTAAGCACGTGGCGCTGGTCATCGCCGGCCAACAGCCCGAAAACATCGAGCTCATAGTCGAACACAAAATGGACGCACTGCTCGACCAAATCGAGCTGAGCTCGCACGCTCCCTCCACCGGCCTCCAACTGGAACGGCTGAGGCGCCGCGTCGGCCAACTAAACGACGTCAAACTGTCCATACGAGAAATGAACGAGACAATACGCGACGATTTGTACGTGGACTTTGGCGCCTTGGCCGACTTAATGCAACAAAAGCTCAACGAAATAAGCGATTGCATAAAAGAAAAGCTCAAGGACGCGTACTCGGTGGTGCGGGACGTGCACGCCCGGCTAAACGAGCGCATGGACAGCGTCGAGCAGAGCATGGGCCAGCTTGAACAGGCGCGCGCTGAGAACGCGCTCGACACACACAAAATAGAGCTGCTCGAGAGCCACGTCATCGCCCAAATCGACCAAGTGAACGAACAACTGCGATGGATGTGCGGCTCGAACGGACACAGTTGCACGGCTCTAAGCTGTTCTCTCTTCGTCGACAACAACCTCTATCCGCAGTTCGACTATAGCGTCGACTTGAGCAAGCTTACCGAGGCCGTCAATGAATTGGACGTGAAAATAAGCGCCGAGTCGTTCGCTAGGCCCGATCAGTTGTGTGCGGCCAGCGGCCTCGAGTTCGACGCGCTCGTTCACACGGGCATCCAGAGCGACGGCTCGTTTTGGGTGCAGTTGTTGGGCGCCTCGTCGCATCAGCACCCAAGCAGCGCCATCGATTCGTTTAGAAAAAATCGCATCAAATCGGACCGATTGTTGGAGGAGATGAGCCGATGTGTGCGCTCGGCGAGCATTGGCGATCCGCAATGGCTCGCCTACGACCAGCTCGACGGCCAAACGCCGACGCCCGGTCAACTCTGCTTTTGTCTGGACGAGAGGACGCGCAAGTGGCACCGGGCCCGGGTACTCGACGTGAACGCGTCCAACCGACAGTGTCACGTGATCTATGTGGACACGGGCGTCTCGCACGTCAACAATATGCACTCGTTCGAAAACGTGTTGCCATGGCGACACTTTCAATTGACCGAGTTGGCGCATCGAGCCATCAAGTGTGTGCTGCATAACGCGCGCTCTCCTCTCAAATACGAGCGTCCCATTCACCCAGAGACCAAGTTCGAGTTCAAGGACATGACGGCCAACAAGGCCATGAGGTGCGCGCTAGTCGAGCTCAATCAAGACCAGGCGTGGATCTGCCAGCTCTATCAGATTAGCGAGGACGGCCACAAGCGCGACCACTTTGTGTCCGTGAACAAAAAAATAATTGAGTTGAATGGAAAGGCGGGCGGCCATGACACTGGTGTCAAGTTTGCCAGTCGTGATATCCGACTTTTGAATCCAACGTCGTCGTCGTCGTCGTCGTCGTTTACGCCGAAAGTTAACGCTCACGTGACCCATAACGACGAGTGTTCGCTGACGACTAGCGACGAGCCGTTTGATACAAATCTAGAGATGAGCTCGGTGCTTAATGAGGAACAGGCTCATGAGGAGAACGCGGACGTCGACGACCAAGTGGCCGAGCGGAGATTTTACAAGAATAGCTCGGGTACGTGTCACGTGACCACCAGTGTGTCCAACGAGGGCATATTTTGGATCAAGCCCATTCTAAGGCACAATTTACACGACGAATTCGAAAAAATGTCATCGCTAATCGACGAGTTTATTCGTCGCACCAATTACAGGTCGTACGCCGAGCTAAAAATCGAGCCGGACAAACACAAAAAATGTTTTGTGCGGACGTCGCTGCGCAATAGCGCTCAGTTCTATCGCGGTTTTATTGAAAAAGTTTGGTCGAACAAAGAGGTGTGCCGTGTGCGTCTAATGGACTGTGGTCAGGCGAGAGAGGCCGCGTACGCCGATATCTATCCGCACAGACGGCTCGACTTCAACTCGCTAGCGTCCAAGGGCCGCGACACCGACGGCTTCAACGACACCGACAACCACGGTCTCAAGCTCAACTATTTGGCCATTCGCTGCTCTCTATTTCAAACAAATTTCAACAACGTGGCCGCCAAACGCCGCTACTTTAACTCACTGGTCGCCAATAAACGCGTCCGCTTCAATCTAGTCGAACAAGTCACCATCAATCAGCTCAAATGTTGGTACACCGAGATCTATTCTCACAATGGTCAATTGGTCAACATGAGCGTGTTTAACGCGTTGGCCAATCCCAAAAGTTGTGCGAACATCAGCAGCAGCAGCGGCGCTAGCACGGCCACGTCTAACACGAATCGCGACTGGCAGCCGATCGAGACCCGAACGGTCGTGTCCATGTACGATTTGAAAGAGACCAGTTTGGACACGGTGGACGAGAGCGGATCGATCAAGGTCAAGAGTGATCAAACGCAAGGCGAGCAATTTAGAGTGAAGACAAAATATGTGTCGTGTCCGTTGTTTGCGGACGAGCCCGAGTGGCTTGTGAACACGGACGAAATTGTTAATCAGCCGTCTTTTGTCGCCGATTCTCGTCCCACTATTGACCTTGACCCCGACAACGACGATCGTGACAAAAAAAAGCGTCAGCAACGAAACAAAAAGCGAAGAGACCAATGCAAACCGTTCGACCGTTCAAACGGGAGGAATGGACGCGGCGGGGACGGCGGTGGTGGAACGGGCCGAGGTACTGGCGGCGCTACTGGCAACAACTCAAAGCCATCGAGCGCGAATAACAAGAGCCAGTGGCGCCGACCGAACCCCAACCGAGGGCACACAAATAATAGTCACGTGACCAACGAATCGGACAATTCGTCGTCGGCATTCAACGACGTTTTTCTAAACAACAACGAAAACTCGAGTCTGGACCAAGAAGAGTTCGAGGCGGCGCAACATGAACAAGAGCAGCCGATGAACAGCTCGCCGAACAGCGTCTATGACAAATTGTTCAAGTTGAACGGAAACGTGAACTCGTACGAACAAGTGTTGAGTCGTATAAGCGAGAACGAGCGAGCCGACGAAGAAGCAGAGAGAGTGCGCAGTCTTCACGCGACTCAAAACGGTCAGTTTGTGTCGAGTAAAATCGAGGCCAACGACACCAGTTTGGACTCGATGCCGCGCTTGATCATCGACCAAACGGACGACGACGACGACAACGCGTTCAACGAGCCCGTGCTTCCCACTCTCGACCAGACACATCAAATACCCAACCGGCACATCATCAACGACACCGAGACCAACCGATCGATAAAATCAGAGCGGCCTTGTCACCAATCGAGCGCCAAAAATCGCTCGTACAGTGCCGCCGATGTGGCGCTAGTCGAGCGTCATCGTCTAAATTTACACCCAGTGCTGTCCAGCTCTTCGTCGTCGTCGTCGGATACGACAAGTTTATTGTCTGATTTGAAAAAGATAAAAAAAAATATCGATTTAGACTCGGACGAGTCGTTTGAGTCGTGCGACGAAGAAGTTGAAAGCCACGATGAGCTGAGAGGCGCCAATTTGATCAAAAACAAGAGTCACGCGGCCAAGTTGGAGAGGATGAAAAAATTCACCGTGTCCATATTTGTGGACGATTTTGAGGCGGACTCGTCCAAGACCAGCAACGAGTCGTCCACTAGTTTGTCCACTAACAACGAAATCGAACAAAGTCGACTCAATCCGAACTTTTTCGCGGTCAAGAGCACCGAGTGTCGCTCAGAGCACGCCAAAAGCCTGGACGAGTTCGAGCACAACGAGGCCGTGCACTCGCACAAACGTTTGAGCGCGCTTGATCAAGACGCGTTCATGTTCACGGCCAATCCTGTTCACATAGCCGAGAACCGGTGCTGTTCGTTGGCTAGTCGGCCGGCGGCACCACTCCAAGGCCTGTTGTCCACCATTGTCGAGTTGTCCAATGAGTGCTCGAACAACACCGAGACTAGCCGACACTGGCTCAGTGACATTGAGCACAATTCGAGTGAATTTCAGAAGAAAGTGGATTTTTTTAACAAAAATGCGGCCGATGGTCAACAAGACAGTGATTGGTACAAAAATGTGACAGTGAGGAGGACGCGTCGGAACTCGCGCGACTACGACACTTTGCTAAACGAGAGCAGACGTACCAAATCGGCGTCCAGTCTGAGCGACAATGGACATGTGGCTAATAGTGTGAGCAACAATTGTTTGATTAGCGAGTCGTTTTGTTTGAGTGGTGCGCGTCTAAATGTGACGTTGGACGCGTCGTTTAGCTCGCGATTGAGACACAACTCGACGACCCATTCGGTTCTGGTTACCGATCAGTTGTTCGAACGCTTTTGTTTGCTTGAGAATGACAGGATAATGAACGAGTCGAGCACGACTGTTGGATGGAGCGGCAATTGTGCTGGATTTAGGATACGGTCTCAGTTGCTGAGCGAATTGTTGGACGAGCCGGTGACAATGCCGCGGCGGTCGTTTAGCTCGCCGGACATATCGTCGTACAATAGTGATTCGTTGTTCAATAGTCACATGATAATTACGCCCATTTGTAGTGAATTGGTGTCGCCTAATCAGCCGGGCTCCATTATTTCGCGATCCATTTCGAATCAGCAGTCGACGCCACACAACAAACATGTCAACTCGTTCAAGTCGCCCACCAATTCGTCTCAGTCGTCGTTGCCGCCGCCCACGCCACCCCAAAATCAAAATCAGCCCAGGGACGAAGACAACAATGTTACTTTTTCGCCTATTCAAAAGGTCAAGGACGATGTGTGCAATTATTTGAAAAATTTTTCCGACCAAAATTTTCATGTCAAGGACCATGATGACGGTGGTGACGCGTGCAATTTTACCAAAAATACACAATCAAATGCTCAAAATGCGACATTGCAATCGTCAGAGGTCAAGGTCACTGAGAGAAATTTCTTGTCACATGATCCAAATTCGGCATTGCAATTTTCAGAGGTCAAGGACGTCAACGGATGCAATTATTCAAATTCAGCATTGCAATCTTCAGAGGTCAAGGACGACAATGGTTGTAATTATTCAAATTCCTATTCGCGTAATTTAAATTCAACATTGCAATCGTCAGAGGTCAAGGCCACTGAGAGAAATTTCTTGTCGCATGATCCAAATTCGGCATTGCAACCTTCTGAGGTCAAGGACCATGGGTACAATAATTTAAATTCAGCATTGCAATCGTCAGAGGTCAAGGTCACTGAGAGAAATTTTTCAAAATATTTCATTTCTCATGATTCAAATTCAGCATCACAATTTTTAAAGGTCAAGGACGATGATAATTGCAATATTTCAAACAATGCACTGTCACGTGATCCAAATTCAAAATTGCAATTTTCACAGGTCAAGGACGAAGGGTTAAATTGTTCAAAAGCCGCTATGTCCCGTGATGTAGACATTGGGGACAAGGTCAATGAAAATGAATTTGCCAAAGATCGCATAGCACATGATGCAAATCCATTGTTGTTACAAACTCCACCACAGGTCAAGGACGCTGAGAGTAATTTTTCAAAAAACTTCATGTCACATGATCCAAATACAAAATCATCAGAATCAGCTGTTAAAGCAGACTCGACCAATGCAGCAGCAGCAGCACTTCCGCCAGCGCCCCATTATCTGCTGTTGAAGCCCAGTCGAACTGGATCGACCACAACAACCAGGCCAGACAAGCCCGCCGATCCGATCACAATGTCCAACTCGTGTCCCAACCTAAACGAGCCAAACAAACACATTGCCAACTATTTGAACACAATTAGAAAGTCAACAGGCGTGTCACTCGAGCCCGTAGTGGTCAAACGGCGCTCTAACAGCGCCACTCGCCTCAACAGCTTCAAAAGCGCCAACTTCAGCTTGTACGGCTTGGACAACGAAGACGAACAAGAAGCTAAACGCAAATCTCTGAGCGAATGCGACTCAATGGACGCCAAGTCATTGTCTTCATCATCAGGCCAAAAAATATTATCACTTGACGTGTCCAGCGAACAACAAATCCAGACGGACTCGTTCAAATTTCCGCCTCCGCCCGAACAATTCATGAGCTCATCATCAGACGACACGCTGCCACCGCCGCCCGATCAAACCGAACTGGACGCACTCATCAACAACAACAACCACGCGCATCCAACGTCCAGCTCGTCGCAGACAACAGTAGTGGCCGCTCAGACCGAGTCGCCCCGACTCAAAACGTTCATGAACTCGTTGAAAAATCTTCACAGCACAAACGACGGCGCAAACAACGAGGACGCCGAATCGTCCAAATCGGACCGCTCGTTCAAAATCGACCATTTGCTCGACATAAATCCCAAGCGTTTGTACAAAAACTCCAAGTTCAAGTGTCGCATAAACGACGTGATAGACGAGAGCGGCCGATTTTGGCTCGAGGTTATATACGGCGAGGACGACGAGCGAAAATTTCACCAAATGTTCAAGTACTTTAATTTGCATGTGCGTCTTGGGGAGGCGGCCGAGAGTGTGCGGCCGAACGACCACGTGGCCGCCTTGTACAAGAACAGCTGGCACCGAGCGCGCGTCCTTCACACTTGCACGCCCCACTCGTCCAAGGTCAAGGTCAGATTTTTGGACCTCGGCCTCGACAAAATCCTCGACAAACACGCCGATCTGCGACACGCCGACCAAAAATTCTTCAACTTTCCGGTCAAGGGCCTCCTCTGCTCGCTCCACATAGACGAACACGTTCATCAACTGGTCGTTGAGCCGCAGCGCCAGCCCATTGCTAACAAACGGCTTCGTTTGTGTCGAGAGGCGCGCAAACACTTTGTCAAAATGGTGTACAAAAAAATTCTCTTTGTCAAAGTGATCGAGCTGGGCCAGGAGTACGAGGCCGAGAGTGACGCGCACACGTCCATCTGCAAAATTAAGCTGGGCTGTCAGGCACGCCACGGCATCATTGACGTCTACATGTATCTACTATCCAAATACGACAGAGAAAAGTACCACTTTTTGAAGACACTCAAAAAGTACATTCAAAGCCGGCCACTTTTGATGTCGCTGCAGCAGCACTCTCTCGTTCAAACAACCACCATAACCACCACCGAGACAAACACCGTGTCCACATGCACCACTAGTTCGGCGATGGCGTCGCCGCCCGACTCTCTCAATGCTACTTTGAAAAAAATGCAAGAGGTGGAGTGCGAGGAGGAGGAGGATGAGGAGGAGGTGGGTGACCACGACGACATGTTCGACCAAGAAGAGGACTACTACGAGTCGGACGAAGACGACGCTCTCTTCACCGACACAGTCAACTACTACTACTCCAAGAACATGAACAAAGACGCCAGTCTGGACCTCACGCCCGTCAAAGAACACCACTCCAGATACACCCAGCTGAATATCAGCCCTGTCGACTTGTCCAAGCTGGACTCTCCTGGCCACGAGCATGCGCCCCGGCCTCCTCTCGACCTAAGCACCACCAAGGTGGCCAATAAGCTGCGCGCCACTGCGGCCCACCACTCGCATGCCGCTACCCCGATCGCGCTGCCCCCGGCCACTGCCCTCAGCCACAAGTACGTGAAGATGGTGCGCAGCGAACAGCATAGTGTCGATGCGGACACTAGTTTGACTGCCCGATGCTGCAATCTAGCTGGCCTGAAGAAATGGGCCAAGTCGACGGGCAAGAGTGGTGCCAGTTTGCCCAAGTCGTTCAAGGTGTACGCCCGGGACGGCCTCGGAGACAATGCGTTCGACTACACGTTGAACAAAAGTTTGAATGCAAAAAAAGTTAAATTTCAAATAAAATAAGATTTTTTTTTGTATTTTTTTTTATTTTTTTTTCTAAGTATTATTGTAGCCGTTGTGTAAATAGTTTGGGTTTTTCAATTTTTGTTTCTTTTGTTTATGTTTTTTTTTTTTAATTAAAGATTATGATTTTAAAGATTTTTGTGCCAGATGTTTTGTTGTTGGTCAAAAGTTAAAGCATTTTGAGTTTGTCTGGCACATTTTATGTTCAGCATTTTGGCTTTGATTTGCCTTTTTTTTTTACTGTTTTTGAATATGTTTTGTTCCAAATAGGACTAATTTTTTTTTCTTTGGTTTTGCTCCGTTTGTGTTTCCGTCAAATTAAAAACCAAGCATTTAAACGACTTCGAGTCAATGATTTTCATAGTTGAACTTAATAAATTTTGTAATTTATAAACTTTAATAATAAAATTTAATAATAAAAAGTTTATTCTTATTCTTTATTTTATATTTGCGGGCAAATTGAAGTTCATGATCAAATTTAAAATTCAAATCAAAATTTTAAAATTAAATAGATCCTTTTTATCAATTTATTTATTAACAAATGAATAAACTTAATCATAATTTTTTTAAACTTTTTTTATTTTTTTTATTTTCCTTCTTCATTCCTTGTGGAGCGTTGGGTCATTACTTCTGATTTCCACTAAAGTCGATCTTTTGCCTTTACCCTTGCTTCTCCCCATATCATTCCCATTTCGATGAGCTCTTTCGTGATTGTTGACCTCCATGTTACTGCTGGTCGTCCTACCTTAGGTCGCCCTTGAGGTGGCCATTGAAGGGCCCTTTTTGGTATTGGTGTATCTTTCATTCTAAGTACATGCCCGAGCCATCGCAGCCTTTCGTTCATAATGCATTGACTTAATGGCTCTGAATTTGCCATTTTACAGTACTGCTACGAAAAACTGTTTTTACGTAATTTTACGTAATTTCTCGTACTGCTATGACTTACGGAACATACGGCTATAATTTACGGAAAATTACATAGTTTTAGGTAAATTTACCAAATTTCGTAATTTTATTAAATTCCTGTAAAATTCGAATTTTTTTTTTTTTTACTAAAAATTACAAAAATTAACCAATATTAAATAAAATTTTACGTGAAATTACGTAAAAACAGTTTTTCGTAGCAGTACTGTATATAGGTCAGCATTCGAAAATGTCTCAGGCCAGTGTATGCCGAGAATCCTCTGCAGGCTTCCAGTGGTGAGTGTTAAGGCTTTTCCTGTCAGATTCACACATCCCTTAACATTCACTTCCGTACATCAATGTTGCTTTTACTACACTGTTGCATAGTTTAAGTTTTGTTTCCTTGCTGTAGCTGTTTGATTTCCATGCTGGTCGTAGTCTAGCAAAGACACTCTTTGCTTTAGCAAGTCTATTTTTAATGTCTCTGTGTGTTCCTAACGTTGAACTGATAGTGCTATCTAGGTATGTGAATTCATTTACACACTCGATTTGTGTACCATCGATGGTGATCGGAGTATCCTATTTGGTGTTTATGTACATAACTTTCGTTTTGACTCCATTAATTTCGAGTCCATTTGGTTTAGCGTTGTTCGTCAAGCCTTGCGTCTTCATAAACATTTGTGCCCATGTATTAAATATTAGCACCAGATCATCCGAAAAGTTTAAGTCTTCAAGTTTTGCAGTTAATCCCCATTGATTACCTCTCGCACTAATAGTCGTTTTCTTCATGACATAGTCAATCAATATTAGGAATTGTGTCGGAGAGAGAACGCACCCTTGTTTGACTCCTGTACACACTTTGAAACTCTCAAATTTTCCTTTTTCCAGAATCACGCTACACTCGAAATTCTCGTAGAAGAGTTTTATCAAGTTTACTATCTTCTGTGTTAGGCCATAAGATCTTAATATAGCCCAAAAGGTTTCTCTGTGTATACTATCAAAGGCTTTCTTGAAGTCAATGAAATTAAGATAAAGGGGGCTATTCCATTCCAGACTTTGTTCTATGATGTTCTTAAGTGTAAATATCTGGTCTATGCATCCTCTACCTCGTCTAAAACCTGCTTGTTCTTCTTAAAGTATAAAATCCAAGGAGTTTCTGATTCTTTCCAGTATTATGCTGCAGAACGCCTTGCTTGATATTGGTAGAGGTGTATTCCTCGCCAATTGTCACATATCATTTTGTTACCTTTCTTTGGCAGCCTGGCTATTAGGCTTTTTGACCAGTCCTCTGTTATGATTTCTTGCCGCCATATCTTGCTGAAGAGGTCTTGCAATATCCCTATTGTGATCCTATCATCAGCTTTTAACATTTCTGCTGTGACTCCGTCAATGCCCGGGGCTTTTCTGTTCTTCAGAGCCTTTATCGCAGCTTCTATTTCTTTCAGGCTTGGCACTTCGGTTTTAATCTAAACTTTAAGGAAGCAAAAAATGTTGAGAAAGAATACCTGGCAATTTGAAAAAAATTTCATTATTTTGGCGTTATTACTTAAAATGACAATGTCTTGGTCATTTCTAAGGCTTTTGAAATAATTTTTTTTTCATCATGTTCAAAAATAAATGATGAATTCAAAAAAAAATACTAGTTAGGTCATTCCACTAAAATTTTATCTTAGAGTCCAGAAAAACCAAAAAATAGGGTATGTAGCTGTTTAGGACCCGCCAGTGCCAGAATGTCATTGGACCGTCGACCAGAAAAAATAAGTTTTCGTAACCTTATTTGAGTGTCTAAAACATTGTAAAAATGCAAATTCTGCCTAATTTCCGTTCGTTAAATTTTTTCATTTGAATCAAGAAACAATTGGCAAGATTTTTATTTCATGAATACATTTTTTACCTTAAATTTATAAAGTATTTTTTAAAGTAAATTTTATATATTTTTTTTGGCATATCAATAATACTTTTAATATTTTAATTCACTTAATTTTTTTTTTCAATTTTTTAATCATTATCCATTTATTGATAATCTTATAATAATCAAAATACAAAGTTTGAATATATTTTTAAATATTTAGATTTATTTTGTTCAATGAAAAATTAATAATGAAAATAATTTTGAGTAGAAAAAAAAAATTAAGTGAATGAAAATATTAAAAGTATTATTTATATGTCAAAAAAAGATATAATTTTTACTTAAAAAAATACTATATAAATCTAAGGTAAAAAATTTATTCATGAAACAAAAATCTTGCCAATTTATTTTAATAGTCTTAAGCTATAATATTCCCTTTTCTAATTCAAATAAGAGAAATTTTAACTTAAAAACTTTATTTTTCAATATTTTATTTTATTCAATATCAGATATACTTTCATTTTCATTTTTAATTAAAGAAAAATCATTATCCTCTAAATCGCCACGATCACAATCTAAACAAAAGTTATGAAAATTTTCGCTTTTATTTATGATAAAATTTTTTCTCTATTTTAAATTCCATATCCAAGATACCATACCACACTTGTTATATATGCACACGCACCAAAAACCCTTGCACTAGCTTTACAATCACAAAACTATTCTTAATTAGGATCCATTGAAGAAATCGAAGAGAATCCAATCCACGTATTGTGAACAGTTTGCGGGGAAACCTGGATTTAATTTTTACACGAATAATTTCTTGAAACTCATGAAACAATTCACATACATAATCTGCTTCTTTGTTTAAATGTGTTATTGTATACGGAATACACTTTTTTATATTCTAAAAGTTAAAGACTTTATATAATCTTCAGTCAATTTTGGAAATCCAAACTCACTTATATTTACAATTCGATTTTTGGATAGTCTTGAATAATTTACTACTTCGCGCAGTTTGTTTTATCAATTTATTTATTAATAAATGACTAAACTTTATTAAACATAATTTGTTTAAACTTTAAGAAAACTTTCCTTCCAAACAACAAGTAGATTGTCTCAATTTTTAAACCCAAGTTCTAATTATTGATATTTTTTAATATTCAACTGAGATAATAGTAATTTATTTGCAAAATGAAACCTTTTAAAGATGTAAGATGAAGTCATATTCAAATATTTTTTGGTTATGTCAAAAATTTATCTAATTGTATAAAATTTTTTTAAAATTCAAAGTCCCACAAGTCAAAAAAAGTCTTTTAAAAGTCATGTCAGGCTTGGAATTTTTATTTTTTTTCAATCAAATTTGAAAAATTTTTGCTCCCTTTTTTTTTCGAATGAACTTTTTACTATGAAAACTATCCATCATAAAACTGTAAATATCTCACTTTTTTATTTCTCCTTTTCTTTAACTTTTTTAAGTTTATTTCATAATTTTTAGGGAACGAAAAAGTATGGTGACGAATATTATTTATAAAAAAAAATTTAGACACTTCGGAATTATAATTGAAAAAAACGATATGTTTTTAATTTTTTAACTTTGTTTATTTTTTCAACCTTATTCTAAAATTTATTTTTTAAAACTAAAAATTTTTGTATTTAATTTTTTTTCCGTTTTTAAAAAACGTTAAAGCAAGATTATATTACATAAATTTATGATTTTTTAATATGACTAAATAAAAGCTTTAAACAATTTTTTTTTCATTCAAGACTTTTTACATTTTTCAAAACAAGTTAGTCGGGACTCAGACTTGACTTGTGACTTTAAAACAACTCTGACTATGTATTTAGGTATCAAAAGATAATTCAACCTGTGTTATCTTTTTAGACTTTAATATAAGAACTAATTAAATAAAGCATTGCTAATGCAAAGAGTCCCAAAAAAAAGTCCAAGTTATTAAAAAAAAAGTCCAAGTCCAGACTTTTTTTTTTTAATTTGCTAGATAAGGCTTCATATCAAAAAAAAATATATACTCTTGGGTTGTCTAATTGCAATAGACTTGTCATATATCAGAATTTTGTTGCAATTTTAGCATAAATTTCTTCTTCAGTATTCAAAATTTTAAAGCCTGGACTTGAACTTTGAAAAAAAAAAATAAAAAAAATTCCGGACTTAGACTTGACTTGAGACTTGTGACTTTTAAACAACTCTGAACTGTACAACAGTAAAAGCAAACACTGATGTACTATATTTTATTATTTAATTGTAATGATCAAAGTTTATTTATAAATCAAAAAGACATGAAGACGACTTTTTTAAACACAATTCTTAATTTTAGATCTCATTACATTAGAATGTTAACATTTTTAAGTAAAAAAACACTAGAAAAAAAGCAATTTGTTAATTTATAATTTATAATTTATAATTTATAAATTTAATTTTATACTTTTCAAATTTAAGACTAAAATCAAATCTTTTTAAAATTTACACGTGATTTATTTAATTATAAAAAAAAACAAAAAAATTGAGCATCAAAATTCAAAATTCAAATACGAAATAATTTAAGATGTCAACTGGTTCAACAAACGAAATTAAAATCAAATGGTCACCATTGGTAGACGAAGATTTTATTCTTGTTGGAAATTCTGTCAATTTTTATCGATTGACCAGCATCGATAATACTTGTAAGATATTTTATGATCCTAACCAAACATTTTTGCACATGTCCAGTTAAGTCAAGAACCGGAATGAGAATAACATTTTTGTTTCGGAGAGTACATGTGCCAGACTAATTGGTTCAATTAATGGCAATTCTAAACAAAAAGTAATCTTTTTTTAAAATATTTACTGAAAAAATCATCTAAATTTTAAGATGATTTCATGGCACCCATTCTCTAATCCATACATGATTGCCCTTTTTGAAAACGATTCAAGTCAAATAAGAATTATACGCATGTTCGATCATGAAGAAAGACCCACTAGTATAATTCGCAAAAATTCTTAAATTAAACTTTAATTCTTTTACTCTAGTACCATTGCTTAATGTTGGAACATCCAGAAAATGCAACCAAATCGAATGGAATCCAACTAAGAGTTCTTATGTAATTAAAAAAAAATAAATATTATTTAAATACAATTTTTTCCTAGTTAGGTCTTGGCTTTGATAAAACAGAAAATTCAAGCTCAATTTGTATTTGGGATCTTGGCGGAGTGAGCATAAATCCGGCCTATCAATTAGGTAATTTTTTTCCAAGTTTTAAAAAAAAATATCAATTTTAGGTTAAGATGAGACTGGCACATGCTTTTCATTTTCATGGAACTTTCAAATGTCCGATATTTTGTTTGCTTCATTTGAAAATAGATTGTCAATATTCGATTTGAGAGGTAAATATTAAAATTTTTTTTCCAAGTGTGGTAATTTTACCAAAGTTAGCTGCAAACCGATTGAATCTTTAAAAACCGATTATATTCATGGATTTTCCATTGATCCTATTAACAGCTTTAAAGCTGCCTCTTTTAATCAAGTAAAAAAAATTTATTGTTTTGATACACTTTTAAAAAAATTTCTTACAGAATAAAATAGCTTTGTGGGACTTGAGAAAAGTGCGAGACTACAAAGAGCCTGTTGATTTTATTGAAGAATCTAAACCCATTAAAAGTATCCAGTTTTGCCCGTCGAAATCAAATCGACTAGCAGTTTTAAGTGAGAATTCTTCAAATGTTAATGTATACCGTTTGGAAGAAGGAAATGACACGTTAATCAAGGAACAAATTCAATGTAGATTTTAATTTTTTTGAATGCACTCTTAATAATTTCATTCTCAAGATTATAAGCATAACAAAAGTTCTATTAATTCATTTAGTTGGCATAGCAAAGATTGTAACAAGTTAATGGCCACTTGTACTGATCCTAATGCTCTTAAACTTGTTGACTTAATAGTTGCCGAGTATTCGCCTATTGTAAATTTTTTAAAAATTTAGAAGAAATTTTTAAATTGTTCTTTTTAAGGGAATATCTTTTAACGAAACCCTTAATTTTGCAGTGGGTGATAAAGTATGGACAATTCAAAGCGAAAAAATTGATGAAGAATTAGACATTGGCGAAAAAATAAAAAAGAGAGCCATAAATTTTTATGGAATTAAGAGCTTTTTGAAAAATATAAGCTTGTTATCGAATGATAAAAGTGAACAGGAGATCAAGTTTATGTGGCAGTGGCTTGATAGTAAATTTTAGTTGTTATTATTTTAATAAAATTTTATGAAATTTTTTTTGTAGCATCAAATAAAATTGAACAAGCTTATTTTGAAAAATTTTCTGGCATAAAAGCCATTTTTTCAAGTAATTTAAAAGTTCCAAAGCCAGTTGTATTTTTTTTTTAGAATTTTTTTAAAGCGCCTCCACCGGAAAATTTTGCTGACGATTTTAATAAAATTAAAAGGTATTGAATTAAAAATTTAATTTCCTAATTTTTGGCATAGTGAAATTTTTGAACAAAAATGAATAAAATTGTTTCTGTAACAAACAATCTGCCACAAGTCCTATGGTCTCTAAAAAATATTCGAATGCATGAGGCTAAAAAAAAATTTAAGTCGTTTCACTAAAATTAACAATTCATAATATTTAATTTAAAATTTTTCTTAATTTGTTTGAATTTAAATTTTTTTATGCTAGAGAATATATTTTGAAACTGTGTGGATGGTATAATTGGTCAGAAACAGTGACAGAGTAAGAATAACAATGCATTTTGGAGATTTTGATAATTGATTTTTTTACAGACTGGAATCACAAGGTGAATTCGAAAGGGCTGCTTGTATTGCCATGTTTAATAATCGATTGGAAAAATCAATCGAAATCTTAAGAAATGCCTCATACAAAAGTAAAATAAATTAAAAAATTTTGATATAAATTAAAAAAAAAATAATTTTTTTCAAGAAAACTCTAACGAATATTTAGCTCTTACTCTGTCGCTAATAATTAATCGCAAAAGTTTAAGCCAAAAAGAATCTAGTAAAATATTGGACAAAATCTCAAATCCATATTTGAAAGCTTTGTTTGCTTATAAAAATGACCCGGACTATAACGCCAACTTTAGCATAGTAAACTGATAAAATCAAAAAAATTGTCTATTTTATTAAAGAATTTCTATTACAGTATAATGATCCTAATATAAAGTTACCAGATAGAGTTTGTATTGCTATGAGCATGCTTAAAAATGAAGTAAAATAAAATATTAAAATTAAAATTCAAAAAAAAAATTTAAAAAAAAAAACAAAAAAGTTGAGTTCTTATTTAAAAAATTTGACCAGCAGTTTTGTAAAAGACGGAAATTTGTACGGCATTCTTTTGACTGGTCTTAATTTTGATTGCATTGATTTATTTCAGTTCTACATAAATCGAACTAGTGATGTTCAGACGCCAGCTGTTGCCATAATCAATTCGAATTGTGCTAAAATATTGGCAAATAAATATGTCAATGACTGGATTGAAAGTTACCGAAATCTGCTCGATATTTGGATGTTGTGGGAGCAGAGGGCACACTTCGACATTAAAATAGGAAAACCCCAAGATCCTAAAGTGTTTATAAGATGTCTGTCTTGTGGCAATAATTTATCTACAAGAAGAAGAACCAGAGTACAGCCTTTGGAGCAGTTTGCTAATAATGGCATTGCATGTCAACAATGTCAGAAACCATCGCTAAGGTGCTCAGTTTGTCAACTTTACATGACAGTTGATCCCCCCAAATCTGCTTTTCTGGGAAATAAAAATAAAATGACCTATTGGTTTTTATTTTGTCAAAAATGTAGTCACGGTGGTCATCTCGGACATTTAGAAGGCTGGTTTAGGTAAGACGCAATTTTTATTAGAATATTTTATATTTTATTCTTTTAAATTTAGCACTAATCCAGAATGTCCTGTGATGAGTTGTAATTGCCAGTGCTATGTAAAAGAAGATTTTTTTGAAGTTTTCTAAAAATTATTTAAATTTTTTTTATTTATTATTTTTTACATAACATCAATAAATTAGTAGCAAAATTTAATTTGTTTTAACATGGTAATTTTAGCTTGTAATGTTTTCATTTATACATCTATGGTTCTTTTTTAGACATTAAAGAGTTGTTGTGGCTAAAGAAAGTGAATATATTAACTAACAAAAATTTTAATTTATATTTTGTTTTAAATGAAAATCATCAGAAAATTTTAAAAGCAGTATTTTTGCCGCATATCCTACTTTGTTTACGATATAAGGAATTTCCTTACTTGAAGTATTTGACAAAAAATTTACAATTTACGAATGAGAAAATATTACCTCCATGCTGAAATTAATTAGTTTACGTTTATTTTTTTGTTGTATATAATTACTTTTTGTTGAAAATAATTATTTTGCTGTCGAAATTAATTAGTTGTAAAAAAATTGTTGAATATAATTACTTTTTGTTTGATTTTATTTACAAAATATTTATTTAAGTTTAAAATGATTTCTTTATTTTGAAAAATAAAAAAAATAACTGCCATTATTTAAATTATTTGCATTCTGTAATAACCCAGTTGTAATAGCCTTGGCTTCATCTGCTATTAAAATTTTTGGTTTAAAATCCTAATTGAAAAGATTTTTAGTTGTTTTTTTGGTACTGTAAATATAAATTCAAATTCAAATCTCGAGTCTCTGTTGAACAAATACTAGTACAAATACCTTTAACTTTTTGCACTTAGTTTGCAAATCAACAACTTTTCACGATAAATTAAACATTTTTATTCAATTTTATTTAATTTTTTTTTTAAACTTGAAACTAAATATTGTTTAATATAATAAATTATTTTCAACAAAACTAAATAAAAATAAACAAAAACTAATTAATATCAACTTTTTAAGTAAATTTTTTTTGTCCAAAATAAAATTTTTATTTTTTCAACAAAAAGTAATTAATCACAACAGAAAGTAATTATTTTCGAAGTACAGGTATTTAACAGCCATTACGAATAAATCACAGTTTTTTTAAATTATTTTTTTATTATTTTTTTAATTAAGTCTAACCCGGTGCGCTA
The DNA here is from genome assembly GCA_010279815.1 of Brachionus plicatilis. Lineage (NCBI taxonomy): Eukaryota > Metazoa > Rotifera > Eurotatoria > Ploima > Brachionidae > Brachionus > Brachionus plicatilis. The sequence continues at coordinate 310,985 of QEOQ01000670.1, read as the reverse complement.
TTTTTTTTATTGTATATTTCGCACCCGTTTTGTTTGAAAACTTCAAAAATTCTAACAACCAATTTCCCTGAATTTTTTTTAGTCACCACTTTACCTCCAGCGGTTAATTGTGTGAGTTCCAAAGGGGCTAAAGCAGTTAACCCGATTATACCTTAAATTTTTTATAATAATCCCGAAATTTAACCCCTTTTACCCATTTAACCCATTAACGAAAGCAGTTTTTTAATTTTTCAATAAATTTATTAAGCGATTATTTAAATGATTATTAATTTATTCTTTTGTACAAAAAAAAAATTATTCTGCTGTAAAATTTCAAAAAAATTGAAATAAACACTTTTTCGATAAAAGAAAATTTTATGAGAGAGAGAGAGAGAAAATGAATTTTTTAATTATTAAGAAATAGCGTTACTGTTAAATGGGTTAAATAGGATAATATTTGGAGTAATTGGGTGATTTTTTTTGCTAATCGGGTTAAATCTCTTTAATCCTTAAAGGCCTAAAATTTAACCCTTATTTAATATATCATAAAGAGCAATCCTAAAATGCTAAAAATATTCTCATATATAACGGGTGAAGAATAAAATATGGCACAAAATTTTAGTTTAATTTGCTTTAAGAGTGGACAAGACCTTTTCCAATTTTTTTCACAATTTAAAATCAGGCTGATCCTAGCTTTAAAATAAATAAAAATTATATCATAAAGTTGAATTTTCGATAAATCGTTAGTAAAAAATATACGAAACCATCAAAAAAAATTTGCCAAAAGCTGAAGTTGTAAGGTGATTCACTAGTCTTGGATACAAAAAACGTTATGTTTATTGTTGGCTAGATGTTATAGATAAAGATAAACCTTTTAAGAGAAAAAAAGGATAAGTGATAGATCTGCTAAAATTGCAAAGAAACTAATGGTTACTAAACTTAGGGCTGTACAAGACCATGCCGAGACTGTTCGCTCTAGGCTCGATATCATACGTCGTCTTGGAGTTCAATACCTTAAATGATATTATTTTATCAAAAATTTTCGAAATAGATTAGATCTTAAGTTATACTAAGGACCTTTAAAATCGTTTTTGACGAATTACTAATTCGAGAATTTTTCACCTCATTAGACGTAATTCAACTTTAAGAGGAAAAAAAATGCTAAAATTTTTTTTTAATATACATATCATTTGATTCCTTTCTTCTAGCTCTTCATTTTTAGAAAAAATCTTTTAAAATGAAGGAAATAAAGCAGTTTTTCAAATTTGGCCACCATATTAACACATAACTCCTTTAGACGTCGATACCATATCAAAGAAGAATTTTTTTTAATTTAAATATTTTAAAATTCATTTTGACATCAAAATCTTGATTTTTTATCTCAGAATTTACTAATATTGATAAAAACATCAAAAAATAATGTTTGGTCCGTCTCAAAGTAAAGTAAGAAGTAATCTACAGTATAAGGCTTTATTAACCTTTGGTAGTTGATCTTAAAAGTTTTTTTACAATTAGTTATTGGAATTACATTGATCTTTTTTCGAATCAAATTTTTCAAATTCATTGCATAATGATTTTTTCTAGAGTTGCTTAAAAGTCCCAAAAATAAGTCCAATAATTTAAATTTTCTAAGGAGATTTAACCAGAGTTGTTAAAAGCCATAAAGTCAAATTCACGTCCTTTGACTTGACTTGAAATTTTTTTTTTAAAAATAAGTTTTTTGCCGTTCCATCTAGTTATTAAGGCGGCCATTTTTATTTCAAATGTCTTTGAAATGACTTTTTTTCTGACTTTTGCGCAAGTCTGGATTTAACTTAATCTTATTAAATAAAATTAATTAGTTTGAAAGAAACATAAATAAATATCGTAATGCCAATAATTTTCAAAAAACGTTTATTGCTATGAAGAAAATTACTGAATAATTTATAATTTTAATGTCGAATTTTTTGGAGTATATTTTTTTCAAAAAAATTCTATTATTAAATGAATATTATTAAAAATATTACAAAAATATTAAATTATCCAATTTTGTTTAGATCACTTGAGACAAATAGAGATATTTAAATATTAAGATTAGTTGAAAGGTCTAGTTCTATCTATTTTCTATAAAGTCTAATTTAAGTTGATTTTGATGATTTATGCTAGAATGGCTTCTAAACTCAACATGTCTAATTACCAAGTTTTAAATATTTTACAGACCGGAAAATATTTTTTAAGTTTTGCAAGAAAATGGAATTAACATGAATTATATTGATTTTAATTTAAGCAAGCTAATAATACTTCGTTATTGTTTAATTGAGATTTATAATTTTTTTAATAAGTTTGATTAGTTATAATTTATTATTTTTATCTAAGTGCTTTTTATTGAAAAAAATTAATAAGAATTTTAATAATTTTATTTCAAATTTTTTATCATCAAATTAAATTTATTTTCTAGGCTTTTCAAGTATTCTTTTCAGTTCAAAACACAGCTATTTCTAGTGCTTATTTTTATCCAATTTGATCAATGTGCTTCAAGAAAAATCAGGCTTTATAAAAAAGGGAGATAATCAAAATTTACGCTTTTTTGTTCTCAAGATCCCGATTTTATTTAATTATTACAATAATTTAACATTACTTTTTATTTTTATTCAAGTAAAACAAAAAGCCAAAGGAAGATTTATTTTCCAAAATTTTCATAAAAATCCTTACAGTATTTGGCCCCCCGTCAAAGATCGAGATTTTTATTGAAAAATGCATCGAAAACGTTTTACATTTCTTGTAAGCTAAAATTCTAAGATTTTAAAAGAATTTACTATCATGGGACTGAATAAAAAGCTTTGGGTCATTTCAAACAGTCTGGAAAATAGAACGTAACTGTGAGAAGAAAATGCTTGGCTTCTGTAAAAGATTGAGAACATCTGAGCTAATGACAGTACTAAATATGGAACCAATGAAACGATTATTTATCAGAGTTTTAGTGAATTAGTATACAATACATTCGCGAAAAACCTAGTAAACAATATTCTATGAGTGCAAAAATAAAGAAAACAAAACCAGTAAATACTCAGTTATAGACAAACTAAAAAATCTTCGAAAAGATAACACCGAAATTTCAGAGCCTTTTCAAAAGAAAAATGAAGATAAATCGGCAACTTGAAGTTCATGATCATAATCAAATGATCAAAATTTAATTGATTCAAATCTTAATAAAAATGATGAAATTAGATTTTTTTAAAGTTTTTTTAAATTAAACTTATTATGTTTATTATTTTAATTAAAAAAAAACAATTCTTTTTTTTCTAATTGACCTCTAATTGATTCTTCTAAAATCTTTATTTGAAAATTTTAAAGGCAAATTTAAAATCGACATTAAGGTATCCAACTTATGACTTTAAATGATATTTTAATATTAATTAAAATATTTAACGGTGAAACAATGTTAAATTTTGTATTGCAAAATTTCAAAATATCGATTAAGATTTTATTTTTACTTCAGACAAAAATTCATATAATTTTCTATCTAATTATAGATTAAATAAATAATGTTTAATAAAGTATAGTCATTTATTATTAAAAAATTGATAAAAAATACCATTTTATTTGAATCAAAAACTAAAAATTTTGATTTGAAATTTACATTTGATCATGAACTTCAATTTGCCGATAAATCCACCCTATTGCATTAACGAAAAGCACTTCATTTGAAAATCAAATGAAAAATAAGAAATCTTTCAGAAAAAAGATAAAAAGAAGAACAAAATATAATTCATAAATGATAATTTTTAATTTGAAAATAAAATAATTATAAAACATCTACAGTACTGATTTTTAAAAGTTGTTTTACCAAAATTTTAGTAAATTTACAGGAATTCCGGTAATTTTACGCAAAATTGCAAAAGTATTTTGTATTTTAATTTCGTAAAAACAAAGGGGGCCAAAAAAATCCAAATTTTCGCAATTTTTTTTCTTTTTTTTATACTATTTTTCAGTAAAATCATTAAAAATTTACGAAAATTTTCGTAAAAAAATTTGATTTTTTTTATTCAAAATTTTCTATTAATTTTGAAAAAAAACTAAAATAAGTGAAAAATTGCAAAAGTTTGGATTTTTTTGGTCTTTTTGGTTTTAATAGATTACCGGAATTCCCGTAAATTTATTAAAGTTTTGGTAAATTCGCTTAAATCTTGGTGAAGCCACTGGAACAAATCAGTACCGTGAACAAGAAAAATAACTACAAAATTTACTGAATTTGACTTTTTGAAATTTTTATATTTTTTTCAATGCTTTTGATTATTATAATTCTTTATTGAAATAAAAAAAATAATATATTCTTCTGTGAACTTAAAAATTTGATTTTTATCAGGATGACTCTTGTATGTTGTTTTATCACTCTCTAAGAGCTTGTCTGGTTTTGCGAAATCCTCATGGACACCAGCGGAGATTACTACTGAATCTAATAAAAAAAATTGTTAATTTCTTGTTCAAATTAGAAATAACCTAAAATTATAATTTTTGTATTAAAATTTTATTTGTCAGCAAATTTCGTAGAATAGACCAATAAAAAGTATAAAAAAAATATTGCAAATTATGTGTTGATAAAAATTTTAATTATCTATTTTTCTTCTACACGACTTAAATGAATATTATTAAGAAAATATACAAAAAAAGGATATTTAACATTATTAATTTTTGATTTAGATATCCTATACAATGTTTTAACAGTTTGCATTTATTTACACATTTTATTCGGTAAGATAATAAAAATATTTTTTCACAAAACTTTCGAAAACTTGAGACATGTAAATATTTATTGAATGGCGATAAACTAATTTTATTGTTATTATTATTTATTTTTTATTTATTTCAAAAAACACCTCTTATGCGACTTTATTTAAAAAAAATTAAAAAAAGAAAATAAAATTTGAGTTTTTTTAAAATTATTTAAATTATAGAAAAAATATAAAAATGACAGTAATGTGTCTATTATGAACATCAATATTAATTCCCTATTCAATAATTCAGGCTTAAAATATTGAATTGATCTTATGCTACTATATAAATAAGGTCCTAAAAGCCAAACATTTTTGTATTCTTTACTACAAAAAAACATAAAATAAATCTTAAACTTAATAATAGCTTAAATTAAATAAAATGAAAGTTGAGCATTTTGATTTCTTGCAAATAAAAATTAATTTTTAATTATTATTTGAGTAACACCGCTCAAAAAAGGGAAAAATAATATGAGGGAAAATGTTTAAGAGGGAAAATTATAAATGACCGATTTAATCGGTATAAAGAAATAACATTTTAATTTGAATAAAATACGGAAAATTGAAGTTTGAAATCAAGTTTAAAGATCAAAATATAAAATGTAATATTTTTTTTTAATAAAAGAAAAAAAATAATTTTTTTCTTAAGCAATTACTTGACATGTTATTTCAAATTTCTTTAAAACGTAAAATTTTAAAGTATCTCTTGTTATTGAACTTTAAAAGGTTTAAATTTTGTAATTCACTTAAACAAAAATTTTCAAAAAAATTCGATTTTTTAAAATTTATAATTTGTTTAAAATGGAACGATAAAATTATATTATTTTGGATGAATGAATGAATATAAAAGTTATAAATTTGAATTTGTGAATTAACTGAACCTGATTTATTTAAATTATTGATTGTTTTTATTTAATTAATTAGAGGTCAACCATCTTGATGTAAATATGAAAATAAAACTTTATTAGACCTAACATGTCTAGTAATGTTTAGTGTTTGTTTTTTAAAAATTGTCAAAATCATTTGACTAATTAAGTTTCAAAATTTTATATGATCTTTTGATCTTAAAATTTGATCTGAAACTTCAATTTACTCTAAAATAAGTGAAAATGAATATATATCCCAACGAGATATTTGAGCGTCAATAATAAGTGAAATCGACATTTTTTTTTGTGACCTTAGAAGGGTTCTGTTAAATTTCATCGTTAATATAAAGTTATTATATCACCGAAAATTTAAAGCAGGAACTCTGACGTAAAACAATATTTTTGTTATTCTTTTGTTTCATTTATTTTCTATATCTCACAATTCTACCTTTTTTGATTAAATAGATTTTTTAAATCAGTTTATAAGATTTTATTAGAAAAATACAATAAATGAAAATTTTATAAAATACAATAAATGAAAAATTTATAAAAGACAATTTTATTTAATTTAAACAGACAAATTATCAGAATTGTTTCTATTTTTAAGTTATCAGTATAATGCTGTTCGAAGAACATTCATTCAAGTGATTCACAAAAATTTATGATTTAACCGATTACGTAGCATTTTTCCCTTTTATTTTATTCCCTCTTAAACTTTTTCCCTCAACATTATATAAATTAATTTTAGGCAATTAAAAAATAAAGATTAAATAAATTGATTTTAAAATTAATTGATATTAATGCAAATATAAAAGATAATTAATTAAACTAAAAATTAAATGCTAGACCCTTTTCTATGATTTAAGCTTAAAATATTGAACATTTAATATTTTCTGACAGAACTATTTTCTGTATTTCTTTTTTTAGTTGTAGAACCACGAGGTCTGCCACCACACGTTTTGGACCATTTGAAGATTTTTGTGCATCAGCTTGATAATTTTGACCAAAACTTTACAAAACAATTTAAATCAATCGGTTCATCTAATTGTAAAGGATTTGATAAGTATTCCTTATTTATAACATTGGATAAAAAGTTATACGAATTTTTTAATTTTTTAGGGAGCATAAAAAAAAATTCAGCTATCATGTGTAGAAATTTAGCTATCATTAATTAATTTTTTTTTTACTAGCAGTTAAAAAATAATTTAATAGCAGAAGAAAAAATTTACTAGCAGAAAGAAATGGCGAATATTCCTTTGCATACCGCTATTTTTAATAAAAATTCCGCTATTTTAATAAGCTTACCTCTAATTTAATAAAAACTCATCTAAAAAAATAAAAACACGTCTAAATTAATAACACCTCCCTCTAAATTAATTAAAAATTTATCAATGGCTAAAAGAAGATATTTTTTTTGTTCTAGATGCAACTCAAAAAATAAATAAATTTTATTTTTTTTATTATGTTAAATATTTTTTATAATAAAAGATGTAATTTTTATTAAATTAGACGTTTTTTTATTATTTAAGATGAGTTTCTATTTATTTAGATGAGTTTTTATTAAATTAGAGGTAAGCTTATTAAATTAGCGGAATTTTTATTAAAATTAGAGGAAAATTTCTAAAAATTAGCGGGAGGAAAACTATGGGCCGAAAGAAATAGATCTCTATTTAAAAAAGGTCCCAAAAGTCATTCATTTATGTATTCATTATCACAAAAAAAATAGAAGATAAATCTAAAACTTAATTAAAACTCGAATTAAATAAAATCTAAGCTGAGTATTTTGATTTCTTGCAAACAAAAAAATGGGAAAAAAAGTAAAGTGAAAAATGCTAAAAGGGAAAAATTGTAAATGACCGATTCAATCGGTATAAAGAAATAAAATTTTGGAACTAGCTCACTCTTCAATTACTTTTTCATGTTAAAACTTTTAACATGGAATTGATAAATTGTAAATATATCTGAATTTTTTTTTCGAATTGTCAATTTTTATTTTCTCTATCTTGTTTTAATTTAAATTGTAAAAACTTTTATTATTATTATTTATTCATATTAACGCCAATTCTGGCGACGTAAAAAAAAAAGTAAGAAAAAAATAAAATAAAATAAAAATCAAATGTTTAGTTTTTTTTGTGTCTAATTTTCCATAATTTAGATAATAAATTCCATATACCAAATAATTAAATAACTTTAATAATAAAAACTAAATTAAATAATAAAAACTTTTATAAAATCTTTTATCATTGTTTTCTTTTATACTCGCTCCTCTTGTAGGAAGTTAATCAATTAAATAAATAAATAAAGAAATAAAATTTTAATTTTGTGAATTTATTCTTTAAAATAAAATATTAATAAACAAAACAACAACAAAAAAAAAACAAATATTAATTCTAAAAATTATGCATAAAAATTACATTTTTGTCCAATAATATTTAATATAGAAGAAAAATTAAATAATAAACAATAAGATAAGAGAACAAAAAAAAAAAAAAACTAAAAGGAAAGCTCTCATTCGTTAGCATTTTGATACCAAAAAAAAAAAAAAAATAAAAAAAACGCAACTCATTAATTACTCCAACTAATGATGTTCCATCAATTCGACTGGCTGCCGGCACAGTACGGACACGCCAAACAAGACGATTCAGTTTGGGTCTCTTTGTCAGCCTTGGTGTTCAACATTTGTTCGATCGAAAGAGTCTTTTTAGTTTTGACATAGGGTTCCGTTCGGGGCGATACAATTCTCACCTGACTCTCCTGATCTGGCCCAGTGCTTGTCTCATTGTTGACTTTGTTCGACGGCGACATACTCGAGCTTCTACTCGATCCACTATAGCTGTAATTTCCACTGCTGTTAGTCTGATGCTCGTCCGAAGAAGACGAGCCGGACAGCACCGACGAAAAGACGCCCTCTTTGCCATGGCCCACATTTTGTCTTGACTGATGCCCTTGGCCCATTTGAAAGCCTTGGTTGAGCATGCCCAAAAATTGTGAACCAGCCGCCGACTGACTGTTAGACAGAGCGGCAGCGTACTGCAATGGATTGTACATGAACGGCAGCATCCTGGCCATGTAGGCGCTGTAAAAACTGGACATGTGATTTTGCTGGAAATTCTGAGCTGGTGATGATAGAGCGGCCGGGTAAACTGTCTGCACAGGTGAGTGTTTTTCGACGCGCATTTTTTTTGACGAGCGGCCTTTGTCCGGGCTCTGAAAGCCACTTTCAATCTCTGAGCTGACTCTTTTTGGTTTGGTGTCGGTGGGAGGCGCGCCGCCATTGTGGCTCATCGAGTTGAACACCTCGGGCTCGGGCACCGCCTGAGAGTTGAACAAATAGCCGGGCTGGAGGGGAGTGTGACTTTTGTCCGGGTGAACCTTGGCCAAATGGTCTCTGATAGAGCTGTGGTGCATGCAGCTGTACGAACACCATCTGCAATGGTACGGCTTCACTCTCAAATGGACTCTCAAGTGAACCTTGAGGTTGGACTTGCTCGAGCATATCTTGCCGCATTGGCTGCAAATCCATTTGGATTGATTCAGGTGGATTGCGCTCACGTGATGGTTCAGATTGGACACATTGGCAAATATTTTGTTGCAGTACTTGCATATGGGCGCATTTTCTTTTTCGATCTCAATTTTTTCACTCTTCTGGGCTTGGATCAAGTGCATCATTTGGGACGAGACCATGTTTTGCTGGTACAGTTGGCCGATGCCGGGCAGCTCTTGTCTGTGCGCGTCCCCTTCGTCATCAGAGTGCGCGGCGTTCTTTTCTTGTCTGTCGTCGGCGTCCGACTCGACCACGGACACGTCCGACTGCAGATTGGACGAGGACGTCTCGTTGGTGGTAGTGGACTCGTGCTCCTCGTCCGGCTTCATGTACTGGCTGTTGATCTGGGCAAAATTTTGGTAAATCATCTCGTTAAGACTCATTTTGGTTAATTGTCTAAATAAAAAATAAAAATAAAAAATTTTTTATTTTTGTTTAAATAGTTTATTGGTAAGAAGATTAAGATAATTTGGGGCCTAATCTGTGTCCATAGTGGAATTCGTTTATCAATAATTGAAAAATTGCAGCTCTAGATAAAATGGTTACGTAAGTGTACAAGTCCAGATTTGCTCAGTGGCCACTGCACGTCCTATTATCTTAGCTTTTTAGAAAAATGATTATCTATGCATGAAGTTAAGTTCTTGTTTTAAATGAGAGATAGAGTGACGTGTGTGCAAGCTGTGCTCGGTGATAATAATTGGCACCAATTTGCATTGACACTTTGCGGCCACATTCGCCAAATGTATTAGTGGACAAAGATTAAAAATTGTGAATGTCTATTTTATAGATGGTCGCAATCGGCTGGCCCAAAGAGCACAAAACTGTTATCTTTTAGTATTTATCAAACAACACTTTTTTTCTTTGCTGCTGCTGCTGCTGAAGTTTTAAGTCTGATGTTTGTTGAAATAGTTTGACAAGTTGGAAAAATTTAGTCAGTTTTATAAATATTTCCAGTTTGGAGATAAAGTGGTGCCGCCGCTTAGAGACTTAGTTAAGCTTTAATGAATTTCGCTAATCCAGGCTATATTGAGTACTAGTTGTTTGTGGAATTATACAACTTGTTTTCGCGTAAACAATTTCAAAAGCAGTCCTCATAAACACCTTAACAAAATTCATCACTTTTCAAACGAATACGGTTCAAACCTGACTGGGCTTTTTGTTATCTCACATGATGCTAGATGCTTAATAGTTTTCACTCATTTTATTTTCTTTTTTTTTTTGTTCACGCTTTATCTACTAGCTTGACAAACAACTCAACTGATTTGGCTTTGATCCTATGGCGCCACTAAATGCACTAGTTTCAATTAGCTCAATTCTACCTGGTCCAGATATTCTGCTTAGTCTCTCATTCAGTTAATAATAATAATAATAGGGGGGAGGTTTAGACGGACTGGTTGGAAGAGAGCCACTTCCTTTCAGCTCCCTTTCGAGATTGTTTCTTTTTGATTAAATAGAATTAAATAAAAATAAAACAGAATAGAAATAATAACTAAAAAAAAAAAAAAAAATTTAATTTTAAATGTTTATATGAATTTAGTTTTTAGTTTTCTTTTCGTTTCTTCGCTCTCACTTTCTTTTTCGGACTAGTTTCTTACTTCATTCTTCCAAATCGCTTTGTTTCTCAATCAAATAATACATTCACAATGTATTCATCATAAAACCTTCTGGATTAAAATATCTTTCTATGGTACAATTTACATTCCTTGGACATTATTTATTTTCCTTGGACATTTCCTTTCCTCAACTCTTCCTCGACTTTTACTTTCCCCACAGGAACAGTTGAAGAAGGGTCGAGGAACCAAATGGGTACAAGTTATTTTTAATTTAATTTTATTTTTTAGAAAATTGAAATTTATATTAATTCCATTTACTTATATTTATTTAAAATTTTTGCATTTAAATTTAATTTAACATTGTCAAACATGAGGAGTGAAAAGAGGGCTCTTTGCCGTCCTCAAGTCTTACTCCAAAATTATTTTTCAAATAAATAAAATTTATTGATTGTAATTTTTTCTAAATTTAAATTGACAAATTATTTAGATTATCCAATTGTTTGATTGTTTTGTACAATTAAATTCACTCCCTTTAAAATTAATGAAAATTGTCAATAGTAAAATTAAATAAATAGACCTTTTACAATTAAACTAATTGTATTGAATTATGTTTCCGAAGTAAAAATTTATTTAAAAATAGATAAAGTTTAGCAAAGTTGGAAATTTAAAAGTCTAAAGGTTCGATATCAAGAAAAAATTAAGAAATTTAAACTCGGTTTTCTTTTTTATTTTTTAATAAAATGATAAAATACACTAGTGTTGTAATTACTTTTTAAATAAAAAAATATTTAAGCGTTTGTGTTAGAATGGGTTTTATTAGAAAATTCTTGATCTTTTAAACTTACTTAAATACTGTTACATGATTTAAATTTGTTGTTGTTCTTATCAAAAATCAAATTTTCTATTCATTATTCAAATTGTTTTAATTTTTTTTATACTTTTGCCTTTTTAAACTTCTACCAGAAGTATTTTTTTTAATAAATTTTAATTAAAATAAATGGACGAATTTGAATTAAATTGAATGACTCATTCAATTTTTTTATTTTTTTCCCTTAATAAATAATTTTAGGAGAAGCCGAGAGCAACACAGAATGGAACTAAGTCCTTTTTTGTCCAACGAATGGAAACAACGAACAAAATTTAAAAAAATAAAAAATGTAAACTAGTTTAAATAGAAATGAAGTTTATTTTTTAATTTTAAATTTAAAATTTCATTAATTGTTTAATTGTATTTGTGAATAAAACCTTTTTTCAAGTATTTCCTCTTAATAAACTAAATTAAAATCTTTATTTTCAATAATTTTCTTTGCTAATGAAAATTAAAATAATCCAATAAATTAATTTAAAACAAATAACAGATTTTTTCTAAATAAAAAAATATAAATTCTTTAATAAGATAACCTTACAACATGTTATTCACCTATTTTCAGCAATTGTTCACAAAATATTCGGTCCAAGATCAACCTTAAAATTTTTCTATCGAAATTGTTCAGTACTTATTTTCATGTTAAGAAGAAAAATTCACTTTAATTAATAATATTATTTTTTAAATAAAAATGGCCTGGAAATTATTATTTTTTATTTATTATTTATTTGTTTACTTTACTGAGCTTATGCTCCATCAGAAATTGACAATAAATAGTTTTAAATAGAAAGTATATGAGTTCCTTTAATTTTTAATTTTAAATAATTTAATAAGTGTGCAAAAATAAACCAAAAATGTATTTTGTTATATTGTTTAAGCTGTCACCTAATAAAAAATTTTAAATTAATTGTTTTTTTCTACCTTGAAAACATTTAAAAAACTCGCCTAGATGTAAATAAAAAATATTGTTAAGTCCTTTTTTCAGTTATTCCATGCATTAATGAGATAAATGAGACAATCAGTAAACTATCAATCTAATAGTTTAATTAAAATTACACCTTGAAAATTTTATAAAAAAAATGTTACGGTTTTGTATCAATCTGATAGTGGAGTGCTGATCTTAGTTTGGGACACTTATCGGAGTTTAGCTTAACTCGAATTCTTTGTTATCTAAAAACCAACAAGACTAGAATGTCATAAAGATACGATTGATTAGTGACGACACACAACTTGTTATTACTTATCTATTTATAACTTAATTACTTAAAAAATTTGTCAAGTTATAAAAAAATATAAATGTATTTATTTTTATTGTTCGATAAAACACTGGGGATTTTGGATTTTAAATCAATTTTCGAATAGAAATCAATATTTTAATCATTTAAAATTAAGAAAAATGACCAATCAAAATAATTAAGTTGTCTTAATTGCAAACAAATATTTAAAAAAAATTAAATTAGTCTAACAAATATTATACCTGTGTGAGTTTAAACTATCTATTTTTCTTAAAAGGCTATTAAGAGATGAGATGGCATAAGACTGTAAATATTAGTTGATTAAAGCTAGTGTTTACACATTTTAACTTTTAGCAATCAATTGGACTTGGCTAGTTAAGTAAGTGGCATCATAATTTTGGAATTTTTGCTAATTTTCGAAGTTAATTTGTACTAGGAAGTGTTTATTCACTTGAAAATCTTAAAATTCAATAAACACGTTATACATTTCCTCGAGAATCGGAATTTTAAAATCGTTTACTCAAATAAGAGCCAAATATTTACATTTAATTGCACTAGATTATCTAAGGTGTTATTATACTTAATAAACTCGTTAAAAAAAATATTTTATTCTTCCTAAGTCGTATATTTTTTAAACTCAAATCATTATTTAATTGAGAATATTTTAACAAGTTAATTAAAAAAATTTTTTCTCATAAACAGGTAAAATTTTCCAAATATGGATTTTATTCTGATTCTGAATTAAGTTTGATAGAAAATCATTTTTTATAAAATATCTAATAAAAAATATAAAGTTTTTTAGAAAAAATGATTGAAAATATGATTTGAAAAATTGCTGGAGCACTTGAATATTTATTTATTTAATTAAAGTTTAAGTCTCATGAACAAATTAAAATAAAAATTAATAGACAGTTAAATTATAATATATTTCAAAGATAGAGGAATATAACTAAATTTTTTTGTGATTTTTTATACCCCTTTTTTTTTTTAATTCAAATCGTTCCCTAGAGAGGTTCAATCTAAATAAATTGAAAAATTATACAAAAAAAATATAAAAATGTAAAACTGTTTACATTTTACCTTTTATTGACTCAAAATTAGATAAAAAAAAACTAATTGAGACATTTTTTTGAAAATAAATTCATTTATCTTAAATTAAGTTAAATAAACAAGAAGATATTTAAAAAAAAAAAATTGTATACTCAAAATATCTTAAATATTGACCAGCTAAAAACACATTTATTTGTACTTTAAAAAATATATTTGAGAGATTTAAAAAAATTCCTTTTTTAAAATATAATATATCTCTAAAGATTAGCTATAAAATTTATATCAACCCAATTTTGTATTCTTATTCTATTTTAAAAGAAAGGTTTTTCCTTTTCTCCAAAAAAGAGAAAGAAAATTTGTCAAAAAAAAGATAAACTTTTCTTCATTTAAATCATACTTAAATTTAATGGAAAGCAAATTAATGATGGTTAAATTGAACGAATTAAAAGCCTGATTCGATTTTTTACTTGACTTGAAATTCATTACATCATAGATTCATAGAATAAAAATTCTCAATTTGACTTATAAACAATAATTATCAAATCCATGTTAGATCACCCAGAGTGCAGATAACTACATCCTAGCCTGAGAGATAATACGCTGCATACATTGTCTATGACACAGGAAAAGCTAATTACAGTTTATCTATTGAATAGAATAGACAAAATTCAAGTCAATTATCAATTTTGAGTCTGTCAGCAAGGCTCTGTATCAAAATAAGCAGTTTGTAACGCAATCAAGCCATATAAAAATGTGTTAAGTGCTTTGGCATCGTGCTGAGATTTACTGGTGCTTTTTTAGATAAAGATATAATGGAAAGTATCATATCAGACAGCAAATATAGATAGTTCTAATTTGAAATATGTCTTTTTTAAGCTTGTAACCATGAGAAACACTTAGTTAAATTAGATAGAAATAAATTGTAAATAGCACCAAATGATTTATCTCTATCAAAGTATATGCTTGCAAATATTTCATTATCTTGTTATCTCTGCGGGCTTAATCAATTAGATAAAAAATGCTCATATTCCAAATGATTTAGTTCAATGAGAGTATTTTTTTTTTAAAATTTTATCAATCAAATATTGATTTTTAATCAGTGATTTTTAATGTAAAAGAATCAATTAGTGATCTAGGCGCTCGAAGAGAACCTTATCTTGGAATATTTTTCAAGTTCAATTTTCCGTCTTTAAATCAGTATTAATCAAATTATTAATCGGTTAGTTGATTGAGCTTTCTTTGCCAAAATATTTATTTAGGTAAGTTTAGAGGAAGAGAAAAATTCAAATTATTTTTTCTTTGGTAATTTATCTTATCTTCAATAAGATTAAAACTAGAGGCACTCTTTCACTTTCACTTATTAAAGCTTCAATTGAAATTGTTTTCGCCATCGATTAAATTCCTTTTTTAATTTTAGAGTTATTATTTAATTCTCTAATCAAAATGCAACCAACTCTCAATCCAATTATTTATCAGATGATTAAAATATATAAAAGAAATAAATTTTGTAAAAGTAAGTCTCAACTATTTTTCTTTTTTTAATTTCAGAAACTCATCATTTTCTGTGTTATGTTAATGATGTTTTTGTTTTCATTTAATTTTAACTTTTAAATGCAAATTTTTAAAATTAAATTAAATTTTTTATTTGTATTTTAGTTCAAAAAATACACTGGTCAATTCTTCAAAATAGAAGGTTAAAATTAAACGAAATGGATTAGTACCATCCTAATAGTATTGGGCACTCTGTTAGTGCTGATGGTCCAGCATATAGTTTAAGAGGTAAAAAAAATAGACACGAGACGAATTACAAAAAATTGTGACCAAAGAAAGTATTTTTTCTCGAAAAGTACCGATTAGGAATAACTTATCAAGTGAAATTACAAATGTGACCAATGTTTACCTATTCAAATTTAAGAAACTGAACAAATGATTAATTAATCTCACCATTTGCCATAGAGTGTTATCTGCTGTTATCACTCTATTAATTTTCTAATAAAAAGTACTAAAAATCTAGTTTATTATTATTTATATTATTATTTTATTTAAAATATTATCTCAGCCACTTTACGTACAGCGCCGTAATGCTTACTTCAACCTCTGCTGCTGCTAAGTGTGAGATGAACGCTTTCAACTCCCGTTTATGGCGAATCATGGGAATCGATGATCAGACTACAGGCTCTTACAGACTCCTCCCAATCGCCGAGTTTATAGACCATGTCTGCGAACAAACACTCAATAGAATTCTGGCTGACCCAAACCATCCCATCACGTCATGTCAACCACGCAACCTTCGCTTGAACGCACGCTTCCCTTTCCAAACAAGAAAAGCAAACAAGGCTGCTTATCGCAACAGCTTCTTACAAAAGTTCCTTCGAAAACTTCGCAACGATTCCAACAGCCAAAACGCGAGAGCTAGTATCTATCTTGTTTAATCATATAACTAGTTTATAACTTATAATTTATATTTTTGTAGCAATTTACGATATGTCTGACCATTCTTACTTTATATTTTAATAACAATTATTGAACAATTAGATTTAATTCTCAAATCAATAATTTTTAATCAATAAAACGTTTGAAACTCAAAATTTACTTTTAAAGTTTGCAACGGATCCTTCCTTCCAGCCAAATGTTAATAATTCATATAAAATAAAAATAAAAAAAGGATATAAATTAATACCAAAGAAAAACATTAAATTTGACATCCGGTTTTTTTTAAATAGTTGGTTTAGAAATAGACAAAAGAAGAGATATATTAATTTATAACATTTGTTTTTTTTTTTAAATAAGTCGAAAAGTGTTTGAAAGTATTTTAATACCTAGAATTCCAAAAATAAAATAAATGATTTTTCTGGCTGTTATTTATGCGTTATATAAATTTTAACTAAATCTTGACTGACTTTTTCCCAAATTATATTTTTGATAATAATAATAATAATAACAAAAGCTACCATCTTTGTGTTTTCTTTGATATCTTTGTCAATATAAATGGAAAAAGTCACCAAAATATTTTTTGGCAATTTTCGAATAGTTTAAATAATATTTATTTTAATAAAAACACTAAAATGATACAAGGAGAGAACAAAGAAAATAAATGGATATCAATAATATTCACAAATTAGTCATGATACTACTGACCAAAAGATTTGTGATGGTCACATAAGAGGTAAGGTAGGACCTGGTCAAAAAACAGGGAGTTGTTGTAATTTCATCATCTAGTTTCAATTTTAATTGAAATAAATAAAAACTCAGAAGATTTTTGAATATAAGCATTAATCAGATCTTATTTAGTTTATTTTATTTAATTTTTATGCTTAAAAAAATTGGCTTTAATTATTTACGCTCATTAAAAAAACTAGGTAAATTTAAACAAAATTTAATTTTCTAGGTAGGTAAAAAACTAAGTTAGAAAATATTTTTTTGCTAGGTATTATTTATTGGTTTTTCTAGACAAAAAACAAAAAAAGGTGAATTAGAAAAAATTGAATGTTACAAAAAAATTGGTTAGGTAAAATAAAAAAAAATATTTCGTAATATATATTTCGTAATAGAGCTTGCAATGCTTTTGCTGGACGACCGCGATTTCTTTTTTCTCCGATTTGAACATCTTTAATAGCAGCAGCAACTTTTATATATTTCAAACGCATTGATAGAACAACTAGATGTTTATAAATATAATTTTTCGTATAATGTGGATAAGAACATGATCCGTCTTTTCAATTTCCATTTGAGCCATCATCTGGTATTGTTATACATCAAACTTTATAGTTAATTGTCGAGTATCTTTGAAATGTATTCCATGCAAGATTGGAATAATTTGCATCGTCATCTTCTTTTATTTTCAGTTCTGCAACATTTTCAACTAAAAATTTCAACAAATTCAAGTGTAAAAATATAAAAATATCAACTAATAAATAAGCGTAATTTTATTCAACTTTAGCCATAACTTCCATCATACTTTCATCATCATATCCATAGTTTATCAAAAAAACAGCAACAAAAGGTTCATCTTCATCATTTTGATTTAAATAATTATTTTTACACCAAATTTCAAGTTCTCTAAGGCTTAATATTGTTTTTCCAAATTTTTCCTTTTGAATCTTTCTTAAAAATATATTAATAATCTAAAATAATGTAATTATAACTTTTTTCACATTTTTTTCCCAAAATTTTGATAATTTACATCGATAACAAGCTTTTTGACCATCAGCACAAGAATTGTTGTATCATTTGGCCCAAACTGTTAAATCTATTGATTGAAGAGCTTGTTCAGTTGTTTCAAGACTATTTTCTAATACATATTTATATCGGATAGATTTTTTTTCTTTACTATTTTTTTTCGACATCATTTTAACCATCACTTGTATCACTGTCACTGATATAATCAGGTAAAACCCCATTTGTTTTTAAACTTTCACTTCTTGAACACATTTTTGTTTTTTGATTATAATATTAATCAATACAAAAATTTATTAATTTTGTTTTTGTCAAAAATAAAGAATTTTATTATTTTATATGAGAATTTTTTAGAATTTAATGACGGTATAACTGACTCAATAAAGCTATGCTTAGAAAATCTTAGGTTCAAGCATTATAGGATCTTACTTAAAAACCTAATAAAGTCTTTTTAGTAATGGTCTCATTATTCTTGGACTCGATCAATTGGATAACTATATACTAGGTTATCATTTTTTCTTATTCTCAAATTGTATTTTTTCTATTTTATAAACTTTTTATTGTATAATATTTAAATTTTACTTCTCCAAAATGGAGGTTAATTGCTAATCAATAAATAAATAAATAAATATGAAAATTTTTTAAAATCAACGCCTTCATGGTGGCAATTTGAATTGAAAAACCATTCAAAGTGTGTCGATTATTCATAATTCTTTTTTTTCTACCGTGCGCTAAAAACTATGAATCAAAATTTTTCCCAAGCTTGATCTCACAAGTGTTCATACACCTTCTTCCAATGCACTTCTATAATAAAATTTGTTTTGTAAGTCAAAAATGTATTTAAAGCAGAATCAATTCAATTTGATTCAAAATTTTAGTCATTTTTAGTTTAATTTTTTTAAAATTTTTAGTTGATATTCTTTTATCATAAACCCAATGAGAGTTTCCTTAAATAAATAAATATTTAAAAATCAGTGTAAGTTTTTAGAGTAATGGGTGTTAAAAATATAAATTTTTTAAATATCTTTGAAATAATGTTTTATATGAAATGAATTGAACCTTTTTATTATTAAAAATTTGTTGTACTACCATTTTGGCCTTTTATCCTATTCTTAGACTCAAGAAAGATGCTAGAAAAAATTTTCTTCATAAAATACCAATATATCAACAACTTGTTGAAGTCAATCCAAAATTCTGACTGTCATAATGAATCATATCTTTGAAAAAATCTCACCAACTTAATAAAATCTGAAGTATTGAAATTAAATGATGTTTTGTATCAAGCCTCTGTTTATTTATTTAATATCAGTCAAAAAAAAGCTAACAAAAAACCAAGTTTCATGCATTTATCCACCAAAATACCCAATTTAAATACAATATTCGATAGAGAGCCGTACATTTATATTTCATGTATGTAATTAATCAAATTGAATAGAAGAAAAAGCACTTTTTACCAAACTTTCTACAAAAATTCCAAAATGATGTGCACTAAGCTATGGTTAATCAGCAATGCGCGATTTTTTGAGCAAAATCAATTTAAAAAAATGGAAACAGACACTATAAAACAATATCTTAATTTAAATTTCGATCAGATCAGAAGGAACTTGCTTTCTTCAAATGTAATTTGTGAAGATTTGAGTGAGCTCGGCGTATTTTATGTTCAGTCGAAATGCGCTTTTTTCTTCAAAGAGATGCTCGAATGGCTCAAAAAGCACAAAAAAATTGCCAAGAACTTTCACTTTTCCAAAGAAGTCGAAAATACTGACTTGAGAAGTATATATGAGGTATACAGACATCTAAATCATGAGAAATCGAAGTTTGGAACTGAAATTATTTTAAAACATTATCACCTTAGTAAACACTACGACATATTCAGACAATTCAATTGTTTTAATCTAGAAATGTTCAATTTGGTTTATTCATATTCCCTTTTGGTTTACATTATGTGTATCTACATAGTATTCTTATTTTTTATTCTGTACCTTTAAATAACTCAAAAAAACTAAAGATTAATTTATCAAAAAATTAAGAATTCCTTGATTTACTAGGTGAGTAAAAATTTATATGAATAAAAAATTGTTGGCAATTTTTGTGCAAAAGATAGATTGGGAAAAAAGTTGCACATTTGTATTCTAAAATTTAAAAATTATCTTTTTATTAACTTTTTTTACTAATGATTTAATTTTTCTTTAAAATTTTGTGAAAAAATTTAAATAATTTTGTAGGTAATCTTGAAAATTAAAATTTTTTTATCAAATTTTCTTATAATTTTTTTATATTAAATTTTTTGTTATAATTTGTACTTTTCTTAAATTTTTTTATTTTTATTTTGAATTTTTGTAAATTTTTATGAGGAGTAGTGATGGCTTGCTCAAATTTAAATTAGAAAATTAAAAAAAAGCTGTTAAATTAATGTTGTAATTTGACGGATAGATACATGTACTTTCCAATTTAACTATTGTTAACTAAATTAATAGCTAAATGCGCAAAGAAATTTTTAATCTAGTATTTGAAATACAGATTTATAAAAATTGCATAGACATGTTCTGTCTATTTTACTACTGCTTTTTTACCTAAAATTATTTTTTTAAATAAATATTGTAATTAAAATTTTAATTTTAATTCTTTTTAATTGAATTTTCGATTAGCCCATCGGGCTTAAAATAGATAGAACAATATAAATTAATAAAATACAAAACCAAACGGCATCTTGAAGTTGATGATCAATTCAAAATAAAATTTCAATTAAAACATTTTATCATTAGATATAAAATATCCCTTTTTATTTAAAAAAAGTTTTATAAATGCTTTTCTTAATTAAAATTTTAAATATTCAAAAAAAGGTAATCAAATTAGTGATTGAAAAATATGGAGATTGGTCTTATTGCAATTAATTTACGTAAATTCACTTAAAATCATCTTAACGTAGCAGTACTGTAAATTTAAAAAATAAAAAAAAATTTGAAAAAACATTTTCTCCTTGATAAAATCGATTTTTATATTTAAATGTATTTATATTTAACTGATTTTAAAAATCAAATACCATAACCTTTTTTCTCCTTTTTCTTTTAGAGTTTATTACAAGTTATAACAATTAAAATTTAATTATAATAATAATAGTTAATATTCTACGGTCAATTTAGTTTAACTAAATTAACAAAGCAGAACGACTAACGTAGTCCCGCTATAGTAGACATAATTAGCTAGAAAATACCCAAATTTAACTTTAACTCAAAAAAAAAACTGTCTTTGCACTCATAAAAAAATAAAAAATTAAAAAAATTGTAGAGTTAATTTCGGTATAGAAAATAAGTAAAATTTAGGCTTTTTTCTATTTCTGAATCGTAGTCTAAGAGCAGTTTTTGTATGATTAAAGGTAAATTTAAAATTTTTTTAATTAAATTGACTTATTTCCTATTTGGAAATTAACTCTACAATTTTTTTAATATCAATACTGAACGATCTCAACTAAAAACAAAAAATAACAATTTTTTTAATTTTTTAAAGGGTCGGATTTGGGCTTTACTCTATCAGTCATTAAAACGACGTTAAGGTATTTGATTTTTAAAATCAGTTGATACATTTAAATATATAAAAATCGATTTTATCAATGTATTGAGAAAATTTTTTTTCAAATTTTTTTTATTTTTTAAAACTGCATAACATGTTAGCCATGTTACATTAAAATTATTTAAATTAAATAAAATATTTTAATCTAAAGATAAAATGTTTGAATTGAAATTATAATTTGGATTGATCATCAACTTCAAGATGACTCCCTAACATTTTCAATGTTTTGAATGCTAAACCTTTTAAAGATTTTTGCTGTTCAACTTTTATTTATTTTAGTTTTTTAGTTAATTATCTGAATTAATAAAGTTAGTTTTTCTTATTGGATGCATCCCTTCAAAACTTTCTAGACTATTTTGTTTTTATTTAGTTTTTTGTTAATATTTTTAAATGTTCAACAAATTTGAATGGCAAAAAAAGGAGAATAAACTTATTCAAAATCCATTGAATAGAAACCTTACAGTGATTTCAAAAGCATTTCATTTGAACCTGGATTAATCATAAACATAAAAAGATTAGCTTTGACTAAAAATAATTGATACCCTTCTATTTGTATTGCTTACTTAGTAAATAATTCCAAAGGATTCGTAAAGCATGATTTTTTAGAAGTGTCGACTGGAGTTACTAAAATAAAACTAATTAATTTTCACTTGAACAAACATATTATTCATCAATTTTATTTGAAAATTCATTTTCGAAAATTAAAACATTTTTTTGAAATTAGAAATTAAGATTTCTTTCTAGACTTTTCGACTAAAAAATTTAAAGATAATAATCAATTATAATTGAAATTCTCTGGAATTTCGAAACATTTCTAAAAAAATTTTCATTTAAATTTGTTTATAAAAAATGTTGTTGTTCACAAAAAAATACAAGACATTAAAATTTACTTTGAATTATAAAGCTGATTCGTGGTAAAAACCAAGGATTTAAAGCATTTTTTAATAATTTTCTTCGAAGTGAATTATGTTAGATTTTTTGAAAATTTAAATCTAAAAGCTGTCATTAAAAAATAAAAAAAATTCAAATTCTGAAATATCAAAAAAGGAAAAAAAATTAATAAATCATTTGCAAAAACATTAATAAACCATTAACAAAATGACTCTTTTTTCATTTATATTATACTTGATTCGTTTAAATCTTTTTGAGCTGATCTTGAGAAATTTTATAAAAGATGCTTTCGAAAATTTTAACTGTAGTAATTTGCTTTTTTATACTTAAAAGCGAATTCTCAAATTGTCTGAATGACCAAAGAAATTCTCAACTTGATATATTACATTTTCTATTAGACTCAATACAAAATTATCAAAACGAAAGTGCAATCAACTCCAATCGATCAATGAATACATTAGATCTATCGCCTTTGGACTCATTCTTACCAGATAATATTTATCCTTTGGACATTCTCTATTTTTTTAACACCAGTCAACCGGTAAAAGAACTTCTTGATACAATGGAAAAATTCACGTCGACAATTGTTGATATTCGAGCAAATATTCAGGGCTTTTTGACCACTAATTCAAGCAATAAAATAATTTCGGTTCTTCGACAAATTAATATAGACAATTTAGAGCTAAAAAAAATATCAATCTGCTTTTTAGAACAGGTTCTTGAGCCTAATTCAGATAAGACTTGTTGGAATCAATTTATGACTCCATTAGCCGCTTCTTTTATTAAAAATTTGGGACTTTTTAGCTCAATTAACCAAAATTTTGCCATCTATACCAAACAATATCAATTGGATATTTTTACTCTTTGTCTTAGAGAGAGAACTTTTATCTCCTGTTTAGTTGATAACCAATTTTTATTTAATTTTATTGAAAATAAATCAATAGAAGACTTTTTAGATGTTGTATCTTCGGTGGAAAAAATTTTAAGCCAAGATATAAAATCGATTTTGAAAAAAATTGAATCTTTTTTTCTAAATGATTATAGAAAAATAAATTTTTTCATTTGCTTGACTGCATTTTTAATCGAGCCTAATACATATCAAGAATGTGTTTTTAGTTATTCGATTTTGACTAACAAAGATTTTTTAAGCAAAGCATCCAAAATGGTGGATCAATTTTCGGCTTTTTTGGGCAGATCAAATTTAATAGATTATATCTCAAAGAATTTGAAGAGTCTATCACAATTGAATGATGTCAAAACAACTTTAGATGCTTTTTTAACCAGAGATTTTTTTGGAAATCTTTTATCATGTCTGAGAGAAAACATTAATAAAACAGATAAAATAGAATTTTGCTCACAAAATGACACGAAAATCAAACATTTTATAAATTCCAATTCAAGTTACCTAGACTCATCAAATTTAACAAGCTGTTTAAATAACAATTCCCATCTTTTAGAGTGTTTTGAATCACTATCGGTTTCCTTCAAGAATACAACACAAATGATGCAAACAATATTTAATTTAATTACCAAAAATGAAACTAATTTAAATGAATTTTGGAATAATTTTATTAGTAATTTAGATCAAACGGCCAATATGATTAATCACCTAAGTATGACTATGTCTCCGGTAGCTAGTACGCCTTTAACAACAACTGAGACAAAAAACAACGCTTTTAAGCCAATAAAATTTTATTTTGTGTATTTTTATTTTATTTTTATTTTTAAATTTATGTAATTGTTTTTTTAATTAATTTTTCTTTTTATTCTTTATTGAAAAATGCTTAGAAATTGAACTTTTGATTACATTTTAACGCTTGATTGACTGTTATTTCAGAATTTTTTTTTTGCTCGATAAAATGTACGATTTCTTTTTTCACATAATTAATTTATTTTTAGGAAAAGCAATTGAATAAAAAATTGTGTTTACTAAAAATCACATTTTTTTAAAAATTTTAAATAGAATTTTTTAATTTGATTTTCGGTACAAATTAAATAGCTTTCAATACAATATAATTAAATGACAGTTTCAACAATTTTTTGAAATTCAAAACTGACTTTTTTAATAGTGAAATTTCACTGTTAATTGTTGGTGAAGTAAATTTTGGTAAATGACCTGTCAGGGAATAAAAAAAAATAAGATGAAAGATGATAATTTTATCCTGATTTAATCAGGAGGACGCTAACGTTTATTTAAAGAGACACTGTAACTCTTTTTATTGGCATTTCGAATTTTAGTACAAAAAAAAAAAAAAATAATAAAAATGGTTCTGAAGGACCAAAACATGTTCTGTAAAATGTAGAAACTGATGCTACCTTTGTACCTTTGTACTTTTGTACCACTGATTCTGCAAAATTCTGCAATAAATCTGCAAAATTCAGAATTTTGCAGAATCAGTATATTGGTGGTACAAAGGTAGCATCAGTTGCTACAATTTACAGAACATGTTTTGGTCCTTCAGAACTTAAGCTTTGGCACTTTTAATATTTTGTTTTTGATTATTGCACCAAAATTCACAATTTCCTTATATCTAAGTTTTTCGATAATATTACAAAGAGTTAAAAAAAATATTTGTTTAAAATGATAGAAAGACTTGGTAATAGTCGACGGATGCGATGACTCAGTTTTCAATTCATCTTTGGAATGTGTCAGCGATGAAAAAATCAGTAAAATTTTAATTTAGATGATAAAAATATTATGCTTCAGTGGATTGAAAAAATAAATTTATTGAATTATTTCACTTCTTAATTACCTGTATAATTTAGAAAAAAATCTAATTTATTATAAAATTGATTTTATTAAAAATTGAGTATAAAATTAGATGTTAGTTTGATATTTTTTTAATAGATAAAATGAGCAATAAAACTTAAAAATATTTATTTAAGAGAGAAGAAGATTTGTAACTGTTGCCTAATTTGGGTGGACATTATCAAAAATAATTTTTAAAAATATTTAGATTTAAATAATAGTTCGAAAATTTTCTTTTTGAGAAAAATGGCGAATAAAGAAGAAAAAAAGTGTAAAATATCATGTTACACTTTTTTTTTAAGGTAAATTATAAAACAAATTTTAAAAATCGATTTGTACTGTGTTTATCAACAGTCGTCAAACACATTCTCAAATATTTATGTAACCAAAAAAATTCAGAATTTAATTACCGCCAGTTTTTGAAAATTTCGCAATAGTTTATCTAGTTATACAAGAGTTTATACCTTTAGAATCAAGTTTTGAATATTAGACTAA
This sequence comes from Brachionus plicatilis, assembly GCA_010279815.1. Taxonomy (NCBI): domain Eukaryota; kingdom Metazoa; phylum Rotifera; class Eurotatoria; order Ploima; family Brachionidae; genus Brachionus; species Brachionus plicatilis. The sequence continues at coordinate 285,261 of QEOQ01000670.1, read as the reverse complement.
AATCATTGTTCAAATATCAGTTTCTAAGTATTTAAGCGAAATCCTTCTTTTCCTAAATTGGCTTTCTTTGACGTTTTTTTAGCTGTTTTTTCGTCACAAGGTATTTTGCTTTTTTTTGTTAACAATTTTTTTAAAATAAAAAACTATAAATTCAAAAATAATATTTTAAATTTAGAAAAATATATTTGTGAAATATGAAAAAGATTTTATTAATTTTGGTGAGTTATTTTTGCCTAGCGAATATTTGTCAGGCAAAATCGGTCAAACGATCACTACTCGATCAGATCAATTTAAATGATTTGAACTCTCAGCTTTCCAATATTCTGAATCAAAATCCTGAAAATGCCAACTTGCCAGAATTCATCCAAAACGTTGACTTAAATTCGATCAATTTAAATATGGACAAAAATATTTTGAACGATTTGGTAAATCAGCTCACTAATTCAAATGCAGAAAATTCCATTGGTATCTTTTTGAATGATATGATAGAAGGTCTTAATGCCAATCAGTTAATAGACTTAAATAATATAGATCTAAATTACGTAAATAATTTAACAAATCTACTAAAAAATATGAGTAAAGATGAGGCCGTCACTCAACTTATGAACATAATCAATGGATACGGTATGGCTCAGTACTTAGACGCTAATTTTTTAAATGATTTTGCAAATCAACTCAAAAATTTAGACACAGAAGAAGCTATGAAGGAACTAATGAACCTAATCGATGAATTGAATATGACTCAGTACATAAATTTAACATTTTTAGTTGATTTAAAAAATCAATTGAACAATTTAAATACAGAAGATGTTGTCAGAGCCATATTGGAATTTGCCAATGGTATAGATTTTAGCAAATTCAAGGACTTGAATACTCTCTTGCAACAAATTCCCGCTTTAAAGCTATCTGACTTAATTTCATCATTAAATATAAGCAGTCAATGGTCCGATTTTGTTAAAATCTATTTTTCTGATTATATGAATTTAACAATAACCAACAATTTGGTTTCTTGCCTAATAGATCAATTGGAAAATACGACAGCATTACATCCATGCATGGCTAATGAAACATTAGTGCTAGCTTTATTTAACTCAATCGGAAATGTTAGCGAAAATTTGCTCCTGGTAGATACAATTTTAAATTTCAACTTAAAAATTGGCATCAATTATTTACTTCAAACAGAGATATTTCAACCAATTATGGATATAAATTGTATAAGAAATTTAATATTCTGTTTAGTTGATTCAAATTTTAATCAAACATGTTTGGACCGATTTATGGATGATCTTTATCAAGGACCTTTGAATTCAACTTTAAACAATTTATTGGATCAATTTAATATAACTCTTCCACTGGAGGATACTTTTAAAAACTTGTTGAATCAGTTCAATCTAGGTCTTCCTTTAGATGTACCATTGAGCAATTTATTAAATCAAATTGACCAAGAATCAATTTTGAATACAACTTTGAACAGTTTATTAAACCAACTAAATCAAAGTTTCATTTTGGATGTGTCTTTGGGCAATGGATTGGATCAAATTTACCAAAGACTGCCTTTGAATGCAACTTTAAACAATTTATTAGAACAATTCAATTTGAGCCTTCCATTGGATGTACCTTTGAGTATTTTATTGCAATCATTTGGCCAAAGTTTACCTTTCAATTTACCATTGAATAGTTTAATCGACCAACTAAATCTAGGAACATATTTGAATGCAACTTTAAACAATCTATTAAATCAGCTTAACATCAATCCAATTTTGGATATTCCATTAAACACTTTATTAATTCAGTTCAACCAAGGATTGATTTTAAATTCAAGTTTAAACAATTATTTGGACCAGTTTAATCTAAGTCTTCTGATGGACGTGTCTTTAGGGAATGCATTGGATCAAATTTACCAAGGACTGCCTTTGAATGCAACTTTAAATAATTTATTAGAACAATTTAATTTGAGCCTTCCATTGGATGTACCTTTGAGCATTTTATTGCATTCATTTGGTCCAAATCTACCATTAAATAATTTAATCGACCAGTTAAATCTAGGAATAGATTTGAATGCCACTTTGAACAATCTTTTGGAATATTATAATCTGAGTCTTCCCATGGATGTACCATTAAACACTTTGTTAAATCATTTGGACCAAGCATTGTCCATGAATTTAACCTTAAACAGTTTATTGAATCAGTACCAGTTTAATATTCCTTTGGATGTTCCTTTTAGCAATTTATTGGATCATTGGAATATAGAAATGATTTTCAATGCAACTTTGAACAATCTATTGGAATATTATAATTTAACCATACCTTTGGATTTACCTTTGAACGATTTGTTAGAGCAATTGAACCTTGGAATACCTCTAAATGAAACTTTTATCAGTTTGTTAAATAACTTAAATTTAACTCTACCTTTGGATTATACTTTGAACAATGTATTGTATCATTATAATTTAAGCATACCTTTGGACGTACCGTTAAAAAATTTGTTAGATCAATTGAACCTAGGAATACCTGATAATGGAACTTTTATCAATTTTTTAAATCGCTTAAATTTAACTCTGCCTTTGGATTATACTTTGAAAAATATATTCGATCATTATAATTTAACCATACCTTTGGATGTACCTTTGAACAATTTGTTAGAGCAATTGAACTTTGGAATACCTCTTAATGGAACTTTTATCAGTTTGTTAAATAGCTTAAATTTAACTCTACCTTTGGATTATACTTTGAACAATGTATTGTATCATTATAATTTAAGTCTACCTTTAGATGTACCTTTGAACAATTTATTGGATCAGCTCAATCTAGGAATAGCCTTTAATGGAACATTGTTCAGTTTATTGAATTCGTTTAACCTAGGTCTACCGTTGAATCACTCTATGAACACTTTATTACATCAGTATAATTTGAATCTACTTTTGGATGTACCTTTGAACAGTTTTAAGGACCAGTTAAATCTAGGAATGTATTCAAATGCAACTCTGAGCAGTTTGTTCAATCAGTTAAATATTAGTCTACCCATGGATGTACCATTGAACATATTACTAAATCAACTTTACCAAGGATTACCTTTGAATGCTACCCTGAACAGTTTACTCAATCAGTTTAACTTAAGTTTCATATTGGATGTGTCTTTGGGAAATTTATTGGATCACTCAAATCTTGGAATATACTTGAACAATTCATTTAATCTAGGTCTATCTTTGGATGTTTATTTGAGCAGTCTTTTTAGTCAATTTAATTTAGCTTTTCCTTTCAATGCCACTTTGGACGGTTCATTAATAAATATGAATCTTCGTCAGCTTTCACTAATGCTTATTGAGAAGTCTAATTTTGAGGAAACGGCAGAAAGCTTGCTTTTTAACGAGGTTACCTATTGTGTTCAAAATCAATTGATGAATCCAAATGAAATCAATCAATGTGTGATTTCAGTTTTTCTCTTTCCTCTTCTCGAGTCTGGCTATGATATCGAGCTAATTATTGGATATATTGACTATTTTTCCAATGCTGATTTAAGAACATTTACATTAGATTTGATTAAACATTTTCAAATGGATGGTTTACTTGATTTTATGCTTACAAGCTTTTATAATGAAACAAAAGATATCAATTTTGAACAATTATTCCAAAATGTTAGCTTTATTAGTAACATGAGTATTTGTGTTGGTGAAAAAATGTCTAATCTGGAACAAATGAGTGATTGTGTGGTCAAATATCCTGAATTGGTAGTGGTAATAAACCCAGAGAATTTGAGATTCGTAGCTATGATAATTACACAAATGGATAATGCATTGCGTGGCTCCAATATTCCATTTATGATACAATTAGCTGATATTTTAGCAATGCAGAATATTTCAAGAGCTCTTGAAAGTTCAGCTCAAAGAATTGCTGCGTTTTTAGACAGTCGCGATCAGAATTCAACAGAATCTTCAACAGAATCTGTCAATGAACAAAATTCATCAAATAGTTCTACAACTACAACAGTCGCAGAAGTATCTTCGACTCCAACAAATTCAATAGATACCACAACTCAAACGATTACAACAAGCTCCAATTCAATCATCCCAAAATTCAGCCCAACATTAATGAGCTTATTCTTACTCATATTGTTCGGATTCTGAATTGAAATTTATTTTGAAATAAAATTAATAAATTTTGAAATAAAATTTTGACAAATTTATTAAAAAAAATTTTTAATTTTATTGGACTTTATTTATATTTGATAAATTTTTAGTTAAAAATGTTTTTTAGATTTTTTATTTAATAAAATTTATATTATTATTATTATTATTTATTCAAAAGATTTATCGAAGATGTTTTATTATTATTATTATTATTATTATTATTATTATTATTATAATTGATGTATTTTTTATTTTTTTTCTTAATGTATTTACAACGTACTTTATTTAAAATAGTATAGCCGAATGGTTTGTGTGTTAGTCATGCAAGCGGAGGATCGAATCTCTGCAGTACGGGATGAATGTTTAAACCCCTTTCATCATAAAAATTAGGGGTTTCGGTTTTGACTGGGTAATAATAGCGGTGTAGATGACCAACTCTATGCAGTTACCTCTGTGTCAGGTCGGAGCCGTTGCTCAAAAAGGTACAGGAAAAGGAGATAAGCGCCTCCCCATTATCCGCTAGGATAGAAAAGGGACATATTTATTTAAAATTAAATTTAAGATATTATTTTTTGAGCAAATTAAAGTTAGAGATCAAGATCAATTAATATAAAATTCAATAAAAGAGAAAAAATAATTTTTTTTCTAAAGAAATTACTTGACATGTTATGTGAAGTTTAATTTCATATGTAAAATTTTAAAATTCCCTTTTTTTAACTCTAATTCTGGATAAAATTTTTTGATTGATTTTAATAAAAACTTTTAAAAACAAAAAAAATGTAATGTTTTACAATTTGATAATTTGTTTAAGTTGAAAAGTTAATTTTTTCTTGTTAGAATAAATGAATATAAAAGTTATCAATTTTTATTTCTGAATTAACTCAACCTGAATTATTTAAATTAATGATTGTTTTTGGTTACATAAATAAGAGGTCAATCATTTTGATGTTAATTTGATAATGAAATTTAATCAAAGATTACTGCTTTGTCAAGTTGAATTTCTTTAAAAAAAATTTAGTGTTAATATTTGTTTAGGTTATAAAATTTCAAATTTTTTATGGCATTTTGAATTACTATTATCGGATTCAAAATGCCATAAAAAATTTGAAATCTAAATTTAAATCAAGGCTTGACATTTAATACTCCAATGTAAAGTTATAGAAATTTGATTGTGATTATTCCTACCATTTAAACTTGAAATTAAAAAAAAAATAAAAAAATTAAATAATATAAGGCTTCAAAAAATGTCACGAATTTATTTAACAAAAAATAAACATTAAACTGAATAAAATAAAATAAAAATTACTGGATCTAAATAACCTTTGTATTTGGAGAATGGAAACCTGTTAGCTAATTTTTTAAGTTTTTTATTTTTAAAGCAGATTATTTATTTCAGAATTTTTTTAAAAAAAAACTTCAGAAAGTTATTTAAAGAATATCTATTCTTTAAAGCATTATTATTTAAGGATAATTAATTTTTTATATAACATTAAATTATAAAATAAAATTAATGAACTAAAAAATTCTAATTATTTTAGAAAATTTTAGTTAATAGCTTTAAAAACCTGAATTTTCTATTTCAGTTCTTATACATTATTAAATATTGATTTTCTTTAGAATAAATTTATTCTGAGTTAACATTAGGCAAACTTTTTTTAGCAAAATATTTCTATAAATATATACTCAGGTCATATAAGCCTAAAAAAAATAATTTTAATATTTTATTTGGTTTTCACAGAAAATAAAAACATCAAAAATTTTTTACCAAAATAACTAAAACAACAGTAATCAAAAGGCTGTTTTTAACTTTTGGCGAATAATTACAGCTATCATGATCGCACCAGTAGATACAGATTCCGTCTTCAGCGCAATTGTTATCTAATAAGGTATTAGCGCATACTCTAGCTACGTTTTCAATGTAACCACGATTTACTTGGACATATTTGGCGCAGGCGGTGTAATTTTGACCACATGTTACCAGCAGATTTGAGTCGGGGTGCAGACACTTGGGATCGTCAAAGCTATTGCAATTAAAACACTTCAATGCTTCAACTTTAAATAAAAAATTCTTTAAAAAGCCTTGGAAATTTATTTTATCTACTTACTTGCAGTAATGCTTAATATTATTAAAAATAAAAATTTTAAAATTGATTTAAACATGAATGAATGCTTGTATAAAAATTCCCAATTGTGTTTAAAAAGTTAAAGCAAAGATTTTTTTCATTGAATTTTTCGAAACCGAGAATCATTAATCATGCTTTTTGTTTTATCTAAAGTTAAAATTATCTTGTAATGAAGAAGTCATGAAGATTGGCGTGATTAGAGCAGATTTAAAGCTTCTTCTAAAATAAATTACAAAAATATTGAGTTTAATGCAAAGTTGGCATAAGCTCTTTAAAAGATTAAAATCAACCCGTGTTCAGATTTTTGTTTTGATTAATACTTTTTGCTAGCATTTTAACTATATCTTTTAAAAAATTGTTTACAAGATATCTGTTTTTCATTGTACACCATTAATCTAACCAACTTGCTAAGCTAAAAAAACCGCCAGTATCAAAAATAAATCCAATATTAATTTTTGACTGATGAAAGCTTGTTTCGTAAATGATAGATAGATAAAAACTGTTTTTAGTTATGTGTCTTTTATCAGGCAATAAGTGAAAAATTTATCTAATATCATTTTTAAATAAAATACAAGGCTCAACACTTTCTGTCAATTGAAATAATTCTAAACAAATTAAAAGAGCTTCAGTAACTCTCTGAATGACAGTTTTTGAAAAATTATTAGCATGATTTTTTAGCTCTATTTCGCTTGAGATATATAAAAATTGATAATCATTGGAATTTTTTTTATTCATTAAGGAAAAAATAAAATTATACATTAGTAAATAAAAAAGCAATTGTTTTTATAGATTCGGCTAATAATTTATCCAAAAAAAAAATTTTAGATAACAAATTAATGAATATTTAACTTCATGTGCCGAGTTGAAAAATTTTATCTCTAACCAGACAGATACTAGAATCAAAGATCAGCAAGAAATCAATGCAGGAGATCGAATTGCAAATATTTGATTTGCAATAACGGATATTCTAGAACGCTACTTAAATTAATCAAAAAAATTTGATTTTTTTCATTAAATTAAAAAAATTAAGAATTATAATTCAATATTGCTTTTTTCTATATTAAAATTCAAAAAGGCTCAATTAAATAAAAATAGCTCAGATAAAGTCAATAGATGGCTTTATTATGAAAAAATGCCGGCATCCGGTTAACTGTGAAATGAGGAGAAAATAATCTTTTTGTTTTAATGAAAAAAATTATCATTTTAGAAAGAATTAATCCCAAAACTTTGCCAGCACCTCTGAATTCAAAACAAACTTTAAAAATAATTTGCTTCAAGTACATGAATTTGGATGTTTTTTCTACTAAACCTTGCTGAATTAATTCAAAAATTAAAAAAAATAAAAATTTATAAAAAATGCGCTTCATATCGAGCATGACATGGGTCAAAAAAGGTGTTAGCAAAACACCTGTTCGGATAAAAATTGACGAAAATGAAATGAAACAACTTTTTTCTGAAATGGGTCCGAACGAAGAAGAGTGTGAGGAAAGTGAGTCCGAAAATGAACTTGATAAAAAGGATACGGAAGACATGACTGAGCATGAGGATAATAAAAGCGAAGTGGAAAATGAGGAGGAAAATATTGATAAAAAATATAATTTAGACAACTATGATAATGAAGGTTGGCTGAATAAAAGAAAAAAACGTTTTTAAAAATTTTTAATTTTAAGATTGTGAACTTAAATTGGAACAATTAAATTCTCTGGCCTGTTTTCCGACTAACGCCGAAGATGTTTTATTGACTAAAAAAGATGATGTAATTTTCTATTAAAAATTTTGTGTTAAAAAAATTAAAAAAAAAAACAGGGTGAGGATTCAGATGAAGAAGATATTGAGATAAAGTCAAGCGACAATTTGCTAGTATGTGGCACCGTTGATGAAGATGACAGTTCATTGAACATATTCGGTTAATTTAAAAATTTAAATTAAATTTTTTTTTTTTAATTTTAATTTTTTAGTTTACAACGAAGACGAAGGAAATTTCTACATTCATCACGACTTGTTGCTTTCCTCGGTGCCTGTTTGTGTTGAATGGCTTGACTTTGATCCGACCAATGCAGACTCTGCAGTAAACTATTTGGCTATTGGTACAATGAATCCGTGGATAGAGATATGGGACCTTGATCTAATGGACAGTTTGGAGCCCGAATTTACTCTGGGCTCGACCAAAAAAATAAAAAAGAAAAAATTAAAGACAGAACTGGGAAAAAAGCCCAAAATAGCGGGTCACACAGACGCCGTTCTCGACTTGTCCTATAACAATTTGAACCGGAATATTTTAGCAAGTGCATCGGCAGATAAAACCATAGTTTTGTGGAATTTGGAACAAATGAAACAGGCTACTAAAATAAAAAATCATAAAGATAGAGTTCAGGCCATTGAGTTTCATCCGATTGAGGCTTTTTCTCTCTTGTCGGGCTCATGCGATTCAACAGTGGCTTTGTACGACTGTCGAAACCCCAAGACAAATAAAAAAATTTGGAAGCTTGAAAATGATATTGAGAGGGTTATATGGAACTCTTTGGACCCAAATTATTTTTTAGTAAAATTCAATTTTTTTAATTGTTTAAAAAAAAAATTTTTTTGAATTATTAAGAGTTCTGATGATGAGGGAACAATCAATTTAATTGATATAAGAAGTGATAAGGCTGTAGCTACAATAAAAGCTCACGATTCTTCTGTGTCCGGACTTTCATTGAGCTCAAAGGTTCCGGGGCTTTTAGTTTCAGCTTGTGAAGATGAAATAGTCAAAATTTGGGACATAAAATCTCACAGCTTTGAGAAAATCTACGAAGACAAACTCAAGACTGTAAATTTTTTTTTATTAAAAGAGAAAACAAAAATTATTTATTTTCAAAGGGGGAAGTGACTTGTGTAGAATCGTCACCGGATTCAGCATTTGTATTCTCTTTTGCGGGAACAAAATGCAACGAGCCAAGAGTGTGGGACATTCGTGAGATAAAAGAAGTGAGAGAAAGATTTTATGAACGCATGAACATCAACTTGGCAGAAGAAGAGAAAAAAATGGAGCAAAAAATCTCCAAACGAAAAGAACGAGCTATTAAATTTAAAAATTTTAAAAATAATAAACGCAAATTTAATAAATAAATGTATTATGCAGCTAGTTGTACTTTAATTAATTGAAAAATGTGTCTATTAAAATACTTTTTAATTCGAAAAAAATATAAAAATTAAAAAAAAAAATAGTGAAATTAATCATAGACATTGAATTTCGAAAAAAAAATTTTAATTTCTTTAAAACTTGCCAATAGTTTTTTTCTGTCAGCAAAAACGAAAAAAAACAATTATTTACACCATGATTTTAAGATTTTAAAATCAATTACATTGGATTGATTGGTTAGCTTTAGCTGTCTCTATTCGGCACCGAAAACACTGCTGGTTGTCCATTTGATGAGCCAAGAATGATCTGAGCACCTTGCAAGCCTTGGATACCTTGAAAACCTTGTAGAGTTTGTAGTCCTTGGATGTTATTTGACAGTCCTTGAATCGACTGAAATTGGACAGGCATTGAAGATGCTGAATTAGAGGTTGAGTTTGTGCCATTTGCCGGCACGGCAAAAAAATATTGAATATTTCCATTATTTGATTGATTTGCGCCAGTGGACACTGAACTGTTGCTCGAGCCATTTATAGCCGATAGAAGATTGGCAGTATTGGGGTCTAATGAATTGAGAACAGTGGCGTTTTGTTGGTTGGCACTGGTTGCACTTGAATTTGCATTAGGCGAGTGAGACTCTTTTTTGGTCGGCTTTATTTCCTCTCTAGGCACTATGTCTATCAAAAAATCAAACTGATCGTATTTGGAAATAGCCAAGGCTACGTCATTACGCTAAAGTAAATAATTGAAAAATTTATTTTTTGAAATTTTTATTAAAATCTAACTTGTAAAGTTCTTCTCTTGTTATCTTCTGTGTGCAACCATGACCTAATAGTCACTTCTTGAATGAACATTTCTGCCGCCTTGGCAAATATAATTGGTGCCTCGGCACTGATCATTTTAACTTCATCGTCAAGTTTCATTATTTTTTTTATTCTAGCTAGCGGTAATTCGGGGTTTTTGAAGTCAGACTAAGAGAAAAAAAATAAAAATTTTATTCAAAAAATTTTTTAAAAATTCCTACAGAAGCCAAATTCTGCACTTCTCGAGTCATTCGCGGCCAGAAATTCTCCAACAAGCCGATGGCCTCGCTAGAAGCTCCTGATGCATATTCCATTTTGACAAAGTTCAAAAATTCTGAAATTTATTTATTTTTTTTTTCTATTCAACTTGTTTGATGAAAACAACTTTTTGAGCTTAGAAATATTTATTTATTGTATCATAATTTGAATTAAATTTTGGAATAGAATGGCGATGCAATTTTATGTTAATGTGCATAATTTACAGTAAAATATTTTCAAGATATATAGAATTTTTTTTTTATAAGAGCATTTTACTATTGCAATAATTTAGTCTTTGTTCTATCGGATTTTTATTCACATATTATTTAAATTTCAATAAAAAATAAAAAATACATTTAGCCTTATTTATATATTTTAGAAGAACATTCAATTTAATTGATTCCAGTCTTCTTTGTTAAAAATTATTATGAATTTTGCAGATTTTAAAATTTTTATGAAAACTATCATGAGTTTGATTATTTTAATATGTCTTTCGTTGAATAATTTTGCTAATAAATCACAAAAAGTTCGAAATGATAAATCTTAGCCACTATCTCTAAAGTTAGTAGTTTAGATCAGTCTTTGTTCCTCTTCTTTTTTTGAATTTGTCATTTCTGTTAAAGGGTCCTGGTATGAAAATGCTTGCTGATGACACGACTAAAAGTCATAAAAATAATGATTTAAAAAATTTTTTTAAAAGTATCAACTGTTTTTATAAAGTAATTGAAATTAAACTGATCAAAAAGATTTTGTATGATTTTTTACAACAGAAAGACCAATAACCCTGTTAAAATAAATTTGAGTGGAAAGGATATACAAATTAAATCTTTTGGGTTTAAAATAGATCATAATCTTAATAACTTGTTTACATTTTTTTTTCAGTTATTAACAAAAACAGTCTTTTTTTCAACATCACTAAAAATACAATTTTTTAAGACCTTCTTTTTGACTTATTTTGATTGTTGCTCAACTATTTTTGGCAAGATGAAAATAATTTTAGATTTTTACATTTTCATATTTTTATATTTTATGGGCGAAATTTCAGAAAATTTTTGTTTTTATTTTAATAACTAAATAATTTGGAATAGTTTTTTAATAAATTTCCTGAAAGATTAAAAATTAAAAAAATGAAAAAAAAATGAAAATTTTAAATTTTAAAATTATTTTATTTTATTATTATATAAAAAAGCAAATCTCGAGTCAAAAGTAAAAGTTTTGAATGTTGTTTAAATTCAAAAAGAAGACATTTACTGCCATAGCTCATAGATTTACCTCCCAATAGGGTTACAGTATTAAGTACTACTACTATAAAAATTAAAATAACTATAAAATGTTTTTTATCAAAAATGACCCAAGAAATCCATATTAAGATTAAGAAATAGATAGAATTCAATTTAATCAATATCAAAAACAATCAAATGAGAAAATTTGGATATTTTTACTAAACATTAATTAATAGATTTATGATCAAGGGATCAATGTTGAAGTTTTCGATACTTAAAATTTCAATATTCAAAAAAATCAAATTAATTTTTACAGATATCATCAACAAACTCAAAAAGTTAAATTTAAGCATTAAAAAAGTTGAATTTTTATTTTATAAAAATTAAAATTTTATTTTTAAAATTTGAATGAAATATGAGTTATTATTGAATAAATGACTAGTTAATCAGTCTTATAGATAGAATCTGAAAAAAAACACTTTCACTGCTTTTTAATTTATGGAAGAGTTATTAACATTGTATTTATTTAACTTTAAAAAAATGGGAAAAATTCATTTTTTTTGCAAGAAATATTTTTAAATTTGGGTTATCAAAGATCAAGTTAAAAAAATAATATTTTTTGTTTTTTTTTAAGGAAGATTTTTAAAAAACTTTAATTAAAATTTATCAACTACTTTTTTAAACACCCCGTGAAATAAACAAAAAAAAATGCTTAGTTTTTCTAACCAATTTTCCCAAACTTAAATTGTTTATTTTTTAAAGAATAATTTTGAAAAAAATATTCAGAGCATTTAATTTTATTTTATGTTATAAAAATCAAGTGTTTCCTTATCGCTTGTTAAGGTTAAAATATGGCAATATTAGATAAAATACCAGTCGGTTTTTTAAATGCCGAATCAAGCAATAAATCATTACGAAACTAGTTTTTAACCTTAAATTTCTATCTATGCAGTAACTTGAATGAAAATTTTTCATTTAATTCTAAAGACTTAGCTAAATATTCGCATTAATCATTGAGACAATCATAGCTTTGGCATATTTAAGATACCAAACAATTCTCTCGGGTCACTGTTCTAGTGTATTAAGGAAAATTTTTCAAATTCTACCCCGCTTCATTATCAAGATGCTAATCTGATCTTTATAAATATTTTCCTTTGGTCCATCTATTCTAGTATTATCAAGAATATTTACTAAGTTTTTTATACGAGAGAGAAAAAGTGAGAAAAAATAATCATAGTTCAAATTCTCGGCAGGATTGTTTTTGACTTGAGATCTAAAATGTATTTTTGACTTAGCTTGATATGTTTTCTTAATAATAAAAAATAACAAATATTTTTATTTTAAAGTAATAATTGTTTCAAAAATTATTAGACAAATAAAGCAAGATCGTTGCCTCAATTTGTTGTCTAGGCGATATTTCAATTTTCGCCAGTTCAGCTTTAATTAAAGCTGATTTTTGACTTGGTCATCAATTGCAGCAATAAATTAAATTGAGCTAAATTATCTCTATGTATAAAGAATAATATAAGCATATTTTTAATCATAATAATAATAAGTACCTTTTAGCATTAGTAATTGAATGATTTTTGCATTTTTTATGAGCGGTCAATTTTAATCAAATAACAATTAATTTTCTTTCAGCCAAAAAGGATATTAATTAATTTTCTATTTTCTCAAATAATGCTTTTTTTCATTTTTGAAAATAAATTTAACCAAATATAATGATAGGTATGTTTTTTGGAGGTGGTCTCCAAATTAAAGATTAGTCAAAATTGAGTCATTTTTATTGAAGATGGTTCTTAAGAAAAATTGTTCGATTAAAAACAAGCATTTTTGTTCGAAAATAATTCTTTAGCACAAATAACTAATTTGGGATTTTTAAAGAATCATAATAGTTTAAAGACTAGGTAAAAACTACTCGGTGATTAAGTACAGAGTGAGTTGGTTCAACTTCTTAATGGCCTTTGAAAACGAACTTAATTTTATAACAATTTTTTTATTTGTTTATACTTATTGAAATTTTTTTTTTAATTTTTGTAGTTTAAGATAAAAATAATGATGATATATTTTTATTAAAAGAAAGAACAAGTTGATCAGTCACATTAGAAATTTGACATTTGAATGCTTTGAGCTTTATTTTCCCATCAGTTTTTTTTTTAATTTTTAGCACAAAATTTAATCTCAATTTAAGAAAAAAAATTTTCTTAAGGCTTATTCTCATAAATGATTTCCAATCTAAAGTTTTTTTTTTTTTTGAAAAATTAATTTGGGAAAAACCCGGGACTAACCCGAACGGCATAATGCCTTCTTTTGTATAAAAATTTAGATAAAAAATAAAAATTGGTTAATATTACTCATTAAAAATTTTATTATTGACAAAGATTAAAATATTTTTTAGTGATTATCTTAAGAATAACTTGTCTGACTGGTCAGCTATTTTTAAATCAAGTATTATAATAAAACAATGTCTTCTTTTTGTTTGACAATTTAATTTATTACTTAAATAACAAAAAAGAAAAATACATTTTTTTATTTAAATTTTAAGTTAAAGTTAATTCGAAAAAAAAGATTGTAAAAATTTTATTTCTTTGATTTTTTACGAGAGTCTATCTAATTTGTTTGGTGATAATTTGAATGCACCTCGTAAATAATTTTGAATGAAAAGATTAATTCAAAAATTTTAAACTTTTATTTTTCGTTTTTGTTGGAAAGCTTGGTTTATTTTTTCAATTTTACTATTTGCAAACAATTTTCTCAAAATAAAAAAATTAAAAATATTTTTTGTTTACCGCAAAGTATATTAAATTTCAATTAGTGAGTTCAAGGAATTTGAGCGTTAAGAAAGGATGTTTAATTGAATATGTATCCTGAGGGGCAACAAAAAATATGTGTGTTGGGGACGATTTTGTTAAGAGGTCATTTTATTTGACCTTGATTCGACAAAGACTTAATCAAAGTCACTTTATTAAAATGTTAAATTTTATGCGAATAAAGCTCAATATGCGTTTGAAATAGAGAGAAAAAAAATCAAAATAATAAAAACACTTTTTTACTCTTTTATTTTAATATGCTTGATGTTAATCATAATTTAGGTGTTGATGATTCCTATTATAATTTTTGTTTTTCTTGTTCTCCACGGAATCCGGCTTGTACCGTTTTGTTGATTGTGTAAACCGTTAGCTAATTGTCATATACAAATTACATAAGTCCCGCACATACACACTCAATATTACGTGTGTGTGTGTGTGTTGGAAAACAATACTCAAATTATCCAAGAGAAGCTCCAAACGAGTTTAAACAACAAATAGCACGCATATCTTCTTGTGGATATTAATACAAAATATGTTGCCATTTAAAGTCGCTTTGTTTCGTTTAGATTAGAAATTTTTTCAAAAAAAAAAAGTTTTTATTGTTGCTTTGTTTCCTTGTTTTATTGTATCAATATGAATTAGTGCTGACCACGAGCATGGCTTCGTATATAGATCCGGCGTTTCGTGAGAGTCTGCAGCGACCGGTCCACGAACGAACCCAACAAGTACGCGCCTCAAAGGCCCAGAAATTAAGTTCTAATCTAATTTTTTTGTTCCCAAGGATTTGTCGCTGATAAACGCTAATTTAAAAAGCCTCGAGGCATTGTCCTCTTTGCGCGACTCCGCTATCAGATCTCTATGCAAAACAATCAAATACCAAAAACATGAAGCTAACGATGTGTTGTACAGGTGAGTCATATTTGAAAATTTTAAATTTTTTAGTAGTGTCTCTTTTTTGTCTGACAGTTTTAAAAAAAATTCAAAGTCTAATGATTTAAATTTTAAAATTATTCAACTTGATTAAGTTTAATGATTTTAGATAACGCTATTTGAAAATAAAAAAATAAATCTCAAAAAAATTGTCTTTAAAAGAATTAGTTGTTACATTTGAAAAAAAAATATATCTTATGATTGTTTTTTTTTATATAAAATTTTAAAAATTTAGAAGATGTGTCATTATAATTTCAAATAATTTTGAATATTTGGTCAGGTATTTTTTGTCTGACTATTAAAAAAGATTTCAACGTCTAAAAATTATTTTTTTTAAAATTAATTTAAATCTTAAAATTATTCTACTTGAGAATTTAGTGATTTTAAATATCACTTTTTGATAATTTTAATAAAAAATTATATAAATCTCTAAATTTATTTCTTTAGATTTTTTTTTAAGATACTTTAAAAATAATCAAAATAAGTCGAATTATTATTTTCATTTTGAAATCAAATCTTTTAATCGGTAAGATTTAATAAAATTCAAAATTACGTCTTAAAAATTTACTAAAAGTTTCGATAAATCTCAATTAATTAAAATAAAATCAAAATTTATCATTAAAATTTCTTTCAAATAAATTTTAAATATTTGGTCGAAGATTTTTTTGTCTGACAGTTTAAAAAAATTTTTTTAATAATTTTTATTAAATTTTTTTTAAAAAATCCAAATTATTTATTGTTAAGAGATGCTAATTCTAATTCAAATAATGTTTTAGCTTATTTAATTACATCAGCAAAACTCTAAAAAAAAAACAATTTTAAAGCTTATAGATACATCTGACGTCTTAAAATGTAATTTAATTTATAAGAAAGAAATCGATTCCTTTTCTAATCCTAGATTAATTCTAAATCAGTCCCAAACTAATTGGAATTGCTTTTTTTTTCTCTTTGAGCCAAAAATCTATTTTTCCAATTCACGATAACTTGAAATCCACTTTCAATATACCAAGCTGGTATTAGCATTTTAAAAATTTAAGTATTTTAAAACTCGTAGTGGATAAACAATCCAAGTAGCAATATTGACAAGACCTCGTCCACTTAAAGACCACAGCTAACATTTATCTATTTCAATGATAGCTCATTTTTCGAGGATAAAAAAGAACAATCAAATTTTTTTATTTTTTGAGTCTAAAGCCCAAGTTTATTGCTAAAAAAAAATTATTTATTTTTAAAAAAATGTATTCACAAAAATAAAGATTTCGTTAATGCACAATAAAAATTTACTAGCATTATATTTTTAGATTTTCTTAAAAGGCTTAAACGAGCTGAATCCATGTAGGCTTAGTTACCTGATTTAGGTGAACATGATGACTTGAACAGCAAATATTAGCTTTATTTGCGTTGCATTCTACAATGCAAAAATTATGATAAACCCAATTTGTGACTTGGCTAGCTTGGCAATAGAATAAATTGAAGCCTTTGGGTGGCCGCAGTGTTACAAGGTGCTAATTTAATTTGAAAATATTCTCTCATTATGCAATTGAGATGCCGAAGCAAATAGCAAAAAGTGGTCAAGTTGAAGAAAAAATTTAATGAACCATTTTGGCTTCAATTTGTCAAGATATCTTGTTTTAATACTTGACTCTAACAAAAGGATTACATAACACACAATGGTTCGCGGAAGGATATTATACAACCTAATTGTTTTTCGGATCTACAAAATTTTAAAGTTGACAAATTTAAATTTTTAAATATTTTTCTATTTATTCACCTAATCCCCGAGCTAATCTATTCAAAAATCTAATCTAAATTTTATCATCAAAATCATTCAACACAACATTTTTATGAGTTTTGAGCTCTAGTTCAAGTTCTAATTACCAACTAAATTTCTATTTATTTTTTGAAAGATATAAAAATTGTCTGGTCATTATTCTGAGTTTTTTTTTCTTTTTTTTTTTTTTTTTTTTTAAAAAGCAATCAGAAGGTTAGGGCCTATTGAAAAAAGCTCTATTTGTTCTAATTTAAAAAATAACTTTTGTTTTTTTTTTCTAGATCTGGAGATGTAATTAACTGTTGGTATATTCTACTATCTGGATCTGTGTTTATAGACGGTTCTATGTTTCTGCCCCGATCTGGGTAAGCTTTCATATTTTAAATAAACCTTTAGCTTTGTCTTAATTGTTGAGTTTTAGATTTGGACGAAGATCAACTGGTCAATTGTTGCGAGTACACGACTGCTTAGTGCTAGAAACCTCCGAGATGCTAGTTGTAAGCAAATTTTGTTTTCTAATGTCTTTGTCGAATGCAGACCACTTGATATACTTTAGTAATTTGGAGGAAATTAATTAACAAAATGATGCAATGCATACTGAATTCATTTTTTTTAATATAATAGAATTTGATTCAGAAAAGGAAATAAATAGTGCGTGCTAAAATTATATTTTTTATGACGCACTGTCTTTTTGAACAAGAGCATTTTCTAACATGTGCCGAGTACCTCATAGCTGGTGCTTACTCTGACCCAAATTGTAAATCCATCTTAATCGGACTCTTTGTTTTGTAACCTAAATTCTCGAACTAGAACAACACCTTGCTTAAGGTTTTTTGATGTGTGAAAATAACTGCCGAGCTCACTTAGGAGCAGCATTTCTTTACTAAAAAAATTTTTTTTCTTTTTTTTTTGTAATAAAAATTTTAAAAAAATTTTATTATCAAAAATTAGAATAGGCATTAATCTTTGTACGAAGGAAGTTGGATGCAAAAAATTCTAATTAATTGAATATATTAAAAAGCCATAGAATAGATCATAATTTTGTCTTGATAATAAACAAATAATGCAAGTTATCTGATCTTATCATTTTTCATTTTTGATAACTGTTTTTTTTAAATCAAATTCTGGGTAATAAATTTTGTATTGAATAAATGTCCATTTTAATTTTAGATTGAATCAAAGTCCAGTGGCCTCGGTAAACTACCATCTAGAATGGAAAAAAAATTATAAATTTTTTGAGTATTTTATTCTATTTAATTTTTAATTTTCTATTCGAGATTTCGTAATAATTTCAATTTATGTATATTTTTATAGTTGGCAAGTTTCTTTATTTTCGTTTTACTTTCAAAAAAATTTTCCAATTTAGCTTAGGAAAATTTTTAATAATAATATAACACTATCAAAAATTTTAATGAAAGCAAAAATAATAAGCCAAAAATTTTTAATTAAAAATTTCGACAATGAGAGTCGAACTTTACAGCAGAAAAGTCAGGCGAAAATTTTGCCTAAAGAAGTTACTGGTGTTAAATTTCGATCATGAAAGATAGAAAAATTTTTATATCCATTATTTATTTAAATCAGAGTCAAATAAAAAAACAATATTATTTTTTAACAAAATTATTCACTGAGTTTGTTTTTTTTTAATAATAAAATTTTCCATTTTAAACAAAAAATCTAGCACCTTAATTCACATTTTAACCTTCAATTTTTGTTTTCGCTATTTTTCCTATTTCCTAATCACTATCATTTAATTGCTCTATGTTGAAGATATCTTTGATATGTTCTTATCTTTGTTTAAAATTTATTAAATAAAAAATTTTAATTTTTTTTGTTAAAAATTGCTAACTGCGACGTTTGATTTAATTTAAAAATTTAAAATTCTTCAAATAGTCTATTGAATCAAATGATAAAGACACTATTTGATGAGACATCCTATTCTTGAAGCTGTATTATACCTGTGAATTACTATTTTGTATTTACTTTATTTTCACTAGTTCTCATAGAATCTAAAAAATGAGTTAAGAGAAAAATTTAAAAATAAAAGTTTACGGCGTTTTACTTCATTTAAATCCCAAGTTTCTTCAATAATTCGGGACATATTTTACATTATGAATTTTTTTAATTTAAATTTATCTGAATTTTGAGCTCATAACTTCAAAATGATAAAACTTTTTTTTTTCTATTTATCAAAATATAACTCGAATGTTAAAGCTAAAATAATTTTTTTGCATACAAGTGTGATCATTTATGTGGGATAGAATTTCATGTGTTTGTAGCGGACGTGACTTTTACAAAATATTCAAAAATTATTCATAAAATCAAAAGGTAGAGTTGTTATTTACACAAGCACAAAAAAAAACAAGAAGTCCTATTAAATCAAACAAAAAAAATAGAAGAAATTTTTTATTAAAATTTATTTTTAAAATTAAGTTTATCAAATTAAGCAACAAAAAAGGGACAAAAAATATCAAAAATAAAAAACAAAAAAAATTTTTTTAAATTTTTTAAAATTAAGTTTTTCTAATTTAGCAAAAAAAAAATTCAAAAATAAAAAAAAAAAAAATTTTTTTAAATTTTTTAAAATTAAGTTTATCTAATCAAGCAAAAAAAAAGGAAAATAAAAATTGTCAAAAATAAAAAAACGACTTGAATAAATTTGACAAGATCAAACAGGCATTTATTCACATTTATCCAGGGGTCTTTTAATTACACAAAAACAAAACAACTAACTTATCTGATTAGAAGAAGAAGAGCTAAATGTCAATTTAAAAAATTCAAAGTCGAGCTTGTTTCCATTATCTACTTGAATTTTCTAATGACATATTTTGCATTCGACTAACAAACTTGTTCAAATCTTAAATTTCAACTTATCTTAAACAACGCTATTGGGTTACACTAATTATGTTGTGTCTAGATCGATTACCCGAAGCCAAATGAACAGAACGATCCGACAATACTCAATCAAGTAACCACCATACAAATACAATCACAGCAAATGCAGTCGCATCAC
Organism: Brachionus plicatilis; assembly: GCA_010279815.1. Taxonomy (NCBI): domain Eukaryota; kingdom Metazoa; phylum Rotifera; class Eurotatoria; order Ploima; family Brachionidae; genus Brachionus; species Brachionus plicatilis. The sequence goes on along the minus strand of QEOQ01000670.1, from coordinate 265,088 downwards.
AAATCGTTCCGAAAGTACATGTTCACAGAAGAGCAGCAGCAGACAAGCCATGGCGAGCAAGAGAGCAAGCACTTGACCACATTCAAGACACTGGCCTCGTCGTCCAACAGCCCCATACTGATCACCAACTCGATGCACGAGGACGACGAAGAGGACGCCCACATTCTCAACATCGCTTGCACCGACCACACCGACTTCGACCTGAACGAGTCGGCGCCCAAAGACCAGCAGCTAAAGTCCATTTGCATCCTAACAGGCAATTTGAACAAGTCGGCCGCCAAGCCCAAACAATCGTCTAGAGCCAAAGCGTTCACATCGACTCATAACGAGTCATTAACATTAGACACAAGTCAACAAACAATTAGTAGTTGTACAAACATAAATGCTAGTATAAACACCATAGACACTCTAGATGAGGCAATTAGCGCCAAACGCATGTTCAAACAACAACACGATCAGTCGTGTTCGTCCTCCATTTGCTCGTCAAAATCCTCCTCTCTAATATCCAACATTGTACATAGCCACAATTTAATGAGTCAAAATCAAGCGTCCATGCTGTCCTGTTCGTCCGCCAACACGCTCAGTTTGCATGGTGGCTACAACACTACTGGCATTACTGCTTCGAATAGTAATAGTATCAATGACGACGCTTCTGAGCAGTCATCCATACAAATGATTACCAAAGACGCGGTCAGGGAAGTGCTTGAAAAGGACCCCAAGGACCGAGGGGATGAAGATGTGGACAATTTGGTCGAGTTTATGCAAACACTGCCCGTAAGTACTTTTTTTTTTTTTTTTTTTTT